>OY725490.1:4047933-4537415 GCA_963281255.1 Aphrocallistes beatrix
AACTGATCAAAATGCGTTTTCATAGCAACGCTGGAATGTAGCAACATTCCATGAAAAATATTCACTTTCGCATCAACCCATTCACAGCTCAGTTCTATACAAAGAAACTATATTAAAACAAACTTAGAAGTGCCCTTAAACAACCTCTGAAATTCACTAAATGTGTCCCAAATATAACCTATTGTGCAATCATATGATGACTAATCGAAATTTTAACAACGGATATGGATACTCTGGCGTCATATTTATATATGCTGGTAATACATTTCGAAGCTCTATTCTGCGTCGTTCATGATTTTTGGCAGATCATGTATTTGATCAACCATCTTCGACCGCATCCCTGGTCCATTTTTGAGATTTAGATGGGTGGCCTTATATACAGAGTGCTATGTTCGGACTAAATATCGGATTGTTTAGCAAATATTAGCCCTCTAAAATTAACTTTTCAACTCATTAGTGACATTTATTGCATTCCTATTACATAGCAACAACAGCATTACACACTGTTTATGTTTAGTCTGTATGTGGTCAAATATACAACATACTTATAATTCCAAGTGCACATATCAATTGCAGAGTGTTGTAAGAATTAGCGATATTATAGAGGAAGACAAAAAAGCATTTTCAAAATGGTAGAATTGAGAGTTGTCAGGTCAATTTTATATTTTTACAAAAGGCATAAAATTTTGAATTATATATAGAAAGCGTTTACAGGTACAAAAATGTGAATAACTCAAAGAGAACATATGGAAACCAAATGAATTTTTTTATACAATGAATTATGAATATAAACAGTAAAATACCCAAAAATAAAACAGTTTCAAAAATATACATTTTTGTTACGTCATAGTTCCGGTTTGCTTCGGGAGTTGGTTTCAGTTCCAGTTTTCACAAAGAAAAGGAACTCAAAACTTAATTTACTCAAGTTTTTCGTTTTCTCCATATGTAAAAACATAAGTATTGCAATTTATGAAAGAATTTGATGAATATTTTTCGAGTTATTCGAGTTTAAAATGGGATGGGATTTTACCATTGTGAAAATCCTTGGTCAAAACAGCAAAAATTCAAAAATTTGTGACATCATAACTCAAAAACCACATGACCGATTGATCTGAAATTTTCACAAAAGTAAAGACATATACGTGCCCTGTCACACAGCAAATTTCAGACCAATCGGTTGATGGTGGTGAAATTATTGGTTTTTTGACATGGAATTCCCCATATACTCTCTGGACAAAAGTATTCGTACCCCAATATTTTCCACCCAAACTGTTATAATTCTAATCAATTTGTGAAATCAAACACATTTAATTAGTAACAGATACACTAAATCTGGCTTCGAATTCGTTTTCTTAACATTCAAATTACTCACTTTGTAAGCTTTCAACTTAATTACTCTCCTTCAAGATTTAGTATTTTCAGCATTTGTAAACCTATGCCAAATATCACGAGTTATCACTATTATATATGATAACATTGGTGGTACGAGGTGGCACAGTTTAAAAATGTTTAATCATGTGAGAGAGTAATCGAGTGGAAAGAATATAAAGCGAGCATTAGAATGTGGAGAATTTGAATTTAAAGTTAAATTCAGCGTCTCTCTTACAAATTAAATTCCCTTGACTCGCTAAATAACTTAGCACAAGTATTAGAACTATTAGTATGATAAATTTTGGGGGGTATGAATATTTTGTGAGTGTATACTCCAACCAAAATGAATTTATAATGAGAAGGGAATTACTCTCTCATAGATTGGTATATTGTAAACATCGAGCAACTTAGGTTACAGCTTAGAAAAACTCTATAAAGTAAAGCGAACTATTCCTAGTAATATTTGATGAAAATGACAACGTATATTAAAATAAAGTGTATATCTTGGTCTTAAAATCAATAATAATCTTATATATTAAAACGCTAGGATTTTTGTTTGTTTGTCCGAATTGATTGAATAATTAGCAAGTCGTAGAGATACGAAAATTGGCATGTAGGTGTCAAATGATAAATCTACGATTAAGTTCGAAGATCAAAGCGAAATTTTCTCACCTACGCATGCAAAAATAATAAATTATCCTTCGAAACGTGGACTTTTTGATATCATTTCAAGGATGCCTTTGACTAACTCAACTGTTATTTTGATCTTGTTCGGAATTTTTTGGGATTTCTTCGATCACTCGTGGACTATAAACTTTATCCGAACTTCTTGTATTCGCAAAATTGTCGCTTTTCCAGTAAAAAACATGAATTTAGATATTTTTGCTGTGTTATCAAGAAATCATTACATAGATAATAGTATAGTATTGTGAGACTTCGATGCTGTACCTATGGTAACAATCTAGATTTAAAATGCAAATAATTTTCTGAATTATAATCAAAAATAAAATCACAAATGCTGCGTAATCATGAGGTTAGTATATTTAAAATCGAAAGTTCTGGGGCAGAACTCCATATAATAATACATCACGCCATAAATTTCAAGTTATTGTCTTTTAGACTGTAGCTAGCGAAGTGGACATCACTCATTTTCGCAATGTGCACATATGTATTAATAAAATTAGAGAAATGTGTGAGAAATGCATTAAAATTGAAAAAAGACACATACTATTACATCCCTAAATTATTATTTTATATTAAGTCAAAAGTCCTTAATCATGATGGTGAAGACATTAGTGATAACTCTCAACTATAATGAAATTGCTTAGGGACAAAAACGAGTTAGTAAGCCGCGTCGTCAATAACGCAGAGCACACATGAGTTAACACATCAACTTGACCGAGAAAAGTGAATGGATATTTCATTATTTCACATAAAAAAGTAAAGTTATAAAACAGTACAAACGGTTTAGATGAAGATGAGATATTTAAACAGTAATTGATACAAATAATCGGATTTCAGACATATCTTAACGGGTTAATTAATTTATGGAAATTTTGCATAAAATCTAGTAATCGTCTACCTGAACTACTGATCCATCTCTATTATGTTCAGAATCAATCAACCTTTTGGAAGAGGTTGATAATTGTATCGATTGTTTTCATCAATTTATGAGATTTTCAACTATACTCCCTGACAAAAGTATTCGTACACCCCAAAATCTTCTATCCAAATTGTTCTAATACTAACCCATTTGTGAAGTCAATAACATTTAACAGTACAATTACGGAAGATCTGACTTTTCGTTTCTTCATATTCAAAATACACTTCGAGTGATATCGTTTTAGCAGTAAGAAAGACATATTTTGAGATATTAGCTCTCTTATAATTAAGCAATGTGAACTTAAGCGCTCAAAGGGCGTCTCAGACGGAGACAAAGTGTCCGTCAGCCGCGCAGTACAAGCAAGCGAAGTTCGTTTGTTGGTAATAAGTTACGAAGGTTCTCCAGTCAATACTAGAAGTACAATTAATCGGGTTAACGAAAACCATGCTTACATGCTATTTTGGCATTCATACAAATAAAATGAATCTAAGGCATATAAGAACAATTTTCTATTGTGGTCCGATTGGAAAGGAAATAAAAATATTTTCTCTCTCTCACTTCCAGCTAGTCGCGGGAAAAACTAATACCCAATCACATCCTTAAAGGGCTTAGTCATGACCTACTTAATACCAGGGGCGTCGGAACAGGGGGGCTCTGCCCCCCCCCAATTTTTTTAAAAAATTTGTTCATTTATTTTGTCACTATCAAGATTGTGTAATAAATTACAGCTATGTCGAAAACATTTTCAGACTGAAACTGTTGTAGAACTACTCCGCGTTCAATTAATAAGTTTCCAATTAGTTTTGAACAGTGTGTTTGGATTCACACTTTTCTGTATAATTTAGTCCCATTACATTTAACTGAGGATTCAGAATCCGTATATTTGTAATTTCAATCCTCATATAACTTCGTTAGTTTGTCCATATTTGGAAATCCATATTTGGAAAATTTGTAATGAATGATCTTAATTAAACGATTTAATCAATTATTTATTTTCCTAAGATTATAACATCCTTACTATCAAAACTCGATTAATGTTTATATATGTGTACAGGGTAGAACATAAGTGCTGTCCTATTGAGTTTTGTCAAATAAATGGAATTTTAAGTTATAGTATGCTATGATTCACTTATCAATATAATCTCCATCTCTTTCTATTACAAGTTTAATACGATTAGGCATATCTGCCACCAAGTTCGTCAAAATGTCTGGATCTATCTGACTCCACGCTTTTTTAACTATTTTCAAGGGTATCAATATCACTTGGTTGTCCCATCTCATCGACCTTGCCTTTGACGATTGCCCAAAGATTCTCGATAGGATTTAAGTCTGGGGAATTGCCTGGCCATTTTTCCTTCCTCCAAAAGTGGGGGAGATTGTTTTCGCACCACTCCTGAGTCAATTTATCCGTATGGGCGGGGGCGCCATCATGTTGAAAGATAATCTCGGACATGTTTCTTGACATCGCAAGCTTTAGGATTGAGCCCTTCTTGGCCCTACGTTTGAGAGCATCCTTACAAGTGTATGCCAGAATAAAATCACGATAATAAGCTCCGGTTATAGTTTGGCCTTTGGGTACAATGTGCAAATCTGACAGAGCCTGGTGTGACATCATACCCCACTCATGAACTTTAGGAGGAAATTTCACCTTGTAGCATGGAGGTACAACTTCAGGTTTTCGTGCGATCATTTTGGCGATTAGGGGTAGAGAATAATTCAAAAGGACACTCATCTGACCATAAAACCCATTTGAAATCATCAACAGTCCGCTCTTGCCGCTCCCTGGCAAATTTGAGACGATTTTCCTTCTGACGATCTGTTAGTTTCGGCCTTTTCATCCGTTTGTAAGATTTAGCACCTAAAGAATTCGCCAAATATCTTCGAAAAGTGGTGTGAGTGATCGGGTAGCCCATGCTAGTTATTCTTTTAGCCAATTTTCTGGTAGATTGCCTTCGTTTAGTAACTGATTTAGCAATCACGATTTTTGCCACACGGTGAAATTTCGGCGGTCGTCCAGACCGCGCTTTAGTCTCTAGCGTTTTCCCAGAATTCTGAATGCTGTACCAACGTCTAATCGAGCAATCGTGAATGAGGGCCCACTGCTTCTGTAAAAAATGTCTTCATAATCGATGTCTCATGACGATTTAGTACCAGGTACCTTTCATTCGCCATAGAAATATTTCATAAATCCACTGAATTCGTTATCAGAAATGAGAAAAAGTTATTCAGTCGAAGTTAAAATTAGGTACAATTTGCAAAATTCACCAAAGAGGAAATTTTCATCACATCACAAAAAAATCTGATCCAATTGGTGTTCAAAATGCACTGATCTGAACATCTTATATCTCAACAAATTTAGAGTGTTCGAGCAAAATGTGTGAGCTAATTTTCCTAGAATTTGAAGACTCTGGGAAGATGACTTGAAAAGCAGTGGGCCCTGATTCACGATTTCCGTTGCGGACCAGGATACATTTTTTTTTTCAAAACTCACCATACAAAACACATTTCTAAGTCATAGAATCGAAAAATCTTTTAAAATCATTGAGGATATTCGAATTACAATCTCTAAGGACCATAATAACTAAGATCGTTTGAGTATAAGAAATTATATACCTAATGAAGCTTGTAACAGAACTTATGGGTCACCTTGTATATATAGTATATATATCTGTAACGAATTGATTGAAGAAACTGCAAAGCGCAGAAAGAAGATTTTTGTGAGTCTTTTGGCTATGGCTCCGCAAAGTTCTGAGCTCAGACCAAAATGTCGACTCATCATGGAATTATGACGTCATTGTCACCTTTTTTATAATTAGAAATTTCAGTTTTTCGGCTATAACTCGGCCATTTTAGGTAATAGAAAGCTGAAATTTTAATAGAATGTGTATATTAATATAGCTCACTTATGATGCTACTATCATAAAAAATTGATGACACATCACTCTGTTATGACATCATCATTATGCATCAAAATTTAAAAAATTGACAAATTTAGCGATTTTTCCTGCGATATCGATTAAAACAGTAAGACAGATGTATTTAGAGATGTTATCTCCCATATAATTAATCAATGGTGACCACAGGCGCGCAAAGTGCGCTTGTAGTCTATACATCCTCACAATTAAAATTCGATTAATGTATATACAGGGTGTTTCAGCGATTGTATCACGAAAAGAATTTGAAATTACTAGGTAAATATTTTACTAATCATCTTCCCCTTTAACGATGTTGTTTAGCACCTTCTGACATTTATGTGACAGCAAAATGGACAAGCTAGATGACAAACAAAACAAGATCAAGATGGTGGAATTCTACCATAAAAATCAGTCCTATTCAAGACTATCCCACACTTCTAAGGTTTACCCACCCAAAATGACTAAATCGGAAATGAGTTATCCCATATTAATGATGTTTTAAAATAATTTACTTTTATTCCAACGGTTTGCTTCATTGTTTTTCGCAAATGTCAAAGGATTCCTTTCAAAAGCAACCAAAATAACTAAATTATCTCAATCACAAATGAAATGAAAGCAATTTACTTTTGTGATACAATCGCTGAAACACCCTGTGTATATATATGTAACGAATTGATTGAAAAAACTGCCACGCTGATTTTTGGCATGTGGGAGTCTTTTGGCTATGGCTCCAGTAAGTTCTGAGCTCGGACGAAAATGTCGACTCATCATGGAATTATGACGTCTTTATCACCTATTTTATAATTAGAAATTTTAGAATTTTAGTTTTTCGACCATAACTCGGCCATAGGTAATAGAAGGCTGAAATTTTAATAGAATGTGCATATTAATATACCTCACATATGATACAACTAACATAAAAAATGATGACTCATCACTCTGTTATGACGTCATCTTGACACATCAAAAATTTTATAAATTGACAAATTTGGTGATTTTTCCTGCGATGTCGATTATAACAGTAGGACAGACGTATTTAGTGATTTTATCTCCGTTATAATTAATCAATGTGACCCCAGGCGTCAAGGGCACTTCCGGGGGATACAAAGTGTCCTCTAGCCGCGCAGCAAGCAAGCGAAGCGCGCTTGTTATTTATCAAAACTTGTTTGTATTTAGGAATCGGCTCCCCTACTTTAAATTTGCTCCCGACGCCCCTGCTTAATACACGTCCGTATAGTATGTCACCGAGGAGGCCTGAAAAATTGAACGCTAATTTCACAGCTAAATTTAATTAGACAGACAAATTAAAAACCGTATACGATAGACCTTTAAAATGTATTATTACCATATATAAATATTATAACCGTGTATTCAATTCTGCTGTCCAAAAGTTGATTTGTCATCATGTGATTACGCAATAAGCCTTTTTCAGAGCGAAAAATGCTGCTGTTGAAGCTCTTTTGAGACTCTAGTGGTTGAATTTTTGAAGAATCTTTAATATTCTCTGATTTATCTATGATTTTGTCACATCTAATTACTTCTCTATGGATTATGATAAATCCTAGACACGTGAACAGCATTATTATTATATAGGAAGCACTAGTTTGCGGATTGAATGGTCTAATTTCTTAGTTTTTTTCATAGCAACTTAGGAATGCATAGACATTCCAGTTAATATTTTCATATTTTTTGGATTAAGGCCTTCCTATTGTTGTTGTACAAAAAATCAAGCATTAGAAATGGAGATAAAGATGTCTCAAATGAGCTAAAATAGCAGGATTTTTGCGAGCTAGAACAGCAGGATTTACACGAATACTCATATTACTCTTAATAATAACAAGTATGGTTTTGTTTAAAATTTGAAGTGGGACCATACAAATTGTTATTATTGAGAGAAATACAACTATTTCGCATTCATTTTCATCTATAGTAAGAATCTGTTAGCGGGAATTATCTTTAGTAGAATATTGTTCAGGGCATTTTCTATTTAATCAATATGTTCCTGGATGGTTTAGCAATAAGTTTCCATCTACATTGCCTGGCTTAAAGTATTTGAACACCGTATTGCTTTACATGATGAATAAAACTAAAATGGGTTATTCATGGAAAAGTGACTTCTTAAAACTACGAGCAGTAAACTCTTTAAATTCGAAATATATACCCCCGAACTACTCTGTTTAAAAGCTTCTCATTGATTATTCCTTCTAAAGTGTAATTACCATCAACTGTGCAAACGTGCTACTTGGCACTAGTCAGGACCATTGCATATTAAGAGATCAAGACCATTTAGGCATTCTCAAATGGTACAAAACTATTAAACTAACTAATTCGAATGTGAAAAATACTGAAAATGAGGTCGAAAGTATAAATTTTAACTATAAAAGGAATACGTAGATAGAGTTCAAATCTATAAATATACTTGAAACTTAAGAAATGAATGGGAAGAGTTTTCGCAACCATGTGGTTGTAAATTATTTGTTTACGATAATTTTCTATCCTAAATTAAATATTGATTAATAGTTAGATATATGCATATAAATATTTGATTAAACTTAATTATATGACGAAGACTTTGTGAATGCCAAGTTAAATTCGAGCTAGAGATAAGAGAGTCAACTGATCAAAGAGCGTATGCCTATAACCAGATATATACTACGTAGTAAACACCAATATAAAGGAACACTAAATAGTGCATAATAACATTTTCTAAATTAGTATTCATTATGCGTTTAGTGAAAATGATTAATATTAAATATGTAGGGTGCCAGTAAATTATGTAATACAATCTCCATGTACAGTGTTTAAATTTGTTTACCATACTCCGACAAGAAATAGTGAGTGCATGGAAATATAATATTTCGATTTCAGATAGTGCATGATGGAGTTTTAGTCACCAATAGGGTATCTTCAGAAATTGAATGGTCTATTCATTAGTTTCTATGATTTCATGAAAATACAGAAAGTAGTTCAAAATGGCAATAATTATGGATTGAGGATTGAGGGGCATGGAATATCAGGTGTATATTACACTGCCCTACCAAAAGTATTCGTACACTCCAATAGTACCAATACAAATTGTATAAATCGTATCTATTTTGGGAGTCAATATTTAAATTTGGCTTAAAGTTCATATTCTACACACTCGATTTACTCATTGTATAGTCTTTCAACTCAATTACTCTATTTCCAACATAAATATTTGAACATTTACTTCATTGTGCCACATACCATAAATTGATGCCACTATATATGATGGCGTTAGTGGCATTAGGTGTCACGGGTTGAAATATTTTAGCTTTAAAATAGAGTAATTGAGTTGAAAGACTATAAAATGAGTAAATCGAGTGTGTAGAATTTGTATTTTGAGGCAAATTTAGTCCAACTATTACTGATTTATTAATATTGACTCCCAAAATAGATACGATTTATACAATTTGTATGGGAATTATTAGGGTGTACGAATACTTTTGGTAGGGCAGTGTATATATTATTGACACATAGTTGTCAATCACAAAGCATCGATTCCAGTTGTTAAAAAAACATTATTTCTGAAATAACAATGGCCTAGGTAAAATAGAAGGCATATTGCCATTTTCAGTGCATCAATGTGAAGTAGTAATATTGTTGCGGAAAGCTTTCCATAAAAATAGGATTTTCCAGACCCACTTTGTGTGTGTTATTAACCGATGCCATCATTTACTAAGAATCCCAAACTTGTTATATATAGTAAATATATTAATATTTAAGGTTTCAGATAGCTTTCATTAAAGTATAGATATATGGAAGATTAAATAATGACGTCGCGGGCCAGAGTTTCCTGACCACTGCTCTACATGACTTTTTTTAATCTTAAAAGTGCATCTAAAGGGGTAATTACTAACATTCGGTGAAAATTTTGATTTTGAAATTAAAAACTGTCCTATTGGATCAAAGAACGAATACTTCTCATTCTTTACCTATATTCTCCTAAGGCCACCTTCGTGTGCTTTGGGGTGTCAAAATTGCAACATGGAGCAAAAACTTGCGAAGGGATCGTTTGAAAATTGCCAAATTCCATTACTTTCTCAGGACTGTTTTTGTGAGTTAGATGTTTTAAGTTAACGTGTCTGCCATATTGGGTCAGGACTGAATTCCAAAACACCATTACTTGCAAAAACGAAACATTCTTCTGGAGTTATGCTCTGAGAAAGGCATGGAGGTTGTTAATTTTGATTAAGATCCGTTTGCAGGACGTTTCCCCATTTAACAATTTTGATTAAACCCCAAATCACTTGAATGGGGAATTTGGTTGTTTGTGACAAATTCATGTTTTATAATTAATCAAAATATTCCTTTTACATCAGTGCTTGTATTTAAACTCGCCCTTTTTTGATTATATTTAACTTGTATAGTCATAATATTTGAATGAAATACAAATCTATTGTATTTGTTAACATCTTGATTTTCTTGAGCTCACTTCATCATCAATATAAAGTTTATATAATGGATGTCTAAAATTCCAGAAATGGTAGGAGATTACGTGCAATCGGTATGTTAGAATCAGGTATTAGCCAAAAAGAGATTGCACAGACATTAGGGGTTACAGTTAAGACTGTTTGGAAAACGAAGAGTCTATCAGGCAAATCCATGGCAAGTATTGCAAGTATAAAGTCTATAAGGAGGTTTTCCGTCAAAAGAGCATCACTTTCAGCTTTCTTAACGGACAAAACTAGCTCTGGGCGTCCAACACGGCTTTCTCGCATTCTTAAAATCATTATTAGAAAATCTCTTGGCAAACGATCTACGCGAAAACTTGCTTGTATCGTCTCGAAAAATTCAAAGAGAGTTAGTAAAGACACTATACATCGCTATTTAAGGAATACTATCGGAACAAAGCCATGCAAAAGACCTTCGCATCCAAAATTGTCGGAAAAACAGAAAGAACAGAGACTAAAATTATGTCTTAGTCATAAATTTTGGGGAACAGGATTGGAGAAGGGTTCTTTTTAGTGAAGAGACTATTTTGAACCTTTTCATTCAACAAATCGGCAGAACGATCAAGTTTGGAGTCAGAATGCATGAAACATTTAACCGGTTCAAACAGTTAAATTCCCGAGTAGAATCATGGCATGGGGGATGATGAGTGGTACTGGGCTCTCGGAACTCCATTTTCTTCCTCCCAAACATCTGTATATGCAGATTACTATATAAACGAAATTTTGGAGAAGTCCTGCCTTCCTACCTCAAAGAGAAGGAAACTACAGGCCCAGTGGCTGGACGGAAAAATATCGCTTGATGTCCGAGGCCATTATTATGCAGGATGGGGTTCCTGCCCACACCGCCTTAAAGACACAGACCAGGCTTTCCAAACATACTCCAGGCTACTGGGCAAAAGGAATTTGGCCTAGCAATTCGCCATTTTAAAATGCCATTGAAAAAATTTCGGCAATTATTCAAGCAGAGCTTGACAAGAAGAAACCAGCCACCAACTTGTCATAACTCGTAAAATATCAGAAAAATATCTGGAATGGGCTCACGACTTCGATTTTGGAGGATTTAATCTCAGGGATGTCTGCTCGTATTAATAGGATATTTATCTATTCACATACTATACATTTCCTTATGGTTTTGAAATGATTTGTAAGATTGGATAATGTATTAACTCAATTAGTTAGCAATAATAGAGACTTGAACGAGGTGAATGGATAAAATAGATGTGTTATTGTGCAATTCAAGGCATGCCTGAGTTCATCATTCTATAAAATTATAGCTTCACATCTTCGTTTATATGCATCCTGTTTCGAATTCCACCCAAAAGATAAATTAAAATGATACAAGAGTATTATGAAGGCTGGGCTGAGAAGCATAAAAAGTACTGTTACTAGTTGACTAAGAATAAAGATTCAGTCAAATAAAATCTAATTATGTGGTAAAGATATGCTCACTCTCGAAAATTAATCTAGGTAGTTACATGAAAGAGCACGAGCAACCATTGGAATTATAAGACTACCGCTTTTATCCACAGATTAATGTTACTACGCTTGTCAACATACATTTTGCAGCTTAGCATGTTAGATCGATTCTAAGGAGTATTTGCGTGCTGAATCTAAAATGTTATCGATTTGGCCGATTGGGCAGATTATCTATCTCTATAGTAATTTGGAATAGAATATTTCATATAGAATTGAATGTGATAATTGTAACTACGCTGAAGTACTCTGAAAGTGGCATTGCGTCAGACGAATCTGGTTTACAATAATTACTCAAATATATAGGTGGTCAGAGAGCAATTTAGCTTAAAATCGTATTCTTTAAGCAATTAATATTGAGTCAACTTGATCTAGTATCTAACAGTTACGAATGATATGAAATATAATATCTCTGATCGTAGATAAAACTAGCGCTATTCAAGAGACACATATCCATCCATATTTGATGACGTTAATATAGCAAGTTAGAGCACGCGCACCATGCTAGGTAATAGCACTCAACGATCAGAAATGAATTGCGTCGATCACTCTTCGAACATCAAATGGACAAGCAGTATAGTGATTTGGGGGGAATCAATATACTATGCAATACAATATAAGCACTAGAAACTGGATCTCTATATATGGAATTTTTTATACTAGGTGAGGCAATTTACGCAATCTCTACTCATTGCAAATTGATATTTCCTAAATTTTATCTTCACTTTGGAATATGACAGTTAAAAGATACACAATAATAACTACTTTTCCATTTTTCATGTTCTATTTTTTAACATTAAGTTAAATATATGATATCATTGGAATTTATCATATGCCGACTTTCAAAACGACCACTAAATGCTGTATTAAACAAGATGAGCACCATCAAGAGCAAGTTAGTAGTATGCAGTAATTGTTAGACTTCTGTCAGCATTTTAAAATTAAATGCAATTATGATTCGCTATTCCAAACATAGCTCATTCTGACGTGACATTTATCGAAACCAAGAAGAATTTCTAAGATGGCAACAAACGATTACGACTTAAAATGATACCATTGAAATTTTAATAGAATGTGTATGTTGCAGTGTAAATGCGAAACTGGTGGATTCGCGAATACACTGAATAGTTAGTGGATTCGCGAATACATTGAATAGTTGGTGGACTCGCGAAAACACCGGTGCAAATGCGAAACCTTTTTATCTTAAATCTTATGGTTGGTTAATTATATAACTCGGAAATACGTAGTATTTACACTATTATTAGTAATACTCAGCTGTTTCATGACTAAAAATTTGACAGTAAGATGATGTAAACAACATATTTTCAAAGCTACTATACAGCTACATTTTTGGCGTGAGAAAAAAGTTTTTAAACTTAAAACATACCAAAAAGCAAATAATATAGCATAGCATGAGGAGTGATGTATGTAATGTAAGAATAATTGATCATACTTGAAGATTACATGAAAACGATTTAGAATAAGGTTTGACATTCATTGATCTTGATTAAAAGTTTTGTTGTAATCTAGTTGTTCCTATGAGAAATATAAATCAACCATAATATTTAGGATAAAAAGGTTTCGCATTTGCACCAGTGTATTCGCGAATCCACCAACTATTCAGTGTATTCGCGAATCCACCAAATATATTCAGTGTATTCGCGAATCAACCGGTGTATTCGCGAATACACCAGTTTCGCATTTACACTGCAACATGTATATTAATATACCTCACATATGATACAACTATCATCAAAAAATGATGACACATCACCCTATTATGACGTCATCATTACGCATCAGAATTATAAAAATTGAAAATTTGATGATTTTTCGAGTGAGATTGATTATACTAAGGGCGGTCAGAAAGTTCTAATCACATGAAGTAATTATGAAATAATCAAATTCAAACAAGGTTTTAAACATCTAAATATTCGAAATACTGGCCGTTATTATCAATTACCAATTGTAATCTCTCTAGCCACACTCGAAACGTTTTTTTATACTCCTCAATAGCTATGTCCATAAGGTACCGTTGAATTGTTCGGCCAAGTAACATTCTTGATTCGAATTCCTTGCCAAAAAGATGTTTTTTCAAGTCATCGAATAGCCAGAAATCGCTATTCGCTATTAAATCGCTATAAAAAAGGTGATATATCTGGACTATAGGGTGGATGTTCCAGCTCTATCATTCCCACATCATTGATTTTCTCTTTGACCAGCTTTGTTTTGTGGGGGTGAACATTATCGTGTAAAAGCCGAATCCCCTTTGCTCCACACTTAGGCCTCCTCTTTAAATAGAAATTATTTACTTCTGTTAGTACTTGAGTAGCATAGTAGTTACTTGTAATGCTCTGCCCTTTGGGAACAGCCATCTGACACAATGGACCATACCCGTCATGAAAAATGGAGTACATTACCATCGGAGCAAAGCGATTCGGACGGTCTACTACTGGGGGGTCCCCCCTATTTCCACCCACATTTTATTTGGCTCCTTTCTTTGAGGTTCGCAAAAGTAGATCCAAGTCTCATCGCCCGTGCAGATATTATATAATATATCAGGTCGGCAATTCTTATAAGTCTGGAGGTGTTTTTTTTGCAATTTCAACTCGGGTCCTTTTTTGGCTTGCAGTCAAATTGTGAGGGACCCATCGGGCGCAAAGTTTTCTCATTCCAAGATGGTTGTGAATAATCACGAAGAGCTATTGAATTAAGCGTAATATGAGGGTCTTCATTTATTATTTCTTTGATTTTTTCAATATTCGTCTGGGTGGTTGCTGTAGTTGGCCGTCCTGTGCGTGGGTCATCGTCAACAGATTGCCGCCCTTCCCTAAAGAGTAGGCTCCATCTCCTGATAGTGGAATCTGAAAGAGTAGTATCGTCCCCATAAACCTTCCTGAGATCGATTTGGATCTGAGTATTGGTATCGCCTAGTAATGACCTTATCTTGATATAGGCCCTTTGCTCATAATCGCAATTTGGTGGTTTTGTGGCCATGACATTCAACGGTGGCTCGAGTGACACAAATATAGACTGGTGGTATACAAAGAATTTTCAACGGATTTTGATTCTGTAAAAAGATATCAGTTGTGCAAATACTAAGCTAACTATAAGTGTAAACGTTAAATGCATTATTGTTAGATAAGAATGATTAATAGACACTGATTAGAACTTTCTGACAGCCCTTAGTAAAAGTAAGACAGACATATTTGGAGATGTTATCTCTCTTATAATTAATCAATGTGACCCCAGGCGACCGAAGGGAGCCTCTGGCAGCCACAAAGTGTCCGCCAGCTGCGCAGCGCAAACAGGCGACGCGCGCTGCTCTAATTAAAATTTTAAGACCTTTTCAAAGTAACGTTAACGTAGATTTTGTGCAAAATTCATTAATGAAATCAACTATCGAAGAAGTTATGCCTTTTTTCCTGTGGTAAAGTCCAAAGGGCTTCTTCAGATGCTATGGATTGCCAAACCTTACCCCACGGAACTTTTCTTTAACAGTTGGAAACAGAAAAAAGTTGCATAGGACCAAATCTGGACTGTAAGGGGGTGCAATACCAACTGGAAGAACTTTCAGCTAGGATGTCCAGTGTCGCAGCTGCAGTGTGCGTAGAAGCGTTTAGTTAGTAGACCTCAAATTCAGGTCTTTGGACGACGAGATGTTCAAGTATCAAAGGCATTAGGAAGACAATTGTTGATTTACTAGTCCGCGAATACCGTGTGACAATCATCTAGGGGAATTATGGATGCTGGTCCACTCTTGCAGAAAAATGCGGCCACCATCTACTTACCAACACTGCGAGCTCTCCGAAACGTTAGTAGCGATATTTCTCCAGGAAACACCCATATTGAAGATTATTGCTTTGTTTCCGGGTAGTATTGATATATCCAAGTCTCATCACATGTTAGGATATCGCAAATATGTTTGGATTCTCCTCCGTTAAACATGCTCAACTTAAATTTGCACCATTCTGCCCTTGCCTCCATCTGCAATATGATCTTGTTGATGGTAGTCAAGCCGTGAAGGATCCAAAGTTCTGCAAGTTTCCTGACACCGATATGATCTTGTTGATGGTAATAATCGCTGTTTTCCGAAGTCTAGACTCTCAGCAATTTGCCCAAAATTAATATGGGCATCATCTTTGATTAACGAATCCATTGTTGCAATTATCTCGCCTTCCTCCCCGAAGCTCATCTCCTAGTGATGTTCTCTCTCACTTGAATTGGAGATACCAGATGTTCAATCGATAACTTCTATATGAAGTCATAGAACATCATAGTCTAAAATCCATTATTTCAAGCTCCATTCGGAATATCAAAATAGTAGAAGTAAGAAGTAAGAACTGAATATCAAGTTAATGAAACTTCAGAATCAGTAACAATCGCGTATGACAAAACTCTCTGACTGATCTTTGTATCTATCTAGTGATCTAACTATCCAAACCAAAAGTTGCACAAAATAAAATCTATATATGCCAGTGGTTTTCAACTAGTGGGCCACGGCCTGGTGATCTAATAATACAGTATAATCTCCAAAAGTGAACACCTCTAAAAGATGAACAACACCAAAACATGAACACTTTTTCTCGGGCCCAAATTTTTCCATTCTGTTACATATTATTTAACCACCAACTTGTGAACACCTCTGAAAAGTGAAACGTGAACACCTAATCTTGTCCCAAATGTCCAAATTACAGTGGATATGGCCTCTTAAAAGTGAACATAGCATGTGGCTTCATTAGATAATAGGCTAGAGTTAATATTTGATGTAGAATTTGGATACGAATTCATCAGAAATTGGAAGACCCTCTCTCTGTTTAGGATATAATTATCCTCACCCATTCTTAATGATTGCTAGTAAAAAGTATTAAAGTAAATAGAAATGTTACAGTAATGTAGTGGGTCACGGTTTTTTCTGTAGTACGCTAGTTGGGCCACAGCAGTAAAAAGGTTGAAAACCCCTGATATATGCATATAAAATTCCCGGAAATTTGATGTTGAGAACGAATATGAAAATAAAATGAACTGGAATAACGTAGTAACAAAGTAACAAACTATGATAAAATAACAGTAAAATAGATGTTCGTGATAGTTCTCTCGATCTATTTGTCTTCAATATTCTGTGGTCTCCAACTCTTTCGTGGGTATGACGGCCTCAGGAAACCTGAATTAATGACCATAATCTCACAACAATTTCCTTTAACTAGCATGAATCCACTCTGACCGTTTAATTTGAGATGAAAGATGAGAGACTGTGGCATCGATCAGTCGACAAGATCTTAATTTTAGATGAGTGAGTAGCTTACGTTCAAAACGTTACTTTTGAGTACAAAATCGACTTAATAACTAGTCGGCTAATGCCTCTTCAACACTGATTTATTTCAACACATCGTACCTTTCGCGCGTGCCAAGCTGTGTGGACTAATTTTCTTCGGAGACTATCGTGTTGCTGCGATGTCTTCCTCTTCCCACACCATACTAGACATATAGTCTAAGTCAAAATAGGAAGCAAATAGTCCCAACCCAAAAAAAATTGCAAGAAATTGTTTTATTGCATTCCGTTGGATCATGAACATACTAAAAGTTTACCGAAATCAGAATATCAGGAAGGGATTTGTCTCGACCCAGGACTATAAAAATCGCTGGTTTTAAAAACTGAGATCTAACCTTTCAAATGATTGCAAATCAGTTTTTATCGTCACATTCGTGATCAGCATCAAATTTCCGGAAATTTGATATATATATTGACTATATTTTGAGTAAAAAACTTTGGGCCCTCCCAAGCAACAACCTGGAATGTTAAGTTGATTAATTCACGAAATAATGAATTATTCAAATAATTTGAATAATTTATAATTCATCAAGCCTGAGTAGAAATATTCAAAATTGAAAGTTTTTACAATAAAATATCATAGATTATATGAATAAATATATCGAATAATTGATTAGTTAGGATTCTGAATTTTTCGAATAATTCATATTTCAGGAATTATAAATTATTCGAGTTATTCATCAATTCATGAATTAGTCAACTTAGCTTATGATTGACTAATTCATAATTCTATGCCATCTTTTAAATGAATTTGTCAACTTAGCTCGAAGGTAAAAATTCCGAACTCCCAATTTGATGTAAACCATATCGAATTACCCTTTGCTTTTCTCGGCAATGCTTGCTGAGTACGAATTTCTTGATATAAATAGACTAAACATTAGTTTTAAAATATTATGTTTTGCGCCTGGTGGTGCAAACATAATATTTTAAAATTATTCATGTATTTTTAGTGTGTTTCCTATATTCTTATATTGAATCAATGATCCAATATAATACTTGTAATATAGTAGCACAGTACTAAAATGAGCGGTGGTGTATGGCCGGCCAGCCGTAAGTGGTGCACAGACCAGAGTTTTAAAGAGATCGGTCTGAATTTTTTTGTGAAACTGCAGAAATATATGTAGATGTGCACCTACTCATACGATTTTCAATATATGCTAAATCAGCATTTTGTGTTTTCATTTTTTGTTTATTGTACAAAAACTAGTAGAGCTAGAAACTTGAGATTGGTAACACTGGTGAAGTATGAGGCCATCTAAAACCTATTTCATTCTAGATCCATCGGACATAGGACCTCTGAGCAATTTGTGGTTAAAACTTTGTCGCGTCATCATCGCCTAATTTGAATGATAAATGCCTATTAGAGCTCAAATTTTAATAGTTTGAGATAAACAATTGTTCAATAAAGTGTTCAATATAGATATCTCAACAAAATAAAGTTAATTAATTATGCTGACATCATCGTGACGACAAAATTTACACTCATAATTTTCATCCTACAAACTTTAATTGATGTTAAAATAATCAAAGATGTATTTCAATTAAATTATCAGTAAAAAAAGCCACTCACAGACGGGCTAGAAGTGTGCTTCCACATACTTGGATGATGACACAAACATATCATTCAAGGAATTTGGAAGCACGCTTCTATCTACTAGAAAAATTCTACACGTCCACCTCTATTTGAGTTTGAACCAAAATGGCTACTTTGTGTGAGAGAGTGTACTTTTTGGCAAATTTCCGTCTTCAAATCATTCTAACATCATAACAAAAGTGATTCGCTTGCCTGCAATGAGTCATTTGCCTGCCTAGGCTCACATTGATTAATTATAAAGCGGATAGCACTCTAATTACTACGTCTGTATTACTGGTATAATCGATATCACTTGAAATATCACCAAATTTGTCAATTTTTCAATTGATGATGCGTCGAAACAGTAGCAGAGTGATGCATCGTCATTCTTTAATAATAGTTCCATCATATGTGAGATTATATTAATATATACATTCTATCAAAAATAAGGCTGATTTATGTCGAAAAACTGAAATTTCTAATTATAAAATAGTAATAATGACGTCACAATTCTATGATTAGTCGATATCTTCGTCTGAGGTCAGAACTTAGTGGAACCAAAGCCAAAAGACATACTAAAATCAGCTTTCTATGCCTTGCAGGTTCTTCAACAATTAGTTATAGAGAAAAGTATTGGCACTTTTATCAATTCTAAAGTTCATCTGCTAAATGAGTACAATGCAGTTTCTCATGTATCATATTATCCAATATTGTTGCACATTATATCCACAAATCAAGTTTGACTCCAGAAAGTCGTCGTTATAATTGAATTTCATGAAGTGCATTTGAAAACTATTCACTATAAGAAAAATTACTATTTCAAATCAAGTTCGCCAAAGCAGATTTGTTTTATATTTCTCGTTTATGAATGCCTTCCTTAAACGTATTTGATTCTATAATGACTCAATTTGATCAAAGGAAGACAAGAAAATATGAATTGATGCAGGAACTACTTCAGCAGGAAATAGTACGCGAAGACCTGGAAGACCAATGAAGACCTTTTTCGAATAAAGTCACTAATTGGACATAAAAATAGATTGAAACACAAAATAGTCAACGGACGAATGAATTATCAATTAATTACTTAAAATTTGAAACTAAATTAATGAAAAAAATATTTGATATTTCGTTTAGGGACTGAGCAAAGTTAGAGGTTTATTACATGAGCAAACTTTTAACGACTTTTGGGCATAGAATCTGCACTAATGTTTGAGATTTTGAATAATACATTAATTGAATAATTCATAATTCTGCACCATATTTCAATGAATTAGTCAACTTAAGTCACATTTTAATTTTTCCAAATAAAAATTAATTCCTAACTATTTGAAATTATCAATCAGCGCCACCTTATGTCACATACACCCATTTTGACGACTACACATGGTAGCAATGAACTATTTATGGTGGTTCAGAGGGATAATATTATTCATTGAGTTGAGTAATTCATTAGATTTGTTTAACTATGACTAATTCAAATGTGTAGATTTTGAAAATGAAATCAGATTAGTGTATATAAACATATACACATTAAGGATATATCCATATCTGCAAAGAATTGATTGAAGAAACCGTAAAGCATAAAAAGCTGATTTTGGCAAGTTGGAAGATTTTGGCAATGGCTCCACTATTTTGTGGCCTCAGATGAAAATGTTAACTTTTCAGTGATTTAGGACACATTGTCACCATTTTGATAATTATAAATATCAGTTTTTCGACGATAACTCAGCACATTTTAGGGGATTGAAGGTTTAAATTTTAAGAGAACAAGCGCGCTTCGCTTGCTTGCGCCTGGACGTACATTAATTAATTATAAAGTAGATACCATCACTAAACACGTCTTTCTTACTGTTATAATGAATATCACTCGAAAAATCTCAAAATTAGTCAATTTTCAATTTTTGATGCATATTGATGACGTCATAACAGAGTGATGAGTCATCAATTTTTCATCAGCGTTGAATTATATCTGTAATGTATTAATAAGCACAATCTCTTAAAATTTCATCCTTTTATCACCTAAAATGGCTAAGTTATAATCGAAAAACTGAAATTTATAATATAAAAAAGAAGACAATGACGTTATAATTCCATGATGAGTAAACATCCCCATCTGCGGTCAGAACTTAGTGAAGCCATACATATACAGTATAACTCGGTTAGTACTTACCCATCCGGGAAGGGGAAAAAGTACGTACTATCCTAAGTACGTACTAACCGAGTTGATAATACATAGGAATCTGTATAATAACTGAATTCTGGTTCAGAGAAATGAGTACGTACTAAGCCGAAGTACGTTGTATCCCGAGTACGCACTCCGAGTTCAATTGTATATATATATATATATCAGGACATTATACAGCTTTCGAGAGATATGCTCCTAATCTCAAACCCCTAAATTTTAATATGCCTAAAGATAAATTACATTAAAAATATAGGGGAAATTGGGGAATATTCTAAATTTTCACGCTCCTAAACACTTTCGGGCTAAAATCATACGCCTAAAGGAGCGTCTCGCGCTCCTATATAATTCCTTGATATATATATATATATGATACGAATTGATTGAAGAAACTGCCAGGCGCAGAAAGCTGATTTTTAGCATGTGGGAGTCTTTTGGCTATGGCTCTAAGTTCTGAGTTCAGACGAAAATGTCGAGTTCAGACGAAAATGTCATCATGGAATTATGACGTCATTGTCAACTTTTTTATAAGTAGAAATTTCTTTTTTGATATAATTCAGCCATTTAGGTGATAGAAGGCTGAAATTTTAAGAGAACGTGTCTATTAATATACCTCACATATGATACAACTATCATCAAAAAATGATGACTCATTACTCTGTTACAGGGCCGGCGGAGGCTCGTGAGAGGTGGGGCGGCCTTGAATTGTGATGACAATCATGATGATCGCGAGTCAAAAAAAATTACATTACGGTCGATATAAAGTCGTTTCCAAGCAATGAGCAGATTGCAGGAGATTATTTTGGTAAGCAGTGACACATGTAAAACAGAAGGCAAGGTCTCGGTTTTCCTCGTAGTGCAGCCATGACCACCTGTCGAACCACTTCCGTTGAAACGAACGTTTCATCACTAAGGTATTTCCAAACTCACGTTTGGGAAAGCGAAAAGAGGAAGGTTAGTGCGGCTTGTCACCGATCGCCGGTGTTTGTCGTCGGCTATTGCCATCAAATGAAGTCATCGCTAACTCAAATATATAACTGATATTTCATCTTATTTTTCTTTTCATTTTATACTATTAGATCTAGATTGTTATTTATTTGTCAATTTAGTATTGTTTGTTTCCTATTGCCCAAGATTTGGAAATATTGATCAATAGAAAACAATACTAATTTGACAAATAAATAACAATCTAGATCTGGAAGAATGAATTTTGGTCGTATTTCTGGGGTTGAAATAGGGTTTCGTTCCAGAACAATGTTCGTTATTCTGAGGTGGTCGCTAAGAGGGGTTCCGCTGTACGGCCTGTACCAAAAATTCACACAAAATGTGGGGCGGCCAGGGCCGCCCCAGCCGCCCCGCTTCCGCCGGCCCTGCTCTGTTATGATGTCATCATTACGCAAAAATTTAAAATTTTACAAATTTGGTGATTTTTCGTGCAATATCGATTATAACAGTAGGACAGACTGTTTAGAGATGTTATTTCCCCTATAATTAATCAATGTTGCCTCAGGTGCCCACAGGGCGCCTCTGGTAGACACAAAGTGTCCGTCAGTCGCGCAGCGCAAGCTAACGAAGCGCGCTTGTATATATATATATATATATAGCAAGGGAGAGAGAGATTAATCGAGTTTTAATCGTAAGGCTTCGTTTTGAAGTCATCATTTTGCAGTAAAAATTGAAAAATTGACAAATTTTATGTTATCTACCATTATAATCAATCAATGTAATCAATCAATGAGTTGGAGCCAGAAGAGAGAGAAAATGTAAATAACTCTTGAGCATTGATTTTATTAAAAATATGAGACCAAAATCGAGCAAAAATCAACATTCCAAGTTATCAACACAACTGGCAAAAGTTCGAAAGGATGCCTCAACAGACTTTTAGTAGAGAATACACATTTTAAAATCTTTCTCACCAAAATTGGGATTTTGTAATTATCCAATTATGTGTCCTTTGACGTATTAATTTCAAATAATAAAACAAAAATTTATTGGCTTAGATGCGTTTAGTTGCATGAATTGATTTTTATACAAGTAATACAGATCTTGCTTTATGGATATTATCCTTAAGAAAAATATATTAAACATCCACCATAGCTTACTCAATAATGACTCACAGCAGAGTGAAAATAATAGACTAGGGATGAACAAGTAGTCGATTGAAATTTTACATGTTTAGATAAAAATCGTTTACAATGTAGAAAAGCTCCTTAGAATATATTACCAGGTTATAAAATATGATATCAAAGTACATAAATCTGCTGATAAAGTTCGATTAGCCATCAAATCATTGCGCAACAAGTCATTTTAAGGACGATTTTAGTGATTTTCTAAGCTGTGTAACTGTTTCTAGGTGTTATATCAATGCATTATTTTTATGTAGAACTAAGATTAGTACTATTTATTTGAATTTTTCTATAGAATATTGTTACATTCCTGCGTTGCTACGTTAAATCATTTTGGTCAGTTTGGGCCATATTGTGCAAACGTTACCAACTAGGTCTTCAAATTTGATCGTATTTGATAAGCAAAATGCTACTTCCTATTAGGTGATAACACAATTCAAATTGTAAATTCAATGGCTTTTGATTAATAGGTTTTTTAAGAATGTGACCAAAATACCAAATTGAAGCATAAGTGAATCTAGAAGTTTAAATTGTATTATTAGGCAATATTAGCATATTACCTGACAAATACGATCAAATTTGAAGACATAGTTATTACAGTTTCCAGGATGTGGCTAAAACTGATCAAAATGCTTTATCATAGCAACATAGGAATGTAACAACATTCCACTAAAAATTTTCAGAATAACTAAGTACCAATCTTATTGAAGTGAAGTAAAGTTTATATATGATAGCAATTCATTCTTAAGGTATATTCTAAATGGTTAATAATTTTATGCTGATCGTTATTAATTCCTTCGGCTATATTGCATCCTTGATTATTTTAGAGGCATTATATTGAGTAGGCTATGCATATAACAATAAATTACTTACAATTTCTCAAAGCTTCCCAATAATTTTAGCGCAGTTAGAATTCAGTATTTTAGGTTAATAATATTTACTTTGAGAAGGAGTGAAATTATATGATAAAAGCTATAATTATACCGAAATGAATTAATGGTGATTAACATCTGTAGCACTCGTTGGATGGTATTTTTTATTTTCTATGACAACATTTAATCTAAATGGCAGAAATAATATATCAGTAAAGACAAATAATATATTCTCACCTTCCACTTCTTCCTGATTTAAATTAATTATTCGCTGTCTGAGTCGTTGTTCTTTTGCCTCTAAAACTATGAAGTAAGATGGGATATTCACTATATCAGAATCTTCGTTTGAAGAATCAAGATCTTTTCTTTCTGAACCAAATAATTTTTGAGCAATATTAAATGATAACGGATATCCATCAAGTACAAATCCCTTATTCTGACATTCTTTAGTTGATAGTTTTGAATGGAAAAAATCAATGATGAATTCGTCATCATAACGCCCAGAATTCGTTAAAGCATTCTCTTTAAGCCTTTCAAGCAATTCTTTAGCTTGTTCACTCCGAGATTCCGCACTATCGTCACCATTAGAGCTAAATTATTACAAAATTGAGGATATTCAGAGAACATAAATGCATTTGAAATACATAACCAATTCAAGGAATATGTGCATATATAGTATCTTAACTAGAGGAAATTATATAATCGTTGTAGTAAGTTTAAGATCGAATAAATTAACATAGAATAATAGTACACAAATAAAAATAAAGAATCTTTTAGTGACCTTTTTACGAATATTTGTATGTCAATGTATCAAGTTTGTGGTTTATAAAACAACGACCTACAAATACTCACAACATCATATCGTTATTGCTCTAAATATTGGCTTAGTCGTTTGATAAAAGAAATCAGCTTTACGATCGGATATTGAAACTTTCACTAGACATACTTGATTTATTTATTTAAAAATTAATGACAGCATTGTTTCTCAATTAACAAGATAATAAAACTAGTTGAAATTATAGACCTACAATATTCCTACGGATATAATCATCAAGGTCAGACTAAATCTAAATTTAAGTAGATCCTACACGCAAAGCCCCGTATTTAGGAATGTGTGTAAAAGCAACTCTAAATAGATATTTTCGTTTACAAAAATCAAAATTTGCAAATTTTTCAGGGATAGTCTTCGGCTACTCTAATACTAAAATGATCATGCGTCACATTTTGGGATGAAAAGTGGTACAACTCATTGTCCAAGACGATTCTCAAACTGTATCTATCATAGCGACTTGAGCATCTAAAAGTTACGTTTTCATTGAATCTGACCTAAAGTATTAATTTCTATAAGAACCTTAACTATAAAGAAGACAGTTGAGGTAATTATTTGGTAAAAAGGGTCGATTTTGAAATTTCAAAAAACTTATTTTTAAGGAACGAACTCGTTAAATTTATTCTCTCAACTTAAAATTCCAAATCTCATTTAGGCGACTTTTAAGAGCTTTTTGATTCACTTATTTTATCAAACATATACAGGAGAAATTTCTCAAATATTTATTTACTTTAAATTTTGATCACAATTTATGACTGAAAGTGAATCGGGACTACATCTGTACTAGTTTTATGAGCCAGTTGCCCATGAGACAACAAAATAGAAAAAAATCTTTAACAGAAGAATGTTCTAGAACCCACCACATGAACTCATCATCACATGGTTGGACTAGTTGTTAGATAGTGATATGCTGAACTAAACAGACTAACTCGAGAACAACTCCCATTCTCTAGTAAAGCATAGAGATCTAACAAATTAGAACACTTGATTTTAAATTGCAATAAATCAGGATAACTAACGTCTAAATTCCTATAATGACTAACATGATGCAGCGAACCGAGTAAAGAACAACTTCTACAAAATTATAAATTCAGAGCATAGCCTCAAATGTCACACTTAGTGACCAAGAATTATGATAAAATCAGAACGGATTTTCAACTGGTAAATCAACAACATATATTTGACTGTAGTTTTGCAACGGCTTGAAAATTTCAAACATTTCTTACTCATTTCTAGTGTAACTCGTCCCTATTCACCTGACGGTTATTGCTGAGCACTAGTTTACTTTTCATACCCCAAAAAGCTTATGGTCTCCTAAGGGAAGCAGTGTTAAGCACATCGGGAAGTATCTCATTGCTTATGCCAAGGGATTTCAAAGCGTAGATGAATTGTTGTATATCGACCGGTAAAGTCATATTTAATCGAAACAAGAATACCTATGCTAAAGGTAATGACGATAAATCCTCGAAACTATCTCAATTAATAACTGAATTAATAAATAATCTATGTAGCTTTGTGGCGTATGAACAAAATAAACAAATAGAACAAACCAAATTGACAAAAGTGTAATTGAACTGGTCGTTGAGTTTGTTAGGGGAAGAGAAGTGTGCAAAATAAACAAGTAGGAAAAGCAGCAAAAACGATTCTTAAGGATACCGCTCTCGCAAAACTTTGCTTGAAAAAAAAAATGGAAATTATTTATTGTTAATTCATTGTATTACTGAGTGGTCTACCATCTAGTCGTACTAGATGGATTGCATTTATTTTGATGAGTTAACCTCCTAAAGTTTAGCGTTACTAAAATTAAAAAATTATTGGAGATTTTCCGGCGCATTCATCAATTAGATTCTTACTTATTTGATATTCTTTTTAATGATATGGACCATAAAATTGTTTTGGCCGCTTTGGAGATTATATAGTTCGGGCATAATACCTCTCTATGGTTCCGAAAGAGGTCGATGTCATAACTTAAAAACTATTCAAGATATATAATCTATTATAACCTTAAATGAAAGGATATTTTTGAGAATATATAGGTTTCTCAAATATCTATTTATTTAATCAAATATCTATTAATATTTAAAAATAAAAATCTCAACTTATCATTGACTTTATTATAATACAAATTCTATGTAGAACTTTGAATATAGTATAATAAAATGGCGAACCTGATAATGGAATTTGTGTCCAAATGTGGCTATAAAGTTAAACAATCAATACAATGGTTGTTAATAATGTATACAGAAAAATTGGAGCACTTTTCATAATTATTTGAAGTTCTGTCCTTGGACCTCCCAGATTCTGTCAAACCCCAAATTTATAGTCTAAAAAGAGATATCTCTCTATCTCTGTAAATATATTTCCAAATTCTTAGTTCTCAATTCCTAATATACTTTTTATAACGGTATATATATGATTCATTGATAATATTTGCACCACATCCTATGGAATGCTAAGTTTTAGATTTTATAATATGCATTTTTCGAAAATCACAACTTGGAAATAAAAAGTCGTTGACTCTCGTTCTAGCTTCCTAATGAGCATTTGAGAAGCTCTTTAATCATTCTAAACTGATGGAGCATACTTTGTATTGCTAGGACTATGAATTATTATTTTCAATTGGTACAAAATATTCGGGATTAGGAGCCTCAAGGAAATTTGTGGATTTTCAGCATACGTTTTGCTATTTTCCTCACAGTTTGTTTGGAATATATCTAAATCATTAGTATAAATGCAAATAAATGCCTATGAATGCTTCTATTTATCCTTAGTAGGTCAATTTACATTGTTCTTAACATTTAACTTCACTATATCTCGGGACTTTAAAATTTCAAAATTGACCATCTTGATAGAGGGTTTGAAAATTTCAAGAGTTGCTCTATATCATTAGGCGATGAACGTAGGACCACTCGATTTGCGATCTCTTATAAGTTAGTGATATTATGGCTGATTTACTAAAAAAAGTGTTTATGGGTTTTTTTTGTACTTTTTTTAAGACCCATATAAAATTTACAATTTTTGCTATTTTAACTTTATATTGGTCCTATAAGGTGGGAAATATGATAGACTATCTATGATTAGATTTTCGAAGCATTTGTTTCCTTGGCATGTCCTTAAAAATACTTTGAGACACTATATCTCAAAAACTAGAAATGAGAATCAAAAGCGGTAATAATGCGTAATTATTTCTAGAAGCCGATACGAGCCCACCCTTAACATCTCTAATAGTTCTACTTTCATTGTATGCTCTAAGCCAAATCGTATGATTTTTCGCGGGCGGTATCCTTAATGATAAAATGAATCAACAAAGAATCAAGCAACATACTAACTGTTAAAACTCGATTTTGATCATATATATATATACAGGGTGTTTCAGCTATTGCATCACGAAAATAATTTGAAATTACTAGGTAAATATTCTACTAATCATCTTCCCCTTTTACGATGTTGTTTCACACCCTCTGACATTTGTGTGACAACAAAATGGACAAGCTAGATGACAAACAAAAGAAGATCAATATGGTGGAATTCTATCATAAAAATCAGTCCTATTCAAGATTACCCCACACTTCTAAGGTTTACCCGCCCAAAATGACTAAATCGGAAATGAGTTATCCCACATTAATGATGTTTTGAAATAATTTACTTTTATTCCAACGGTTTGCTTCATTGTTTTCATAAATGTCAAAGGATTTCCTTTCAAAAGCAACCAAAATAACTAAATTATCTCAATCACAAATGAAATGATAGCAATTCACTTTTGTGTGTAATCAATGAAACACTCTGTACATATATATCTTTTTTTTAGGATGTGAGTTATGCGGTTTTCTACACCTGTTTTTCACTGATTTTAGATAAATTTAGTGATATTCTGTCCTATTTTAAGCACATTTTAAAGCGGTATTAATAAGTAATGAATGATTCTCAAACATAATCAAGGTGGCAACGGGTTGATTCGAAACTGAATTGATATCACTGCCGTGAGCGAGATCGGACTCAAATCCTCCTGAATTTTTTTGAGAGGTGAAACTTTGGGGATGGGGACTACGGTGGCAGACTTCCAGAGTACTGGGGAAATTCCATCCTGGATGGAGGCATTAGAGATATTACAAATAGGAGGGGCTAGTAAAAATGAGTAATCTCCAAATATCCAGTTAGGGACGTCATCTAGGTCAATAGTTTTGTTAACCCGGATAGAAGACAGAAGATTTCACACCTCTGGAAAAACAAAATATAAATAATCTGGGTAAATAATGAAACAATTGTATTCAGCTTCCAGGGGCATTGCCCCAGAAACCCCATGGAGCTTGCAGCTCCCCTCAGATCCCCAGCTATTTGGTTGGACCCTAATCAAAAAACTATTCCTACGCCAAAGCATGTTGGTGAACATTTTGTCTAATACTGCAGTACAGCGAGTTGGATTTTCACTTGTTTTAGTGGACACCTTCTTAACTGGGTGTCATTGAGCCTTTTAAAATCAGTCAGTATGATTACGCCAGTGTGAGGATGTAACAGGAATTGTCCTCTGTTTTCTTGTGCCTGCTCGCTGCAGTCGGTCTGATTTCTCTATCTTCGTGTGGGTGAGGTGGTAGCGTGGCGAGCTGTCCTGCGGGTAGCTGTCAGCGGTGGAAAGTTGGGAAAGAGTGGGGTGGGGAGGGGGAAGTGGCTACGTCGGAGAGTTTAAATGGCATATACATCACAAGGAGTTGCAGCCATTAGGCGGAAAACAATGGTTAAACTGTATTTAGGTTGGTATGAAGTTGGAAAGTAGTTTTATAAACCTATATCTATGACAGTGCAATTCTTCAATCAAATTCGGACAAACAAACAAATAAAAAAAATCCTAGCGTTTTAATAAAAAAGATTTACGGTATAAATAGTACCGGACATGCAGTGAGTGCCAAAAGAAATTCAATCTGCCATTACAACTTCAAAGGAAACTACACCCCATTCCACCTCCCTACAACCTTTGGGTGCACATTAGGATATTTCAAAAAATTTCCACTTTTTTGTGGTGGGATTTCGCTTTGTTCAAATATTTTCTGCTTTCTATCACTAGTAGAATTAACTGTATAACAGTTCTTAATTTCTCTTTGTATTCAATATTAATGATATTGTGACCTAAAGACGGTCCTATTCTAGGTTAAATATTTGGTACAGTACTTATTATACTAACAAGGAAGCTTAGCGAGATTGCACTGCGCGGTTGGCGATTTATGCGTTTAAAAATGTCTGGGTTGGAGAATAGGAGCGTATCTCTGGAGTGCAGTATAATATCCTGGACTGGATGAATTGACCTATAATTCCTCAGTAAGGATTACAACGCTGCTTTTGTGCTAGAAACGAAATTTCATTTCATTATGAGTCATATTTTTCAAATATGTGATATTACATATTCTATATCATCATATAGTAATATTTCATATGAGATATTTTGCAAATTAAGACTCAGAAAGATATGAAATAATTTTTATAGCATAATAATAGCGTTTTATCATTTATCAAATAAGTACTAAAAATATGGGACCCGAACACGATAGCCTTTAAGTTCTAATATCATTAATACTCGCTTACATGCGCTGCGAGGTTGGCGGACACTTTGCGTCCGCCATAGGTGCCCTTTGAGCGCCTAGGCTCACATTGATTAATTATAAGGTGGATAACATCTCTAAATGCGTCTGTTTTACTGTTATAATCGATATCGCCCGAAAAATCACCAAATTTGTCAATTTTTAAATTTTGAATGCATAAAGATGACGTCATGACAGAATGAAGGGTTATCATTTTTGATGATAGTTGTATCATATGTGAAGGATATTAATATACAGTTTATTAAAATTTCAGCCTTTTATCACCTACAATGACTGAATTATAGTTGAAAAATTAAAATCTCTAATATAAAGGTGACAATGACTCATAATTCCATGATGAGTAGACAGTTTCATCTGAGGTCAGAACATAGTGGAGCCATTGCCAAAAGACTAAAACATGCCAAAATCAGATTTCTGTTGCTAGCAGTTTCTTCAATCAATTCGTTACAGATATATATACTAACTACTGTCGAACCTACAATAACGGCACCTCTATATAACGGTAAACTGTCTATAGCGGTCACCAATGAACAGTCTCATCCGAAATTCCATATTATTGAACTTGTGTTTAGCGGTCACCTACTCAACGCGGCCAGCGGCCACCCGTTTGTAGTCCCTTACTGACCCTAAACTGTGTATAATGGCCATCACCTTTTCACCTTTTTATGTGTTTATTACAGGTCCTGTTAAGAACGATAAATAAGTTTTGTAATTACTTCAAGTAATGGAGGAACTACATGTAGCAACTATGCTTCATTCTATATAGGGTTTAAAGTGCCTGTAGTACTTAACTCATTACAAAAAATATCAATTGGCCGAGTAAACTTTAGATTAGAGCCAAATATTGAAATGACTGGCATATTTATTTTTTTACACAGATACATATATGAAAGCTATGGTTCTTCCAATTTATTTCATTCATTGTCAGTACATTTTATCTCATGGCAGCTAGCTGTCTATTAACGGCTTTTACCTATCTAAAATGGCCATTACCAATCTAAAACGGCCATTACTTCTCTACAACGGTCATCATCTAAGCGCTGTATACAATATACACAATGGATGTTAATTAAAGTTTTGGTTAAACTTATCACCGAACCTTAGGTTAATACTTAGGTCATTTCAAAAGTACTGATCACCCCCCACCAATTTGATATTAAGCAACGCCTGATGTGTTATTTAATTACATATTCTCGAAATAGTCTCCCTTGACGCGAATACACTCCTTTGGATGGTCTACCCAGCAGCAGAATGTCTTTTTATACTCCGTCTGTGGGATCGATTTCAGGTACTTATGGACGGCGATTCCGATCTCCATTCGATTAGTGAACTCCTTATCAGAGAGATGACTTTTCAGCTTTGAAAACAACCAGAAGTCACAAGGACTTAGGTCAGGGGAATAGGGAGGGTGATTCAGTGTTTTCATCCCTATATTCTTGATGTATGCGGCGACTTGTTTAGTTTTATGGCTACTGGCATTATCATGTAGAAGTTGTATTCCACGAGGACCAGTTCTCGGCCGACGCTCTGTGTAGTGTTTACTGACTTCTGCGAGCACATGAGTGCAATAAAAGTCTCCAGTAACATTCTGGCCCTTCGGAACGTAAACTTGAGCAACTGGGCCGTAGGCGACAAATGCAATTGCGTACATTACCTTCTTGGCACGGAAATTTGGACGCGGTCATTTAGGTCGGGGTTCGCCCGGATGCAGCCAACACTTAGATTTTTCCTTGGATTTAGGTTGTGAATAGTAAATCCAAGTTTCATCTATGGTTACTATCTCATAGAGTCGCCTTGCATCAAATTTTTCGTAATGTAGAATATTTTCACAACATTCTACCCTCTGTTTCATCCGGGCCTCTGACAGCAAATACGGCACCCACCGAGCGAAAACCTTCCTTACTCCGATATCTTTCTTCAGAATGCGGTAAATACTTCCCGTTAAGATATCCGTATACTAAGAAATCTCTTCAATAGAGCAGCAAGGGTCATTTCGAAGAAATTCACCAACTAACTCAATTGAGGGTTCACCGGTTGCAGATTTAGGCCTACCAGTCCGAGGCTCATCTTCAATGCTGTCTCTTCACTCTCGAAATAGTCCAGCCCATTTTCTAACCGTGGAATAAGCAAGTGCTTGATCTCCACAAACTCCCACGAGATCATTGTGGATGTTCCTGTTCGAATCTTTTAGCAGTGAACGAAACTTAATATACGCCCTTTGCTCTTGCTCAATAATTGACGATTTTGAAGCCATAAATGTATAAGTAGCCAAAACTGACGAGATTGAAATGATGATTATAAGAAAAATACTTATGCTATCTTAAAAATTCTTTTAGATAATAGGAGAGAATGGGTAATGCTATCTGGATTATATTAATTGATACATTCGATATACACTAGCTCTCAAAAATCAATAGTGATCAGTACTTTTGAGATGACCTAAGTAGCGTTGCTTTTTAAAGCATAGAACTAGAGTCGTTAACATCTCGATTCGTATTTGTTCTCAAGCAGCAGCATGAGACCCGATTGTCTTTAACGATAACTATATAATGACCTCAATTAAGTAAATAATTTGAAGCAAGTTCCCTTTCCCAACTCAAGGATGAGCTTCCACCGAAATTGAATGTTAAAATTGGAGTGCGGTCCTTTAATTCTCCTTGTATACCATTTTGTAAATTGACAAGTGTATTGATCATTCAATTCTCCTGCATGTTTTTATTAATGATAAATGATTATTCATCCTTGGTGTGGCAAATAAGGATGGCATCGTCCAAATGCAAATCACTGACTCTGGAAAAGAGAAAATGATTGTCATCAAGAATAATAATAACGGGGAAAATGCTCGGAGGATAGCAGAAGAGATGGGGGTTGGTTGTGCCCAAATCCAGGGAATTATTATGAACAAATCTGAAATAAGAGACGAGTCTAATTATGCCAGTAAACATGCAGTAAGAAAAATTTCACAAAACTGGAAATGAGAACATATAGACATATTATGCTGGGAATGGTTTTGTGAAGGCTCTTCACGCCGTGTGGTAGTCACTGGCCACTTTTGCGCGAAAAAGTGCTTGACATTGCAGCAAATGAAGGAAACACAGAATTCAAAGGCTCGAAAGGCTGGTTAGAGGCGTTTGTAAAGAGAAATAATATCGTTTATGGAACAATTAGCGGCGAGAGTGGGGATGTCAGCGAAAAGGTTGTTCGTGATTCGCAATCAAAAATTCCTAGTTCTGTCAAAGATATGAACGAGTAAACATCTTTCATATTGATGAGACTGGATTAGTTTACCGTGCTACAACCAACACAAGGACGTTTCATGTTAAAGGGACTTAGTGCCGTAGAGGAAAGATGTCAAAGAAACGGCTTACGATGTGTGCAAGTGCAATGGGAGAGAAAAAGATTCCACTGGTGATTGGTAAATCTGGGGGAAACCACAGTACTTCAAGAATATCGATCCCAGGACACTTCCTTTGACATATTTGTCAAATCAAAAGGCATCGATGACGAGTTATCCTTTCTATTAAAACTCGATTAATGTTTGTTTGTGTATATATGTGTATATATATATATATATAAGCGCACTTAGCTTGCTTGCGGTGCGCGGCTGGCGGAAACTCTGTGTCCGCCGGAGGATCCCTTCGGTCGCCTGGGGTCACATTGGGTAATTATAAGGGAGATAGCATCTCTAAATATGTCTGTCAAACTGTTATAATCGATACCACTCGAAAAATCACCAAATTTGTCAAATTTAAAATTTTTGATGCGTAATGATGACGTCATAACAAAGTGATGAGTCATCATTTTTTGATGATAGTTACATCATATGTGATGTATGTTAGTATACATATTCTATTAAAATTTCAGCCTTCTATCTCCTATAATGGCTGAGTTATGCTCGAATAACTGTGTTGCTTAACTTTTAAAAATGTGACAATGACGTCATAATTCAATGATGAGTCGACATTTTACTCTGAGCTCAGAACTTACTGGAGCCATAGTCAAAAGACTCCCACATGCCAAAAATTAGCTTTCTATGACCGGCAGCTTCTTCAATCAATTCGTTACAGATATATATCCTTACTATTACAACTCGATGATTGTATATATATATATATATATATATATATATCTGTAACGAATTGATTGAAGAAACTGCGGGGCGCAGAAGGCTGATTTTTGGCATGTGGGAGTCTTTTGGCTATGGCTCCAGTAAGTTCTGAGTTCAGAGCAAAATGTCGACTCATCATGGAATTATGACGTCATTGTCACATTTTTAAAAGTTAAGCAACACAGTTATTCGGGCATAACTCAGCCATTATAGGAGATAGAATGCTGAAATTTTAATAGAATCTGTATACTAACATACCTCACATATGATGCGACTTTCATCAAAAAATGATGACTCATCACTTTGTTATGACGTCATCATTACGCATCAAAGGTGATTTTTCGAGTGATATCGATTAGCACAGTAGAACAGACATATTTAGAGATGTTATCTCCCTTATAATTAACCAATGTGACTCCAGGCGACCGAAGGGAACCTCCGGCGGACACAAAGTGTCCGCCAGCCGCGCAGCGCAAGCAAGCGCGAAGCGCGCTTGTATATATATAAATATACAATAATTGAGTTTTAATAGTAAGGACAAGCGCGCTTCGCTTGCTTGCGCTCGCGGCTGGCGGACACTTTGTGTCCGCCGGAGGCTCCCTTCGGCCGCCTGGAGGTGACATTGGTTAATTATAATGGAGATAACATCTCTGAATACGTCTGTCCTACTGTTTTAATCGATTTCACTCGAAAAGTCACCAAATTTGTCAATTTTTAAAATTTTGATGAGTAATGATGACGTCATAGCAAAGTGATGTGTCATCATTTTTTGATAGTTGCATCATATGTGAGGTATGTTAGTATACATATTCTATTAAAATTTCAGCCTTCTATCTCCTATAATAGCTGAGTTATGCCCGAATAACTGTGTTGCTTAACTTTTAAAAATGTGACAATGACGTCATAATTCCATGATGAGTCGACATTTTCGTCTGAGCTCAGAACTTACTGGAGCCATAGCCAAAAGACTCGCCCATGCCAAAAATCAGCTTTCTGCGCCTGGCAGTTTCTTCAATCAATTCGTTACAGATATATATATATATATATATACACAAACAATAATCGAGTTTTAATAGTAAGGATATGTAACGAATTGATAGAAGAAACCGCCAGGCACAGAAAGCGTATTTTTGGCATGTGGGTATTTTTTTTAAAATAACGATTTAGAAATGCCAAGTTTTCACAGTGTCTTCAAGACTGATGTCACTTCATACTAAAGTTTTAAATTAACAGCTATCTTAACGGACCAACTGTCTCGGAACAAAGTTTAAATAAAATATAACTTTGTATTTATTTTATTTGTAAATAAACGAAATATTGAACTTCCGCTGTTTAAATTGATCGTACTGTCAAACTTTTGAATTTGGACTAGTGAAGGTCGTCAGAAATTTTTTCTTAGTCAAAAATCGGTTAAATTGATCTATCCTCAATGGAGCAAAATTGAATGATTAATTTTCACTTTTAGAATACAATGTTCAAATATTCAAATGGGGAGCCTACTTCAAAATAGATGATTTTTAGATAAACATAAAATTTGAATCATTAGTACATAATACAATATTTTTATAAATTCAACCTATAATTAAAAGTGCTTAATCACATTCGATTATGGATGAAACCATCGCGTTACACAAAGCATACAATATTAGGTGCAGGATAATCATGACTAATAGGTTTTCAAAACTACATCCAGAGGGTGCTAAAAACGCAAATACGAGTTTCACATGCCGCGAAGCAAAAGTACACAAATTATGCTTGTAATATTTTTTACTTCCAAACGATGCTACAATTCAATGAGGTATTGCATTCTTAATTTGATATTTTTTTAAAACCTAAGGTTTAGAATCGTGACTGAAGCCTTTTTAGAAAATATCGTATTTTAGACAAATGTTTGAACAAATTGGGGATATTTGCCATACCACAAAAGCCTACAATAGAGATTATACATTACTAAGTTGAAGAGAAGTGAGTGAGTGTATTAAACATCTCATGGGGAGAGACATAGAGGCCACACACAAAATCCCTAAAGGAGAAGGAAAGTTCATGGAGGTACCTCGTGCCAGGCCTAAATTGAAAGAAGGTGCTGTTCGATGTGTACTTCCTGGATGTCGACCTTATGTTCGACAACATTAAAAAATGAAGCGGCCTCGCTTTTCATATGATTCAAGAGAAAGAATAGCTGAATAAACCCCTACAGATGAGCTTGAATTCTGAGACAGGAAACAGACAAATGCAAGATCAAGACACTACAGAATCAAAAAGATAAGGTGACTCTCATTTTTACGTAATAATTGGTTAGTGTGGTACTGTGATTATCTTTCCACGTTTATTGTCTCCATTTTGAAAGATGAAATATTTCAGTTCACCTCCCATCTTGAAATTAATTGTGTTCTATCTGCAAAAGCTATTGCGAATGGACAATATTTCCATTTCTGCCAATTCTATATCTGATTTCTGACAGAATGAATTACAAGTCTTTATTAAGCACTAAAGCAATTGAAAAGCTTAAGGCTACATTTAATAGAAAACATGTTCAGCTTTAAAAACACTCTTAGTGGGGATGCGGACGGGCACATTTCATTATCAAGATCTCATTATTTGACACAACAATAAAACATGGTTATTCGATCTATAATTGGCTACAAAAATTCAATTAATGCAGTAAATCTCAAAAACAATCAGTATACAGTTTACCCTGCTTTAGTTCACCTGTATATAGCGGTCATCTGCACACAGCGGCTACCTAAAAAACATGTGAACAGTCCCGTCCGCTTTTATATAATATTAACCTGTGTATAACGGCCAACTGCTAAGCGCATCGGCTCCACTAAAGCCGGTACCTCGGGACTCTAAAACAGTCAATAACGGCACGTCCATGTTTAGAACGAGTATAAAGTGTAATAGTGACAACATATATACAGTAGACTAAATATTGATGCGGATGGTGGAGCTGAAACATGTCTGCAATTAAAAGTGAACTAAATTAAAAAAATTTCATAGAATTTTTAACGCTCAAATATCATTGCGGTTTATTGTTGTTTTAGATAATGACGTTCAGAGTGATACCACTATGAAGTCAAGCTCAAATGCCAATGAAGCCAAGCCCAAATGTTAGGAGAAGCCGGGAAGATGTTAGGATTTACAATTACGAATAATTGATCCTCTAGTAGTACTAGTAGCATAGTAGTTTTGTGTGTCATTTATTCATTATTTAGTAATTAATAGCAATGTGAAATAAATAAATGTTCACTATTTCTCAATAAGGGAAACACAACTTTACCATAATATTGATTGCATTGTAATGTCCAATAGTCCACTTACAACTTGATCCCTGGTACTATTACTGTATGGCCTTAAATAGAATAGCCTATGAATTCGCTTTATAATTACTAGATTATAAAGGCTTAAGTCGCACAAAGTGATATGTATGGACATAATAATCGATAAATATTGAAAGATTATAAGGCTTTGTATGATCTTTTTTCCTGTTCTACTTGATATTCAACATAGATGTTATTTTACTGTTTGACATATTTCTGCGTTGACCAAAACACTTAGTACAAGTAGAATAAAGAGTATCATTTCAGAACCAGAGACAACTACAGTGGAACCTGTATATAACGGCCACCCAAGGGACTGTACAAAATTGGCCGTTATAGACAGGTGACGTTATATACAGGTGATTGTCTTAATCCCCAAAGGTATCAACGTCGTGCAATAAATAAAGTTTTTAGAAATCCTTTACTTGAAGTAATTACATGAAACTTGTTTATCGTTCGTAATAAACACATAAAAGGTGGAAAGGATGATGGCTGTTTTAGACAAGTAGTGGCCGTTATAGCCAGTTTTGGGGTCAGTAAAGGACTACAAACGGGTAGCTGCTGGCCGCGTTGAGCAGGTGATCGCTATATACAGGTTCAATATTAGGGAATTTCGGACGGGACTGTTCATTGGTGACCGCTATAGACAGGTGAGAGTTATATTGAGTGGCCACTATAGCTTGTTCGAATGTATTTTCATTATTTATCGATAGACATATAAACTAAGGACTAGTTTGCAACTAGAAAGAAAGGATGTTTCATGCTTTATTAATAATCCTTCAAATGATCTGAATCATCCTTATGATTTGAACAATAAATTAGCAATAACTACAGTTAGCAATTAACGTAGATGCGCTGCACTTATGCAGTTGAGCGTTGTAGCATATTAGATCAAAGGTACTCATTGATATTTTTAAAAAATACACAAATCCAAGCAGGCGAAATATTTTACGGAGTTTATTGATGACCTCTATAGAGCAAATTCTTTCCAGTTTGACTGGCAATCTAAATCCCGAATAAAACTTCAAAAATATTAATATTAAATGCACAATGTTCGTAATATATATTACAATAATATTTAATTTAGGTTTAACACAGGATGATATAACATTTGAAAAGGATGACCTTGGGAGAAGGTGCTCATAATTGTCTCTGTTTTATGAAAAAAAAATTTGTGAATATTACTTGTATATACTTTTACATGTAAATATTGTGCACTATAAATAATATTAACCATGGCCTATTATACATAAGGACTCACAGTAACCCACGGATTTTGGACCAAGGATGCGGTAGAAGATGGTTGATATGAGCTGCCTTAAATCACTAACCAGGCACTATAGAATTTAGGAATGTATCCCCAGTATATATAAATATGGTGTCAAAGTACACATAACCGCAGTTAATATTTAGATTAGTCATCATATGATTGCTCAATTGGTTAAAATTGTGACAAGTTAGTGAGTTTCGGCCCGATTGAAGAACATTTCTAAGTGTTTTAAATGTATTGTTTCACACGCAGAACTGAGCTTTGACTAGGTTGATGCGAGAAATTTGGAATTTTTTTCATGGAATGTTGTTACATCCCAGCGCAGTTATGGAAACATTTTTTGGTTATTTCGGCTTATATCATGAAAACTGCAATAACTAAGCATTCAAATGTTACCCCAAAACACTAAACTTGTCACAATTTCAACCAATTGCCCAATCATATGATGACTAATCCAAATTTTAATACGGATATGTATACTTTGACACCATATTCATACGTATATGGAGATAATACATCCCTAAGCTCCAATCTGCATCGTTAAAGATTTAAGATAGCTCATGTATTCATTAGTTCATCCATCTTCTACCAAATCCCTAGTGCAAAATCCGCAAGTTACTGATAGGTCGCATATGTAGTAGGCCACGTATTAAAATTTAAATAAAAAAAGGATGACATTTTCATTTGTACTATTCTGTGTTTAACATAGCGAAGTAAAATTACTAACTTAATCCTTGTAGCCAAATTTTCAAGCTGGGTAATCTGCTCTTGAATAACATCTTTGATAATAATATGAGGTATTTGATAATAATCGGAAAGATAGGCAGCTAAACATGTTTTTCCAGCGGCAGGAGGACCAATAATACATAATCGAATTGGAAGAAGATTTCTTGATTTTTTGTATTCATTAACAACAGAAGAAATGTGGTCAACGAATCCAGTTTCACAAATCCAAGGAATATCAATGTAATCTTTGACAGATGTTGAATTCATCCTTAGATTAACCTGAAAACGTAAATCAATCAATGCTAACATTAATTAAAAGTATAGGAAGAGAAGAGTCAGGAAAATCTACTTAACCCTGTTAAAATTAATAGAACACATATCTAAAATTTTAACCATTAAGTTTTGCCTTGAACATTTGTTGAACATGGTTATAGAAAATTTAGTCACAAATTTCAACCTTTAATAATGAGCAAGCATTGTGAGACCAATAATAATGCAAGGCATATCAATTTAATGGCTCACATTAAAATAACCATGGATGCAGTAATAGCCGAATGGATTATTAAACGATCAGCTTAAAATCATTAACCACGTAGAATAGACCTTAAGAATGTATTACAAGCATAATAAACATGGCATTAATAGATATATATATACCCGGTTTTAAAATTGTGCTAGTCATATCATTGCACAACAGATCATTTTAATGACGATTGTCTACACTGTTTAAAGCTTTTCGGCTAATCATGTATTATTTCAATCAGCAACTACTTCGTACCTAGTCAAATTATCAGTCATCTGTGATGCATTATATTGAGTAAGCGATGAACACAAGGGATATAAGCAAATTGTGAATTTTTATGATTGATATGCCTTGAAGGTTCTGGTTCTGAAATATTATCTGGGAGTACATGGGGGGGATTTTATGTGCTGATTAACAATTGTCAAGTTTTGAAACGATATTTTAACATTCTTGATTGGTCAGCATCGATTTTTACCATCGAATACAATGCGTTCATTCCTTGGCGGTATAAATAACATTTCACTATTTTTTTTGAGAATGAAATTCTTTGGCACATGTTACATACAATTAATTACTCTCTGTCATTTCTGTTATTCATAAATCTTATGTAGGATTAACTCACTGTGTGTTAAAAACGATAATTAATGAAAAGTGATTCAGACTGTCCTATTATAACATATTAGCCCTTTTTGTATTCATCAGAATTAAAGGACATATTATTATTGTATTAGCGAAGGCATCCTAAGTGTGCGACTCATGCAAACTCGAATTTTTTGCCAATCGGTAGCTCGAGCATGTGAAGTGCATATCAAAATATAAAATATACAACATTGATATAGTAATATAATGTTAAACTTCAAATAATTAATATATATCAACATGATAGTAATTCTTATTGATTAAAAATAATTAAATTTCACAATATACCGTACCTAGTCAAAGGTATTCGATCACTAGATTGCTTCGCATCATAAATAATACTAAAGTAAATATATATCCATGAGGATCAATTGATTCAAACCACGTCCAGTGGCATAACTCCTATGTGCTGAATCGGCAGAAGGGTGGGCTCGAACTCAAAGGGCCTCCAGGGGCCGCAAAAGTGCACGCGGGGGGACTGGGCTACTTTTGTATGATTGAGTGCTTTCCAAGCGCTCAATGCTCTTAAATACTCTTTTACTATCTCTCACATTTCAAAGCATTTATTATCTTAAGTAGGTAACTATCCAGTATATTAAAATAGAATATGAAGATATTGTATTCTCTAGGCATCCTACATAGAGTTGGAGAAGTTGTATATGGTACATGGGTAATACCAATTACCCAACGGACATAAAAGAGATGCTCATTTGGACTTGTTGATACAGATTTCGTCATTCGTAAGATCTTATCATGAGGAACTTATGAACAAAACAAGCATTGATGATATACTGAAAATGCTCACAATGAAGATTTACTGTCCTACTTCACTGAGTTCGCAATATACCACAACAGCAGAAATGTCATTCTATAAACTCAAAATAAATAAGAACTATCTTAATCGAAAATTGCAACATTTGATAGAGATAAAGTTCATAAATCAACCAAAAACAGACATAATCCATGAATTTTTGGACAGTTAACAACTCTGTACCTGAATCAAATAATACCAACTGGCAACTTGGGATAACTATATTTCACAGGTCCAAAACATGAATTATTATTGAAGTACAGTCTGTCAACTTGAAATTGGGAAGATTAATAGTTTCCTTCAATTACTTGTATGTTTTCTACAGTCTCTATTCTCGTTGTATTTGTAGTTTTTATTTACTTCTTAACTATTGGTAGTCATATGACAGCTGAAAATATTCTTTTGTGGTGCTGAGTTTTCAGATTCCATAACCTCCAACCTAGATATTCATTTTAAATAACCATCATAATATCAATACTAGTTTTTTGAACATTTCCTCATTTTTCTCATCGAATCTTCAAGTTTGAATTCACTTTTCGCAGTATTATGAACGAACAAGAACAGCGCTAAAATATTAAAATATTATTTTACTCTGGAATTACTAACTGTATGGAGATATCTCGGAGAACTCGAATTCCTAAAAGCAGTGTATATCGCACGGTTTCGAAATTGAAGGATGGTCAAACCGTGAATCGGAAGATTGGCACTGGAGAAAAAGTGTCAAATCAAAGGCAATGATGCTAGATCACTTGTTGGTTTGGCTATTAAGAATCTTAAGTTATCTGTGAGGAAATTGACTTCAGAATTTAACAAAATACGGTGTCTATCATTCTCACATGAAGCTGTAAGGAAAGAAATGAAGCGGCGCGGCTTTACCCAAAAGGTTGCTCAGAAAATTCCGATACTAAAATAATCCCATAAAGCTTATCGTGTTCAGTGGGCTAAGGAGAACAAGAAAACCGATTGGGAAAAAGTATTTAGCAATGAAAAGTCTATTTGGCTAGCTGGTGGTAGGATATGTCTCTGGTGTAAGGGAGATTCGAAAGCAGTAAAACCAAGTACAAAACACTCACCTAAATTGCATTTTTGGGGAGCGTTTTCAGCTCGTGGAACATTTCCTATTAAGATTTTCACAAAAAATCTTACCGGACAGCTCTATTGTGACATTCTACATGAATGTCTAGCGGAACAAGCAAGTGTTTTGCATCCAGATGGGTGGATTTTCCAAGAGGACAACGACCCAAAACACATCCAAAGTCGCTAGGATTCATGCAAGATAGGGGTATAAGTAGGATGGATTGGCCTGCTTGTAGACCGGATATGAATCCAATTGAAAATATTTGGTCGTGGATCAAGAGAAAAATCGATCTCAAGTCACCACGGAATTTAATTGAGCTCGCTGACGTGTTGAATGACACATGGAATTCCTTAGAACCGGAGTTTTTAGAACCATTTTGGACATCAATGCACAAAAGAGTCAAACTAGTAATATCAAGTGGTGGAATAAGATAAATTATTAAATACAATAAATTATTTAGTGTTAGGCTATCCTATTAAAACCTGTAGAATTAAAATAGAATAAGAGAGTTAGAAGGTTAGGGAAGAGAAATATTTTCCCAATTTCAAGTTGACAGACTGTATTACGACAGTTACAGACCCCAATCCTGTAGCTCAGAGCTGACAACTCATTTCGTTCATCGGTCAAATTGAATGCCTCGTGATGGGGATCGGGAAAATAGAAATCATTTAAATTTTATACTTTTATTTTTCTCTTGGCATCCCGATTATTTTAATTACGATAATTTAGTCTAAGAAATTTAATAACTAACATCGTTATTTAGATGATGTAGATACTGATGTATCTTCAGTATCTTCATTATCTAAATAACGATGTGGAATTCACACTTCGTAGAGATAGTTGAAAGTTTCAATATCAAATGCCAGAATAATATTATAGGAAGTGTGAATGGGTATCCCATCGGTTGAGAGCCTGGGAAAACTGTCTGCGGGTCAAATCTTCCCCGCGGGCCGTATTTGGGCAGGCCAGCTTTATGTAAAGCTAGGATTTATAATTACTGCTTTAAAATGTTATATAAACCGTTTAATCTAAGATAACGAGATTAGGTATAGTATTTGTCTAATACGTCTGACTATAATAAGTATAATCTATATTCATGGTCCCAAAATGGGCATCACATGCTGTATGTTAATTCCTGAAAACATACCATAGTATTAGTCTAAAGTTTCATTATGAAGGAATATAGTGTAAAATATGTAGATTCAAAGTAGGAGAACGTTATATATTTTCTACAACGGAACCTGAAATCCAACATTAAGTTAAACTTAAACAAATGTATATATAGGTATATATGATTAAACTAATTTGAGTAATTCATGGACTATCAATGAATTACTAACTTTGAAACTAAAATAACAAAATAAATATGGCTATTTCGTGTATGTACATACTGAGCAATGGTAGAGGAATTTAACGAAAGCAACCCTTTAGCCAGTTTTTGGCAATAGATCTGCAAAAAGATTCGAGATTTTGAAGTAATAAATAAATTGAATAATTCAAAATTCTATACCACTTTCAGTGAATTAGCGAACTAATGACCAAAATCGGGAACGCACTTCCTTACTGTATCTAGTTCCGCATGCTCAACGTCACCAAACATTTGTACAAAAGATAAACTTGACGTCAAAAACTGTATCCCTCACATTAGCAATCTGTGGGAAATAAAACATAGAATTTGAATGTTTTATCAAAAATATTTTTGCTGGAATTTAGTCAGCCAGTATCTATCGCAAAAAAATTTATTGTTATCACATGATCGCACAATAGGTTATATTTATGCAGAAATAAGTGATTTTCAAAGGCTGTTTAAGGACACTTCTAAATATTTGTAATGTCAAGTTTTCCACATAAAAATGAGCTGTGAATGGGTTGATGTGAAAAATTAGGGATTTTTATCATGAAAAGTTGCTACATTCTTGCGTTGCTATGAAAATGCATTTTTTGGTCAGTGGGGGTCATATCTTTGAAATAGAAATATCTAGGCGTTCATAGTCGTTCTTATAAATTGCTAATAGAGAGATATTTCCTCTCAAGCAGTGTATCTTTTAAGGATTAAAAAAAATTTTTTGTTCTTTTTTAGGATTTAAAAAAATAATCCCCGGAATAAAAAAAATATATTATATAGGGATTTTTATTAATATAAATTCAAAAATTTGAAACGTTATTGTACTCGAAGCCATCTGAAACTCCCAATATTGGCTAGGAATGTAAAATTTATCATACTTCGAACACAATAATGTAATAATACGCAAATATAAAATATCCAACCATTTCTTAGTCATATATCAAAAATTTATAGTATAATCTAAATTCTAGAAAAAAAAAAATCAGAAAAATTTTAGAAGTAAGGAAAAAATGGCTTAAAAGATAGCCTGTTTGTGACACTATGGAAGCGAAGCAAGTACGTTGGCTACCCAAGTGAAATATGGTGAAACGCGTTTATTTTGGGTGCCATTTTCTTCAACATACCTGTGCGAGTCTGGACTTTCTGCTCTAATGTGCATCAAAAACAAAACTAGAACAAGCTGAGTGTGAAAGACGATCTACGTTGTGCGTTGTCTAATACTGCACCTTCGATTGACGAGCTGGTCAAGTAAAATAGTACCAAGTATCACACTAATATACTCATAGCGATTAAGTATTGTACTTGCATACATTTTCTTGCATAGTATATCGATCGTACTGTAGTCATTATACCAACTATAGTGTGTTGGTAAAATAAAAACTTTTCATACCTAGTTCAATATTTTGGGATTCGTAGAAATACAAAGGGAAAACTCATGATGGGTACTACGAAGGGGGAACTGGTGCAATAAGGTTAAGAACCACTGGTTTATTTCAATCTTAAAACGTTTCGCCTTTGCATATTCTTATTAGAATGGTGATGAATTCATAATGAATAAATGAAAGGAGATATCCTTACTATTAAAACTAGATTAATATTTACTTGTTTATAGTATATATATATATATCTGTAATGAATTGATTGAAGAAACTGCCGGTCATAGAAAGCTAATTTTTGGCATGTGGGAGTCTTGCCAGCCGCGTAGCGCAAGTAAGCGAAGCGCGCTTGTAGAAGTGATCTGACCTGGTTAAACGATTTTTAAGGTGGATATACCATACATATTATCAATGTACAGTACCCGGACAAAAGTATTCGACCACCACATAAACCTCTATACAAATAGTATTAAAGTGGATCTGTTCATAAAGGAATGTGTACTCAAACTGTTAGAAATACTCTATTTTTTATTTCTGATTTCTAATCTCCACATTCTAATTACTGACAATTGAGATCCTCAACTTAATTACTAACTACCATATTATAAATATCTACCTTTGATACTTGATGCATAGCATTCTATATACTAAGGCAATGGCAATCACCTAAAATTGGTACCATGGATTGGTTAAATACTGACAATCCTAAAACCGCTAATTAAACAACTGTATTATCAACTATATAATTATCTCATATTGTGATTTCATGGTTGTTTAAATATTCATTTTGAAAATATTATGTAACCACAATATGTATATTTACTTCACATACAACACTAGTGTATTACAATAATGTATTATTTTGCTTCATATTATTTCTATTACTCATTTATAATACCTCACTTGACAACACTAATTGTATAAATCATTATTTGGACGAGATGTCTTGTGTCGCGCTGACTCGACTTCCAATTACAGAGGAGTAGAACACTTCATGAAGTTTTTCAATTTCCCAAAGATGGTGCTTTTCGCGAAAATGGTATTGAGCCATTCCAAGACGTGTGAATACTACCAGAATAACAAGATCCCGGGTGAGTGATTTCTTAAGTAATGTAGTTAGTTATTCTAGAATCATGCATATACATGCTCAAGTTGGGTAGAAACAATTGACTGGGTTTAAAAACTAAGAAAAAGTGTTGCCTTCCCCAAAATTAGTAAATGCAATCCTCGTTACTACAAAAACGTGGGCATAAGTACCTTTTTTTTAATTCGGATAAGTGCAATTTATCTAACGTGCTCCAAATTAACATCGGGACATTTCGCCTTTCCAACCTGACAAGCCTGATGGTTGTCAGGTTGGAAAGGCGAAATGTAATTTTGGTCCTTAAGATTTTCCATTAGTCAACCTCAGCCGGACTGTTAGCTTATATCATGGATAAGAAGTGTAGACCAGAACTAAACTGTTGAGTTCTTGAAATTCGTTAATGATGTTTAGAAAATGTTCAATGTGAATTGGGTAGGGAAGAATAGTCGTTTAACGACAATCATAGGCGTGACTATTTTGTTTTTTTCACGGTTAGCTGGGGTGGCGAGATTTATAAACATATATCAAACTAATGTGGCATGCCAACCCAAGTCAACATAACATTTAGGTCTGGGTGGCACGCTACCCCTGCCACCTCTGGAGTTACGCCTATGACAATGATGTATCTGCACCCTCTGCAGAAATTAAAAAGATTTACTCTGGCTCTTCCCGTACTAATATTATTCATTTGGCATGTGCTACTATGGAACTAGAACATTGTACACTTCTAATAAAGTTAAGACCTATATATAATGCACTAGTATTGAAACAAGAGAATAGTAAACTGGCTAAATTCAAGAACTAATTAATATATTCTTTGTTTATTTAGTCGACTTCACAGACTGCAGAAGTCCGAACTGTGTGACTATATCCTATTGAAAGGCCGGAGTGTGATTGTTTCTTAGTACTTTGACGCCCTATCAAATTAGTAATAATAATTTTCGATTAGAAAGGCGCAGTTCATTAATCATTTTCCAATAATTCCACCATTAAGTTTAACACATGTTTAACCCTTCTCAGGCATACTGCTAACAAGGTTATCTAAAATATCGGGGATTAACTGCGTCCATACGAATTTCAGCTGTTTTTCAAGAACTTTTAGATTCGTTGCCTCCTCCACGTCATCGACTCCGCTCTGTACAATAGCCCACAAATTCTCGATTGGATTCAAGTCTGAGGAGTTGGTAGTCCAGGTACCTTTCGTCTATAACGCTTTTAGATGTTGTTTGCCCCAATCCTGTGTCCTAGCCTTGTGAGCAGGAACACCGTATTGTTGGAAAATGTATTCGGACATGTTTGGTTGAGTTTTCTTGTCAAAACTCACCCAGTTTTTCGTTTTATTTTAAGAGAGGACATCAGTGATTGATTAAGGAATAATATCGGTGCTAAAAGCTACAAGAGACCTCTCATGCCAAGATTTTTCCCAAAATAAATGGAAAACCGATTGACCTTCTGTAATAGGGCATCAATTTTGTTACACCCTGTATTCTTTTGATATTTTGTATGTACAGTGGAATTCGCTTATTAGCAACTCGAGTTTTGCTCATAAAATGGTTGCTAATATGCGAAGGTGCTAAAAAGGGAACATAATTAACACAAAATCTACACCTGGGACCTGAAGATTGGTTGCTAATAGAGCAATATTGCTAATAAGGGAGTTGCTAATAAGCAAATTCCACTGTATTAAGTATTAAATAATTCGACTATGTGCATTAAAAACCAAATAATATATCTCATTTAATTGTTCTGATATAATAGTTAGTTTGTCAGGGTGGGTGAATGCCAAAATTGATGGAAAATTGAAATATCTACAATATCAAAATTATTGGGTTTGAAGTATTTAACCAATCCATGGTACTAATTTTTGGGTGAGTGCTATTGCCTTAGTATATAGAATGCAATGCTTGATGTTACTTGTCCCGAGTCACAGCCATTATATATGATGGCGATTAGCGACAAAAAGTGGCAGAGGTTGATAATTTTCTACATGAGAATTAGTATTTGTATTGAAAGTTTAAAAAATTAGTAATTCGGATGTGTAGTTTACGAATATGAAATCAAAAATAGAATATCTCTTCTGTTTGATTACATATTCCATTTTGAATAGATCTACTTTAATACTATTTGTATGGAGGTTTTCGTGAAGGTCGAATACTTTTGTCCTGATAGTGTATTTTTTGTCTATATATCGATTATAAATAGCAATATTTATTGGTTTTAAATTTAGGCCCCTCTTTGTTGTCGTGGGTTATGTAATGGATTTCTGATAACTCATGGGAACTTATCGGGGGTATCTGGAATTTTCAACATATTAAAATATGCTTCAAAGCAACATATTAATTCACTTAAGAATGCCCAGCATTTTTGTGGCTTCACTTGCATAGAAAATGGCTGGGAGACATCTGCGATATTGGGGACAATATGTCATCAATAAACATTCTACGGTTAAATTTAGATTCCCAAATATCCCCGAATGCAATTGTATAATTCTTCACGTGTTGGATACAGTTCCACTTTTGAGACCAAAAATGTATTCAAATCAAATTGGGACAGCATTTTCCGAACTCTGCACATTTTAAACTACCGAGATGGTTAATCTTGTACCAATGGGGTATCGAATGACGAATCTATATAGGTTGGAAGTCTTTTGGTTAGTGTAGAATTTCACAGAAACATTAAATTAAAGTCCAAATTTTCAATTTTGGTGATGTCATAATTTAAAACGGCAGGACCAAACGAATTTAAACTTTCACATTTTCAATGACTAGTTAAGAGCTTTGGTTTCACCAAATTTCATTCAAATCGGTTGATGTTGGTGAAATGACAGGATGGATTGGCATGGAATTCCCCATATATATCTCCGCGGGTGCCTTGGAATATTTAAGAAACGGTAGATTGCTTTTCTAATTCTTTACTAAAAATAAGTCGTTCATCCACGGTTAATCAAGAAACTCAGAATTGGAGGAGAAAAATAAGTTTATGATAAAAGGAATTTGCTTAATAATAAGCTAATTAATCCTGAATGTATTCTCAATTTGAAAATGCAAGTTCACATTATAAAGGATAATATATTTGAACGACTGAAACAACTTCAGTCGAGTAACGTTAACAACAATCGATGTATATGTGTTATGTGCCATAATCATTCATTTTGATGATAAAATAACTTTTAATGATCAAATAATAGATTCAAATTAGTTGTATTCAATCGTTTACAGGATTAGGGTTAAGTTCGGCATCAGGCTTCACTGGGCATAAAATTTCTTACTCTCAAACAATCTTAGTTATTAAGGTCTCTAGAGATTGTAATTCGAATATTCTCAATGATTTTATAAGATTTTTCGAGTGTAATACTTAGAACTGTGTTTTGTAAAATACAGTCCACCTCCGAAAACTTGGGCACCTCGGGACCAGAGCTGGGCGCCCAGGGTTTAGGGAGTTCCCCGGTTTCCGAGCGATTAGATGTACTGTATCAAGTTAGTATAGCTCGCGACAAAAACAAAGCTTTTTAAGAGAAATAATATTGGGTTCGTGTAAACTAGCATCTTCATTATGCTGTAGTAAGATAACTCCAAAAGTGACAAGGCTCTCACATACCCGCCCAACCTGTTGTTAGATCTTCAAACTTAATCGTAGACTCATTATTATTTACTTGTGTGCCAAATTTAACATTTCTAGCACCTCCCAGTTCCTCAATCAACTCTGCACAAATAAAAAACAAAAACACATTGTGTTTTAATATATAAGATATTATATATATATATACTATATATATATATATACGTAGTATATGCAGTCGAACCTGCTATAACGGCCACTTTATATAACGGTCACCTGTCTATAGCGGTCACCAATGAACAGTCCCGTGCGAAATTCCATAATATTGAACCTGTGTACAGCGGTCTCCTGCTCAACGCGTCCAGCGGCCACCCGTTTGCAGTCCCGTACTGACCCTAAACTGTGTATAACGGCCACTACCTATCTATAACGGCCACTACCTGTCCATAAAGGCCATCACCTTTTATGTGTTTATTACAGGACAGGTTACGAACGATAAACAAATTTCATGTAATTACTTCAAGTAAGCGATGACTCATCACTCTGTTATGACGCATCCTTACGCATGAAAAATTGACAAATTTGATGATTTTTGAGTGATTTCGATTAAAACTGTAAGACAGCTATATTTAGAGATGTAATCTATCCGATCATTCAAAATAAAAAGGATCGAGATTATCATTCGATCGTACAATAGGAGATCGTGATAAAGCGATCCTAATGCCTTAATAGGCAAGCACTCTCGATTCTGAAATTCATTCAGTTTGGATGCTAGAGAACAAAATAAACTTCTAGCACTTGGATTGGTATTTTCTGCTGAGACTGCAAAAGGATTGCATTATCTTTCTAGCATAATATACACAACTATCTGAAAGATTTGGGATTACTTGACTTGCTAAAATGAGTAGTCTATTTGCATGAAATACTTAACAAATAGATAGAAAATATCACTGCTTTTATATCAACTGGGTAAAAATTCCTATCCAACGATAACATACTTGCTATAGATAAGCAACCAAATACGAATTTTAAAGACTAATGAGTTTAAAGAGTAATGATAAGAGTAACCTATGGAAAGGTGTAAAACCACAAACTCAAAAACGAGTCAAATTTATATAAATTGGCATACCCTTCCGACGAAATGTCTTCTCGCTCAAAGATAGTGCATTTACCATGCTTAACTAGAGCCAAATTCGAGTTTTAAGTAGTATTACCATACATGGAAGGTGCAATAATTCAAATAGGCCCCAAAGCCAAAATACGCACTTTTGAAAGTGGGTCCAAATTAATCAATCTTAAGTTATATAGAATAATTGTACCAAATTTCATGGTTGCAGCATATAATGCACAATTTCTGCTGCACTTACATGCAATTTTATGTACACAGCGAAGAGAAACTAGGTTCAAGTATAGGAACAAGATCTTTCAGTATAGTACACTAGTGCTGTGAATCCGGATAGTAATATCCGGATAGCAAATAGCGGATATCCGGATTTTAGAATATTTATATATCTTAGCTGCAATTCGTTATTAGTCAAGGATTCAATGTCATTATATTATTTAGAACTTCACTGATATCGATGTATATCAATTTTCAGAGATACTTGTTTATGATACTCGCCTTAAACTCCATAATTTAAGTAAAAGATTATTTTGGAAACCTAACTGTGGGGCTATTCAATAAGAATAATATCAGTTATGATTATTTGAAAATATGGCAAAGAGGATTAAAATGTCGGAATTTCGGGATCATTTTTCTCGACGCGGCGATAGCTAGCAAGCTGCAACAATTGTGATACCGAAATTTTTTTCAAGGTAGCTGTACAAGTGCAATGAAAAACCAATGCCGTTCATAGCATAAAATTTGTACCTAATTTGTAACTAAAAATAAGAATTATGCATAGGTTAGGTGATGATGAATTAGATGGCTTATGTTTTCTAAGAAGTCACTTTGGGAAAGTAAAGGATTAATTTCTAAGGATAGAGACATTTCGTGACAAACATCTCGCGACAAGAAATTTCGTGAAGAGACACTTTGAGACAGACATTTCGCGACGAATAATGCCCATATGGACAGCACTTTTGGGTATTCAGTAATTATTTCGGCGCTTTGTACACAAGGGTTGTTATTCATTTGTTACCTTTATAGGGAATTTGTCACCCACACGCAATTAAGTCATTTACAGGGTGCCTCATAGTTCTGCAACAAATTTAAATTTTATTTCTGAAAATCAAAAGTTAAGTAATTGTTTTACCTACCGTTTCATTTAACTTATCTATATGTACCTTTTATTAAAAAAAAGCTACGCAAAGAAGGTCTGTTGTTATTGAATTATTTCACACTGGGGAAAAGCAAAACGAAATTTTCAAACGTTAGAGTCAAACAGGGAACATAACAGGTAAGCGAAGATCTGGCCGACCACGCACTATTTGCACTCCTGTCAATAAGAAGAAATTTCGGCAGATATATGTAGATGTGTCGTCTGACGCTTTCCAATCGAAAATAGCTGCCCGAACTAAAGTTTCTAGTGCATCTACTCGACGGATTATCACAAAAGACTTGGGGAATAAGTCCTTCAAAAGAGTTAACACATAGTCCCTTACTGATACTGTAATTGAAAAGAGGCCAAAGAAGTCGCAAGCTTCTTGACTGGCTTAAAACTGTTAATACTCAAAGAATTGATGAAAAGGTGTTCAGTATTGAAGAAAGGTACAACTCTAAAAAATCTTGTAGCTATTCCATTTCACGAAAGTATATACCAGAAAGTTTTCCAATCGTGCAGAAGAGTCAACATCCTAAATCTATCATGGTTTAGGCAGGGAGGTTAGCAGTTGGTAAAACACTCTTAGTTTTCGTCCCTCAAGGCACGAATACGCGTATCAATGCCAAATCTTATCAAGACTTAATTTTAGATAAATAGTTCGTGCTCTAGGCTCAACCAAAGCATTCTAATACACTAAGGCAATGGCGCCAAATATAATTTCTGGACAATGGATTGATTAAACGAGCTAATTAATGTTTCTGAAAATGGTTCGACTATGCTAGTATATAACTTCGTATATCATGTAATAATCGCTTTCATTAATTCTACATCGATTTTCCTTAAAATGGTTCGAGGATCGCACTGTAGATATAAAATAAATTATATTATTACTTAATAGGAAATAGTCTATTGGCTATCAAATAGAATTATATATGAATGTCTAGCTCTTGTGGTTTACAAGACATGACCCCCAACTGACCAAAACACGTTTCCATAGCAAAACTGGAATGTAGCAACATTCCATGAAGAAATTCACATTTTTCGTATTAACCCATTCACGGTTCACCACTATTCGAAAAAAAATACGTAAAAAAACTTAGAAGTGCCCTTAAACCGTCTCTGAAAATTTGTCACAAATATAACCTATTTCGCAATCAAATGATGAGTAATCTCAATTTTAACAACGGATATGTGTACGGTGACATAATATTTGTATATGCTGGTAATGCATTCCCAAGCTCTATTGTGCGCGATTAATGATTTAAGGCAGCTCATGTATTAGTTCAAACATCTTCTGCCGCAAACCTTGTCCAAAATCCGCAAGTTTTTATGAGGCCTTATATGTAGTAGGGTATGATACTACTTACTTTTTTATTTTAAAATCAACCACATGAATTTAATATTTATTTGCTACCTTGTTGTAAAGTTTAACAAATCACTGTCTTTTCCTATACATGACTCAAATTTTACTCGAAACACTTTTCATAAGCATCAATCTTCATTACGCTTTCGGAACGACTGTCCTGCGTGTGCTGTTGCAGGCTCCAAGTCCAACTATAAAAGTCAAGCAGAATATCCATCTGCTTTTCATTTCCCATAGAATCGTTTGGGATAATTCCACGTCCATGGAAAGACTAGGAAGCAAACACACTAATGTGAGTTTATAATTTATGTTTGTCACATTTACAATTCTACTCAACTTTTAGGCATGCAAACATTCTTTTAAACCAGATGACATTGAGAGAACCATTACCTACAATGAGGGGCTTCGAACTGCTAGTTTCCAGGAGAGAATAGCTCTAAAGAAAACTTCAGTACCCAGTATATTCTTCAACCTTCCTTCCTATATTTGTGAATGGAATTCAAAGCCTAAGAGACGATCTTTGGATCACAATGAACGATTGCTGATGGAATTTTCCTACTCTAAGAGCATAACTGATAACGAGTTCATTTTCAGATCTTTTCGTGTTTCAGCTCCACGCCCGCATCAATATTTAGCTACCGAAATAGCATTATATATACTAAGGCAATGGCAGTCACCAAAAATTAGTGCCATGGATTGGTTAAATACTTCAAAACCAATAATTTTGATATTGTAGATATTTCAATTTTCCATTAATTTAGGCATTCCCTACCCTGACAAACTAACTATTAAATCAAAACAATTGAAATGAGATAATTATTTGTTTTTTAATGAACATAGTCGAATTAATTAATACTTAATACATACAAAATATTTAAAGAATAGTTAATCACAATATTGAGACCAGAGAGAAAGACTTGACTTAGCTTGAGAGACAGACTTGACTTAGCTTGAGAGACAGACTTGACTTAGCTTGAGAGACAGACTTGACTTAGCTTGAGAGACAGACTTGACTTAGCTTGAGAGACAGACTTGACTTAGCTTGAAAGACAGACTTGACTTAGCTTGAGAGACAGACTTGATTTGAAGCATCATAAGGGAATAATATACCTCTGCAAGTAATAAGGAACAATCACACTCCGAATTAAATAAGTTTCTGATGCCCACGTTTTTGTAGTAACGAGGATTGCATTCACTCAATTTGGGGAACGTGAACACTTTTTCTTAGTCTTTTAAATCCAGTTAATAGTTCGAGATTTCTTATGAATTTGGCAGTTTCAGGATTAGCATGAAAATTCTGAACAAGCCCGAGCTTCTGAGTTTTGGCCCAGATACACGTTGGGTAAAGTGGAACCAACATCCCTGATTTTTAATGGCGGGATAAATTTATTTCATAGAATTTCGCGGCGCTGGTTCCCAGTCAGAAATAGAGATTTTCGGTATGAAATCTGGAATGAGAGAATGGATCTTAGCTATTATTGCAGTATAGAGTTCTTGTTCCTTAGAGGTCATTAAACAATGTATTGCTGGGAGTGCATGTCTATCAATTACAACGAATATTGTCCATAATTGGGAGAAATGGGCTGGCACTGTATAAAATGTCCCATCTTATTGAATTTTGGAAATTTCTGATAAGTAATTCTTCATGTATTGAGAATAAAAGACAACAGCAGTATGGTTATCAGTCGTGACGGTAAATTTTTGGCGCTTTGCAAAAGTAGATTCTGGCAACATAACTGAGAATTCTATAGCTGTAAGGGGGATCTTAGGTTGCAATCTTCTCCTAAAACGGTACATAGAAGACTCGCACTCATTGAAAGAAATTTCAGTTGCAAACAGACTAGTTCTTGTTCGTCATCGAAAATCTTCCTTAAATTATCTTGAGTACTTTCCGTCATTTTCTTGCATTCAGTTTTCAATTCATACACTCCTGCGGCCGTATTCACTAAGAACTTAAGACCGATCTTAAGATCGATCTTAGTGCTTAAGTCTTAAGTTCGATCTTAAGTCGTATTCACTAAGAATGGTATTCACTAAGATTTAAGTTCGATCTTAAGACCGAACTTAAGACCGAACTTTAAGCAACCTAGGGAGGTGTCTTAAGTATTGGAATTGATTCGATTTTCACTAATTACTCCATAAATGTTGTTCAAACTTACTTCTATCGAACATTTAATCTACCTTGATTGATATTAGACTTCAAATAAAATTTAAATATTTTAAAAACATTTCTCCTTATTGTGTGTAACATCGCAACATGTATCACATGCTATATTCGTGGCAAATTCTTTTTGGATTTGTATGAATAAACAAACATACATTCTTTGATCATATAATCATTCTAATATGCACAATTATAGAGACAGGCTTTATATATTGATTCACATGACTGATAATAATCACTTTGATCCTATTTTCCTATTCACAATGATTTTTTCAGCAGTCTCTGACGTTTCAATCTATAATAGTCCCTCTGCTCTTCATCAACCTGCTGTAATGGAAGTAAGTCTGCAGCCTTCAAGAGTTCGACCGAATCATCTTGCTCATCAACAGTTCGCCTTCTCTTCCGACTTTTCTTTGATGGCTTACGAGTATATATTGTCGGGATTTCAACTTCTGGAGACTCTAAAATTGGAGTATCTTCAAATTCAACAGGACCTGCAGCTGATACTGTTGATGCTATTGGAATTTCATTGTTCTCAGCTGGTGCTTTGAAAAAGATCAGCAGCACCTGTAATTCCGCTAAAAGCAAGGGTATTTTGAAACATCTATGTTACCCGATCTGCAGAGTCAGAAATACTTCTATCTGCTGATATAATTGTATGTCCTCGTCTTCTACCTGTCCAGCAGTGTTTGTACCCCCTCCAGTCTTTCTGACTTCCTGTTTTTGTCAGCAGAATTCCTGAGCCTCTCAAAATCTCATCTGCTGATTCAATTTCATTAATGAGACTTCTCTGGTCCAATTTGCTTTGCGGGATTTGTCCATTTGGTCTGGTATTGTTAATGCAAGTATTCAGCAGCAATTTATATACACGGGAGGACGCCGACTTACCATAACCACTAATGACACCAATTATTTTCGTAACACCGAATGACGCAGAAATTTTACCGTCGATAGAGTTCAATTTATTGTGCTTCTCATATCCAGTGTTTATACTTTGTTTTAGAGAGGTTTTCCTGTTACAATATATAAAGGCACGTCGTTTATATGTTTTGTTTAATATAATATTATGAATCCATGAGGTATAACTTGTGCTCTTTGATAGCTCTTCCTTTGATATTGACTAGTGTAGAATAATTATAGATTACATGCATAAAACATTGAATTTTCATAATAGAATTCAAAGTTAAAACAAAGATTTCACCACAGATATGTAAGAGACTCACTAGCAGGCATTCCAGGCGGTACAACTACATAGATAGAAGCTATGTCTTACAGGAGTGGGTTAATCAATCTTCTTTGCTCCTAATATTGACATTAATTGCCCCAATTTTGAACAAAAAGAAGAAATATAGTTTATTTTCACTAGATCAATAATAAATGACCACTTACCATTACAAATATTATAGTTCAGTTTTGTATTTGATTAGTATAATGCTATATTCTAATCATATTAACCCTAACGTTATTTCTAAGTTCTATCTTAAGATCGATCTTAACTAAGATCGATCTTAAGACTTAAGATCGATCTTAGTGCTTAAGATCTTAGTGAATACGGCTGCTGATTTGTACTCCTCAATGCTATGGTTATGATTTGAATTGGGATATATCAAATTAGTTTCTAACTTTAGTTTAGCTGTCTCTTTACACCCATTTTTTGATAAAACACATCTGAGGTATGTTGCACATAAAATGTGATTTTTCAAAACAAACCTATTCAGCAATTATTTCCCATTGACAACAGCCATACAAATGAAGGAGTCGAACTATCGACTACATACACAAAAACGGAGTCGAGCTATCGACAACATACACAAAAACGGAGTAGAGCTATCGACAACATACTTAAAAACAGAGTCGAGCTATCGACAACATACTTAAAAACAGAGTCGAGCTATCGACAACATAACAATTCGAGCTAATGCAGCTCCCCCAATATGACCAATATGACAAATTGTCGAATGTCTCGTAAAGCATTGAATTTAGACGTCGAAATTATATTATCGCTTAATACTTGTAGGAAGTACTACTATATTCACTATCAAATGGAATTACATTTTAATGTCAAGCTATTGCAGTTTTCAAGATATAACCTCAACTGACCATAGCACGTTCCATTGCAACAATGTAATGTAGCAACATTCCACGAAAAAAAATCCAATTTTTTCGTATTAACCCATTCACATCTCTGTTCTATGCTAAAAAAATATAATAAAAACAGTTAGAAGTGCCCTTAAACGACTTGTGAAAATCACCAAATTTGTCACAAATATAATCTATTGCACAACCATATGGTGACTAATCTAAATTTTTAAAACGGATATGGGTACTTTGACATCATATTTATATTTGCTGGTAATATATTCCTAAGCTCTATTGTGCTTTGTTAATTATTTAAGGCAGCTCATGTATTAGTTCAACCATCTTCTACCGCATCCCTAGTCCCAAATCCGCAAGTTACTGTGAGGCCTTATATACAATAGGCTATGGAGGTCATAATATAGTTGATAACAACAATTATTTAATTAGTGGTTTAGGAATGAAGTATTTAACTAATCCATGGTACTATTTTTTGGTGACTGCCATTGCCTTAGGATATAGAATGCTATGCTACTGCATATATTGCCATCTGGGATCAGTATCCCATTCTATTTCAGGTACAGGGAAATTGTTGCTAGAGATTTTGTTATACAGTCGATATACCAGGGGCCGTATTAACTAAGAAGTTAAGCACTAAGTCGAACTTAAGTACTAAGTTCGTACTTAAGTACTAGGTTTAAACTAAGTTAAGTTCGAACTTAACTTGAATTCATTAAGATTTAAGTTCGAACTTAAGTATAACTTTTAATATTGATTTACTATTTAATGTCTGATAATCAACCAATGTTTGTTACTTAATATGCTATAATATAAGCATTTCTAAAGATTTATGTAACTATTTAAATGTTAGCAAGGAATATAAATATAGTATTACATATGCGATTTAATCTATGAAATAGGAATGTAATCTAGATACATAGTAAATATTCCAATCGTTGTGAATGCAATTAGTATTCTCATAATACGGAAAGTATAAATGAAATAATGTTTCAGAAACTACCAATTTTGATTATAATCTCTTTGAAAATGGCAGGATTAATTCCAATATTTATGGCTGAAGAAGACGAGGAAAACTATCAAGGTCGAGAACGAGTTTTCAGAGATCGTCCAAGTTTTGTGTCTACCAGATGGTCAGTTTGGTGATGTTTCGGCAAGATTTCCCGGATCCGTACATGATTTTCGTATTTAGAAACTATCACAGGTTGGAATTTATGTTGAAAATGTATTGATTTGAATGCATTGAAATTGCTGGTGGTACAATTAGGTGGTCAGCAAATAACGCCGAAATCAATAAGAAAAAAAGGACTGTGGATCGACATCGCAGAGAAAAAGTAAATTCGTTCCATTCAAGTTAATCGAGGGGTTGAAGAGGTCAAAAAGAAGTGGAACAACCTGAAACTAGCCACTAAATCAAAATTTCATGCTAGTCATAGGGAGGCTAGTAGGATTGACAATGTTTCTAACTCTGCTGGTGTCATAGAATATGTTGAGTGCTTCACTTTATATGCTCACTAATCTCCCAGTGTACTGTCGAAACGCAGAATCAACCTGTGAAACAAATATTATCAGTGAGTTATTAAAATTCAAATATTACAATTTAGCTACACTATTAATATTCGCTCTCATTATGCGATATACTTCCAATTCAGCATATCGATATTTGGAAAGATTCTTCCACTACCAAGTTATTCGCTATTATATAATTTAAAGTCACATCATATCGATACTTGTAAAGGAATAATATCATTGAGAGAGAAATCTTTATCCAGTAATAATGTAGTACTATTGCCCGATGAGATGTATTTACAACAAGAAGTATAATACGATGGCAGAGAGTTAACTGGGCACTTCAATGTCATGTGAGAAAGGCTCCTAAAATCTCATATCAAGCCCTATACCCAGGAAATAAAAAACAATCTATCCCTTTTGCTATGTCTATATTTGATTTGACAACAATTACGGATGTCTACCAATATTTTCCAGAAGATAAAACAACTTCCTCATTTCTAAACTTAATCTATAATTGGTGGCTGATAGTAAAAGCAAAAGAAAGGTTTCACCCTAATATTGTTGGAAATGCACTAATCGCAGGTAATGGAAAGATTGAATTTTTGAAGATGTTTGCGAACTGGCTAAGTGATTGGAGAGAGTCAAAGAAGCTTAGTCTCTCTAAACAAACGTTTGATGTTCTTATAAGTACAAATCGAGCTATAGCAGATTTATGTTCTGAATTAATACATGAAGGATATAACAACATTCACATCAGATGCTTACAAACTGACTCCCTTAAACGAAGATTCTCCAAATATAGGCAGATGTCGGGGGTAGATCTTTGGTTAGTCTGAAGGAAGTATACCTTTCTGAGTATCAACTACGTTTTAGGAAACAAATTTTACTTATTTTGACTACGCTTGATACTGTGCTACAATTTAATTCTCCATAGGAGTTATAATATCTTTGCAACTATTATATATGACTTCTGAAGTACTCTCATCGATGTTTTTCTGTACGGTACACCCTGCTAATCCGAACAGCCCTGGTAAACGATCGAGAAAATCGCTCTTATTAATGTAATTAATGTCGCTAAAACCTCCACATAGCATTGAATTTTTAGCGCAAAAAAGTCTCATTTCGGCTTTTATTTATCCAATCTCAACTAAAAGGACTTGGACCGAGCAGAGAATCCTACAAACGGATCTAAAAGCCTTCTTCACCATTAGGATTGCATTCCTCCCTAATATGGCAATTGATCATGCTGATGATTGCGCATGCGCAATGGACTTTTAATTATGCAATCACATCTACTAGAAGTTTTAAAATAAATTCACATTTGATGAAGAACTTAGCAGCACTAACTTGCGACTAAATTTTATCATCTAGTACAGTCTATATCAGCGATATATAAAAGTGCTACGTCATCATCATATGGCGCCTAAACAGATTAACAACAAAAGTGACAATTACAAAAGAGGTTCTAATGTACTCGCAATGGTTGATTACCCCATATACGATCCAAAAATGAGAATGGGAGACATAGTTTAGCTTATAATGAAATTTAAAACTGGCATTCTTGTTTGAAGGCCTAGTGGGGGAGAAATATAGCCGCATCCTTACTATTAAAACTCGATTAATGTTTATATATATATCTGTAACGAATTGATTGATGAAACAGTCAGGCCCAGAAAGCTGATTTTTGGCATGTGGGGTCTTCTGGCCAAAATGTCGGCGCATCATGGAATTATGACGTCATTGCAAAATTTTAAAAATTGACAAATTTGGTGATTTTTCGTGCGATATCGATTTTAACAGTAGGACAGGCGTATTAGGGATGTTATCGCCCTTATAATTAATCAATGTGACCCCAGGCAACCAAAGGGAGCCTCCGGCGGACATAAAGTGTCCGCCAGCCGCGTAGCGCAAACAAGTGAAGCGCTTGTATATATACAGGGTGGCCGAACGAAATTGAGACAAATAAACTTGCTTTAAAACAAACCTTAAATTTTGTCAGCTTAAATTTTTAGTCACTATAGACGTATCAACTATATTAGCTATATAATTGAGAACATTGTCTTTGTTTGAACAATAATGAATGAATTGGAGAAGAGAAAAGTTGTTGAGACCTATTTTCACAATGATCAAAGTGCGTCTCAAATCTAGAAGCTTGTAAAAGATCTCGGAATATCACGAGCCACAGTCTACAGGCTCGTTAAAAAGTTCCAAGATGGTGGAAGTAGCGACAGGAAATTAGGTTCTGGGGGTGAACTGTCAAATAATAACCGTAGTACTAAGAGAAAGATTGCTGATCGTCTGCGCCGGAATCCAGCTCAGTCAGTCAGAAAAATCGCGAGAGAGATCGGAATTCCAAAATCCACGACTCAAGATATCGTCCAAAGGGACTTGAAACTGAGAGCAAGGAAGAAGGAAAAGAAACAAGCGCTCACAAGTCCCCAAAAGGCAAAAAGAGAGACAAGATCCAGAACTCTTCGTCGATCGTTGGACCGCGATTCGCACAGACGAGTCCTTTTTAGCGATGAAAAATATTTCTTGATGGATCAGCCCCTTAATCGCCAAAATGATCGTGTTTACATCAAAGAAGGGACAAAGAAGCCTCTGAATAAGAAAACGATCGTGGAAAAGAATAAATTTAGCCGAAAACTCATGGTCTGGGCAGTGGTAGCCTATAACCTAAAAACTGATCTGGTTTTGTTCAGGCAAGGGAGACTGTGAATGCGGATCGGTACCAAAGTGCAATTTTAGCTCCTTTTGTCGTTCCTTAAGGGTGGTGTTTCCTTCCAGAACTAACTTTTAAAGTTTTCATTTTTTTCTCCTGAAATTTTTTGTGGAAACTATTCTCGATGAGTTATGTGCAAAAATACACTTTTCGGAAGCTCAAGAAGCAAGGGAAAAATTTTTTTTTCTCAAATTATCTAATTTATAGAGGACATTCAAGAAAACTTCAATGGCTTATGCCTCTTTGACTCAATTATTCTTGCACGAAATGGTTGAATAAAGAAAATAATAGGAATATAATTTTCAATTTTAACCCAAATAATTTTTTCTATCAAATTTCGTTGCTACAATATTTAGAGGCAGATTTTCGTAAGGAAAAATATTTAAACTTTTTTCTAAAGTAGAAAATCGAAAATCTGTCAGTCGAGTTATTTACTCTACGACCTTTGTAAAATTGATTTTGCTAAAAAAAGGCTACAAAGCAATTTTCTTCGGAAAGGCTTGATTTCCATTAGTGTTTACTGTATTCTGATATCAAATAACATCCAAACATCCTAAATCAACAACTTATAGCAGTACTTAACTTCAAAATATGGCATATCAAATATTTTCACATCATGGCACCTTCAAAAGTGTAAAAAGTTGTCAGTTATGACTGGGGACCCAAAAATGACCATGTCCGATAGTATCCGCCAAAATCACATATCTATAACTTTATTTGAGTATGCCAGGTCGTTATTTTAATACCGAATTCGTGCTCAGCACTAAATATCCAGCAATTTTATATATATATTGACCATATTTGGAAACATTTTTGGTTGCCTTTTCCTAGCAACGGTCAGGAATGTGAAAAATTCATGGCCGTTGCTAGGGACGGGCAAACAAAAATGTTTCCAAATATGGTCAATATATATATCAAAATGCTGGAAATCTATTTCTGAGCATGAATTGAGCATTAAAAAGATGATCTGGCACTGTTAAAAAAAGTTATAGCTGTGGGACATTTTGCATTTAAAATGTGTCGTTTTTAGAGCGACACCAGGTGATGGCTCAAAGTGGAAAAATATTGGGGCTGGAGTTATAAAAATCGGAATTATTGTTTTGAACCCCTATAAGGATCTAAAAATGCTAAAAAAGCAATTTGGGCACATTTTTAGTAAAAAAACAGTGTCCCATGGGAAACACCAACCTTAAGGGACGATTGCGACAATGTGAAGATGCAAAAGGCAGCCATTTCGAATGAAAATGTTTTGTAATAAACCATATAACTAGTTTTTGTTATGAGTTTAAACTCTACTTATCAATTTATAAAAATACGATATTTTTAAATTTGCCTCAATTTCATTCGGCCATCCTGTATATATATATAATATACTTTCGGATTTCAATTACTGAATTCACAGCTACCGGAATATGGAGCAAACCCTGCTATTGAAACACAATAATTCCTTAGTAATTTAATCTTATTTACATCGGAAATATGACTCAATTACAAACCACAATCTATTCTTTAGTTATTTTAGGAAGTAATCAACAGAAACTTGAAAAAGACGGCCTGGAGCTCTGAACAGAGCACATTGGATGGCAAAAGTTATCTACGCGTTGAAGATAGAGCTTCTCTTTTGGGGAAACGAGGAAGCACTGTTTCATACGATTACTATCCACCGTACGATTACTATCCATCGTACGATTACTATCCACCGTACGATTGTTATCCACCGCAAGTTAGTATAGAATCATTCTCACTTACACAAAATCATTCTCACTCATAATGAAAGTCATTCTTACAGTAAATGATAATTGTATTTACCGATTCAATGTTGTGATGATGATGATAATTTGGAATATAATCCCTATAGGTATACGTATTCGCATTTGTATTTATGTATTTAATTAATTAATTTCAGGCAATAAACAAAATACGAACTACAATTTAAATTTATTTCTAATATTTTTTCTCACATACACCATACGTATAATCTCAAATATTTAAATGAACAGCGACGAGTATGCTGACATCTTACGGTTTTTATCAGCCCAGGAATATCCTTTGTATATTGCCCAATCAAATAATCAAAGCCAATGTCACTTGAAAAGAAACTTTCGACTAAAAGCATTTCAAAACAGAATTTGCGAGGACAAGCTTTTCAAGGTAAGTATTGTAAATGATAAATTACATTCAAGTATATATATATATAGTGTCAATGTGCTTTTTGATAATCAAAATCATGGCATCAGTGGGCATAGCAGATCCAATACTACTTTTTTCGAACTATTATTAGGTATTTTTAATTTGCTGCTAAATTTGTTAGTGGCCAACTATGCAACTATTCAGTTTTCATTTTTACTGCCTTGTTTTCAAAGGAATTGCTAGCTTAACAGTCCATCATGAAAATAATGTGTTGAAATAATTTTGTTGGGAAATTTGTTTCTGATATTTGACTTTAAAAGTCAGTAGTAAGTATTGCTCGAATAGACAATCTGTTTTGTCTTTTCATGGATTAAAATTTATTTATAGAACAACATTGACGGACTCGGTGCATTTTTGCATAACTCTTAAAAGTTACTAAAGTTTAAATATACTACTACATAGTATCTTAGTAAAATGTATTCTTAATCCTTGATTTTGTTAGATAATGAGGAATAAAAAAGAAATGCATTGTGAAGTAGTACAAGTTGACGAAGTTTCAGGGATCATGCACATTCATCACGACGTTACAGGACATCCTGGCATGAACACGACTATAAAGTCCATTAAAGAAAAATATTATTGGCACGGACTCAGTAAAGATGTAAAATATTATGTGAGTAACCCGTTATATTTTATAGCATAATAGTTAGATAATATATCTATTGGTCTCCGACAGGGTTTTTACTCCATTCACTTAATGATTTCACTTATCTAAACAGTGTTGTTTTCGAACACTTTTGGTGTGCACGATTGACGACGGTGCCCGAATAATGGAGATCTACTCTAAATGTAACATTGCCATTTCGAGAGGAGTGCCTATCCAGGTTCAAATGTAGTTTTTATATTCTGTTTCTCTACTTTGATTCTTAAAAATTGAAACTCGAAAGTGTTGAATGTATTTGAGTAAAATACAAGTACTTTTCAAAAGTTTTTGAATACTTTACGATACAGTGGATAAAAATGTCACGATTTAGTAAATTCCAGGTTGAGAGCCCTGGGAATGCTCTTAGCACATCCACTTTACAAATTTACATACTATATGCAAAATTAAAACAAAATGGTGATGATTTTGTATTCGTAAGTAGAAATAAAAATCGAATATATTTTTAAATGTTAGTTAAATTCTAGATCAAATCGTGTCATACTTGTCAGATGACTGCAATGCAACCTCCACAACCACAGAAGAAACTTCAACCCATACCACCTCCAGACCAACCGTGGGCCCACATTGGAATCGATCTTGTTTGTGATCTATCCAAAAATAGCCAAGGGTTTAAACACATCCTTGTTACGACATGCTATTTAACGAAATATACTGCAGCACGTCCACTTAGAACGAAAACAACGAAAGAGGTATTAAACCAACTTGAGGATATTTACTTGGCATTAGGAGTCCCGAAGATAATTCAACATGACCAGGGGCCCGAATTTAAGAGCAAGGTATGTTAAAATCCTCACAACTTAGATCTTACAACTAAATCATTTTTTATTATTTTGTTTGTCTGTGTTTGCGCAAAAATGGAGATAAGATAAATTGGGTAACCAAGTGAGTAAGTACTTGTAATTAGTTAACAACGGTTCCAACGTCAAACATGATTTGTTATACTGATTTATTATTGTATACTAACCCCGTCCCAATCAGTTTGAAATCATTGTTAGTTGATGAGACACGAGGCGCTCCATTTGCGACACCGGCGGATGTGAAGTGTCCGCAGCCGCGCAGTTCAAGCAGCAAAGCGCGCTTGTATATGTTAAATAGCTCATAAATCTGACAAAAAAATATAAAATTCGTGTTATTTCATATTTATTATGACTCACGATTTCTAAATATTCTCTTTTTTAATTCTGAATTATTTTGTAGGAATTTACCGAATTTCATCAGTGTTTACAGATCGATAATTGTTCTACTGCGGCCTACCATCCTCAAAGTAATGTTTTGGTTGAGGCCCACAACAAAATTCTCAAAACGTAAGGAAATATTTTCAATCTTTATTATTGATTACGTATGTATTATACTATTCTAGAATGAAATACATCAATAAGTTTTTGGTATGTCAAGGGTGTGAAGGGTGAGCTAGTTTATTTGAACAGCCTATATTATTCTGTAGAAAACTCGATAAAATGATGTTCGAGTCAAATAGTGAATGGCCAGAGATGCTAAAATATGCTATCCTTGCTGCTAACACATGTTGGAAGCGGTCCACTGGATATACTCCATTTTATTTAATGCATGGTCGCGAAGCTAACTCAGTGCATCTTTTCAAATTTCGTAATTTCTATCACCGAGATGATTTGCAAAGAGAAAATGAATCGATCGAAGTTGACACAACGCAAAACTCGCCTGTCGATACACAATAATGTCCCGAATACCTTGAAGAAATAAATATAGACCGAGAGAAGGCACAGGAGAATATTCAATCAGAACAACTAGTTCAAAAATGTATTTTTGACAAAAAAGGGGAAAGAACCGGTAAATTTTATTTATTTTTCAATAATGTATAATTTTCATGGTTAATTAAGTATTATTTTTAGTTCCGAGATTAATCCAGGCGATTTGATACTCTATCGCAACATGCCGAAATATAAGCAAATGCCCGGTACAAAAGATCAACAAAAGTATATTGGTCCATTAGAAGCTCATCGAGTGACTGATACACACATTATATTAGATAAACTTAAGAATTCCAAAAATAATAGAGTCCCGCTTGGTATTTCTCGTTTATATAACCCACGCCCTGATTGCACTCAAAATAAAAGAAAGCGGAGTACAACAGATTTACCATCATCAATTGGTCCATTTAAAAAGTCAAAGACCATAAAGGTAGGTAATTCATGTTATCTATACTAATAAAACACGATATTAGGTCCTAAAGGCCCCGAAGGGGCCGTGAGCGAAGCCGCGAAGCGGATGAGTGCGAACGAACAAAGGCCGCAAAACGGCCTTTTTGAGTGACACTCGCGTAGCGCAAGCCAGCGTTTTCGAATCCTAATTCTCCTCTTCTTCCTACTCCACCACAACCACCAACCATTCCTCACTATAGGCCTACACCTCTCCTCCCTCTTCCTTGGAGGCCTATCTCCTCACTCAGCTCGCACTCTCCTAGTATAAATAGGATCGAGTCAGCTGATCTTCCACTTCCGAATCCTAATTCTCCTCTTCTTCCTACTCCACCACAACCACCAACCATTCCTCACTATAGGCATATACCCCTCCTCCCGAACAAGAATGAGGAGGAAGTAGAGAAGGAATAGGAAGAGGAAAGTGAGACAGGTGCTCCGCACCTGAGCCACTTTCCTCTTTCTATTCCTTCTCTACTTCCTCCTCATTCTTGTTCTCATCTTTCTCCTTCCCTCTTGCCTAACACCATGCGTATTTCTTCGGCTCGAAATCCATCCAATCTTATTACTATCAAACCGATTAAATCTTCCCCGCGTGGTCATCCTCATCTCATATCCTTCCATCTTCTCAATGCTAGGAATCTTAGGACTAAATCCTCTCGTTTTCTTGACTATGTATCTGACCACCATCCTGACGTTGTTGCCGTTACTGAGACCTGGTTCACGTCAAGGGATGCGGCGGTGAGAGCTGAATGCACTCCATCCGGTTACCAACTCCTTGATCGTGCTAGGTCTGCACATCGTCAGGGTGGTGGCACTGCACTTCTCTGTCGTGATTCCTTCACGCTGAAGTGCAATGCATCTGGTGAAGTATCATCTTTTGAGTTCTCGGATTGGACTATCTCTTCTTCTGAAATCTCCCTTCGTATTATCCTAATTTATCGGCCTCCCTACTCAAGGAATCATCCTATTTCTATTTCTACCTTCCTTGATCAGTTTTCTTCTCTCCTCGAACCCATCCTCTTATGCAAGGAGCCCCTAATAATAACTGGAGACTTCAATATCCATGTTGACATCCCGTCTGAGTCTTTACAGTTCTCCAAGCTCCTGCGTTCTCTATCTTTGATCCAGCATGTGAATCAGCCAACTCATAAGGGTCACATTCTCGATCTGATAATATCCCGTTCTGCAGACAACATCATCCTCTCTGATCCCTATCCTGTCCATCTATTCTCTGACCATTTCTCCATCTCTTGTAGTCTCTCGCTTTCCAAACCTTCTCTTTCCTCTCAGGAGGTTACCTATCGTTCCAAATCCATCAACCTCCCAATCTTTCTTGCTGATCTCGCTTCCTCTGATCTATGTGCTAGCCCACCTGATCATCTTGAGGAACTTATTGTATCATATAACAGCACTCTATCCTCTATCTATGATCAGCATGCTCCTCCGCGATCCAAAACCATAGTCACCCGTCCCCGTGTCCCTTGGTTCACCAGTAGCATCAAGCAGGCCAAGCGAGCGAGAAGGAAAGCTGAACGAAAGTGGCGCCAGTCTAATGACTCTGACCATTTGGCTGAATTCAAGCATCAGAGGAATCTTGTGACTGACCTGATGAACAGGGAACGTCGCAGTTTCTATTCAGATTGGATCAGTCAGTCCTGTCATGACCAGCGCTCACTCTTCCGTAAGGCTAACACACTTCTCGGCTTACGCCAGCAACAGGTCCTACCACCTCATGCTGATAAGGCTGCTCTTTCTCAGGAACTCGCCAACTTCTTTGTTCTTAAGGTAGATAACATCCGTTCCACCATTGATTCAAGTGCATCGTCGTCTTCCGTTACCCCCTCAGATAATTCAAACATCGAATTCCAACATACTTTCCACCAATTCAAAGAATTATATGAGGAAGAAATTGTTTCCCTTGTTTCCTCTGCTCCCAATAAATCTTGCATCCTCGATCCTATCCCAGCATCCTTGGTCAAATCATCTCTACCCATCCTAGCGCCCATCCTTACGAAAATCGTAAATGGTTCCCTCTCCACTGGTCATTTTCCTTCTCCCTGGAAGCGCGCCATCATCTTGCCCAAACTTAAAAGACCAAATCTTGATCCCATCTTCTCTAACTATCGTCCACTTAGCAATCTTTCTTTCATTTCTAAGATCACTGAGAGGGCCGCTTCCATCCAGGTCGTGAATCATCTTACATTACATGATCTCTTCCCCGGGACGCAGTCTGCCTATCGTAAACACCACAGTACGGAGACTGCGCTCCTGAAGGTCACAAACGACATCCTCCTCAGCATGAATCGCCAACACGTATCCCTTCTGGTTCTTCTTGATCTTAGCTCAGCCTTCGACACCGTCGACCATACCATCTTACTCAACCGTCTCCAGTCTCATTTCGGCATTTGCGGCTCTTCTCTGTCTTGGTTTGAATTTTACCTCTCTGGTAGGACTCAATTCGTCTCGATTATGGGTTCTAATTCCTCCAATATCCCGGTCCAACACGGAGTTCCTCAGGGTTCTTGTCTTGGTCCGCTTCTCTTTAGCCTCTATACTAGTCCTCTATTCGACCTCATTAGGTCCCACCTCCCCGACATGCACTGCTATTCCGACGATACTCAGGTCTATCTTTCTTTTAAACCCGGTTCCATCTCTTCTGAAGAATCTGCTTTCTCCGCCATCCAATCTTGCATCTCCGCGATCCGTTCCTGGCTCCTCACCAACAAGTTGCTTATCAATGACACCAAGACTGAGTTCCTTATAATAGGGACTCGTCAACAACTATCTAAGGTTCAAACTGATAGCATCTCTGTTGGTGAGTCGAGAATCTCTTCTTCCAAAGAAGTACGGAATCTTGGAACTTGGCTCGACAATACCCTCTCAATGTCTACTCAGGTCAGCAAAGTTGCCTCCTCCTGCTTCTACTACATCTATAACATCCGCGTATTAGAAAGTATCTCTCTAGGGAAGTCTGTGAAACTCTTGTTAATTCTCTTATCACATCTCGTCTTGATTATTGTAACAGTCTCTTGTATGGTTGCCCCTCATCCCTCTTAGCTCGACTCCAGCGAGTCCAGAACAGTGCAGCCAGGCTTATCTACAATGTTTCTCGTACCTTTTCGTCATCTCCTCTTCTTATTAACCTCCACTGGCTGCCTGTTAAACATCGTATCCTCTTCAAAATCCTCCTCATAACTTACAAAGCCATCCATTCTCTTGCTCCGGACTATATCATCCAGCTCATACAGGTTAAGTCATCCAATCGTACTCTACGATCATCCAACGCCATCCTCCTTGAGCATCCTACTATCAAATCTTCCAAACTCTGGGTGATCGTGCATTCACTTTAGCTGCGCCTGTTGAGTGGAATCTTCTGCCTCCAAGCATTCGGAATGCCCCCTCACTTCTTCTCTTCAAAAAACTCTTGAAAATCCATCTTTTCCGTATCGCGCACGACATATCCACTTAAATTAATTTCAATGCATATACATACCTTACAAGCATACATACACATACATACGTATACATACACATACATACGTACATGCATAACACACACCTACTTTTATTGAATTGTACAGCGCACTTGAACATATTAATATGGAATCTGCGCTATATAAATGTATATTATTATTATTATTATTATTATAATTATATATGTGTTAGTGTATTAATGAATTATGTGTGCACCATACCAAACATCTATACTTAAGATTGAAAAGTTAGAAACGAGTCTCAACTATTTTCACTAAACTATCTAGAATCACGATTTTAATGAGTGATAAAGTAATCATTCATTAAATATCGGGAACTTTTCAAGTTGAAAATGATCGGAAATATTATTGCCGATCATCCTTCAATCGTAAAAAAATGTGTCGTGATCGAGCGATCAATGATTGCACGATACTAATGACTAGTTTTACTTAAATTATTTAAACTTAATCACTTATAATATAGGTGAAGAAAACACCTGAACTGAGTGAAAATTGGGTATTCGGAATTGAAAGGCAAACTATCATGGATAAATTGAACATCTTTAAGGTAGGTACTGCATTCATATTCATACTAAACTAGGAACAGACCCATTCTGCTATTAATTAATTCTAATGGGAAAGTTAATGTTTGTGTTCAATCACTTTTGTCCCGTAGAGTTTATGTATATACATCTGCTTTGAGAAAAAATGTACACTTTTTCAGGGCAGGCGAAGCTGCCGGTCTACGGTCTGGTCATGGGCAGAACAACCTTTTGCCATTTAGCTTAATTTGGCCTATCTATCATACTACAACAAGGCAAATTTGCATGACTCAGCATTGGCCAGACCAATAATAATTTTATTCCGCCGTTCCACTTTTTAGTTTACATTTTCGGAGCTTTTGAGAAAAGGAGAATATTTATCAGAACTCTATGAACAATTAGAATCACAGTCCTGTAAGAAAGGTATTTATGCACCAGATACCTTCATATTTGACTTTCTGAAGGATACTACAGTTGAATCAATGGTGAGACTTAATTAAAAAAAACAAAAACACTTTACACTTTGTGCCCTTTACTAACCTGTGAACTCTTTTTATAGAGAAGAGAAATCTTGTTTAACTTATTGGAATATTCAAAGATCCTTTTTCCAGAAATAGGAGCAACACGTTCTTCTGATTATGTCTTTACATTTTTATGGCGTGGTATGTGATGTATGATGACAAATTATAGTGTGACACTTAGGAATGCTGAACTGGAATAATTATGATATTTAACTCTATTTCTATGCAATGGAATTCATAGGAAATAAACTAATTGATGTACCTTTGGATGAAGCTCTTTTCGATGTATTTCACATGCAGTCCGACGACCCCATTATTTCCTATCCCTCTACTGAATGGAAAAAAGGATAAATGTGATTTATTGCGAATTCAATTTGAGTCCGATATTGAACAACATTGAGCTTAAATGGGGAGAAAATAAAATGGTTTCAACCATGGAAATGTGAAGACATTAAAGGTGATGGAAATTGTCTTTTTAGATGCTTTTCAAAGATACTCACTGGGACTGAGAATCATCACCTGAAGATTCGCGGGGAAATATGCCGCTATATGATTACAACAGGAAGGGATACAATGGGTTGGTACTTTAATCAGGTGTATTCAAATACCCCTGCACAATACTTGAGGATGAGTGGAATGGTGATGGAAGTCATCTGGGGCAGTGATATTGAATTAATGGCATTTTCTTCTATATTGAAAACTAATATATATGTCGCTAATCGATTTTATAAGACTTCTGATACCCTTATACCTGAAGTAAGGTGGTCGCGAATTAGAGCAGCCAATGACATTTTCGCAACAAATTCCATTTATATTACAAATTTCGATATTCACTATGAGCCAGTATGCAAGATGATGAATAGCGTTATTCCAACTTATTTTGACTCAGAGGAAATGGAAACATATACAGTTGAATAAATGTTATTTCTAGTAGTTCCTAATATATTATTGTAGTGTCTAGATTGAACTTTTGTGTTTAAGTGTATTAGTTATTCACTGAAACATTTATTACTTATAAGAATACAACCTACAAATAAATTGTCAGATACATCATGAACAAGATTGAAATTTCTAATAAGGGGTATATACTTATTGAATCGGTAAATACAATTATCATTTACTGTAAGAATGACTTTCATTATGAGTGAAAATGATTTTGTGTAAGTGAGAATGATTCTATACTAACTTGCGGTGGATAACAATCGTACGATGGATAGTAATCGTACGGTGGATAGTAATCGTATGAAACAGCACTGCATCTCATTGGACGACAATTACAAGGTCTTCAGCGATCCAACCGATTTGTTATCCTAGTGTACATCCAGTCGTGGTACTCGTGCCGCCTCGCTGTTGATGCTGCATTCAACGATATCGCGCTGATTCATCGTTTACAGGAATACGACGTGGAGCTGAGTCGTGTCGGTTTGCGGATGATGGTCAGACACTCTTACCTTTCTCCGGAGTTGGCTTTGCTAGCACTGTTCTCAAACCATGTACATAACGAGGTCAAAGAAAAAAATTATAAATTGTACACTATGTACAGATAACAAATCTCTGATCTGAAATCTACATCGTCGTTCACCCAAGTTAGCATTTTAAAGCAAATTTCTAGCAAAAAATTGACAAATTTGGTGATTTTTCGTGCGATATCGATTATAAAGTAGGACAGACCATAGCCTACTCTAATAATGCCTCACAGTAGACTGAAAATTATGGACAGTAGACTGAAAATTATGGCCAAATGAATTAATACACGATTAACCTAAAATCGTTAACCATGCAGAATAGGCAATAATAATGCATTACCAGCATATATAAACATGATATCAAAGTACATATATCCGTTGGAAAAATTTCGATTAGTCATCATATCATTGCGCAACAGGTTATTCAAGGGACAATTTTAGCGATTTTCTAAGCTGTTTTAACCCTATTTCTAAATGGTATTAAGGTGTGTTTTGTGTAGAACCAAGATTAGTACGAGTTGATTTGAAAAATTTAGAATTTTTCAATGGAATGTTATTACATTCGTGCGTTGCTATAGTAAAGCATTTTGGTCAGTTTGGGCCATTTCGTGCAAACTGTAGTAATTAGATCTTCAAATTTGATCGTGTTTGATAGGCAATGGACTACTTCCTAATAAGTGATAATACAACTTGGATTTCAAAATTCAACGAGTTTTGAGTTATGGGTTGATTTTAAGTATGTGACCAAAACACTAAATTGTCGTATAACTATATAGTCTGTGAATTTAGAAATTTAAATTGTATTATTACCTAATAGGAAGTCGCCAAATGCCCATCAAATACGAACAAATTTGAAGACCTAGTCCTTACAGCAGTGGTTCCCAACCTTTTCGAACTGTGGACCCTCAAAGAGTATATGTATCTCTAGTGGACCCCTTTTTGTTTTTTGAACCAATTTGTCACTTAAAAATACTTTAGTGAACCAGGCAAACATCCAAATTGTAAAATGTCTACAAGAAACTAATAAACTGTCCAAATACAAGAAACCTATAAAGTATAAACCTTCCAAAAGAATCAATGTGAAGGTTGCAATTGATGCCTTTCGATCAACTTGTCTATAGATGGTTGAATTGTAGTGACTGCTAATCTTAAATCACAGAATATTTCAAGACGGTTCCGTGCTTTTGTCTTGATCAAAGAAACAGTACTAAAAGTTTTCTCGGCTAAATAGGAGGTACAAAAGGGTAGAATAACTGACAAAGCAATGTCATAAAGTTCTGGTGCAACGCTTTTTCCATGAGTTAGCTAGAACTTAATTACACCATCATGGGTAAAAACATGCTGACCAACATCATCAGATTGTATATTAATGAGGGCCTTTTGCCCTCTTTCGATGTATTCCACATCGGGCAAATTAGCGCTAAATGGATTCATTACCCACGCGTGCTTTGTTAACTCTTTTAAATCTGAGAAACGTCTCTCAAACTGCACCACCAATTCATACAGATGGTGTATTATATCTAGATGTAGAATTTCGTTGATTTTACCACCATAATCCATACAAAGCTGTTGAAAGCGTGTAAATTTGCGTGAAGTCCCAATTGTCAGCTTTCTGTCGCCATAGCCACAGTTTGTTGACGAATCCATCGATTTTTCTTTTTGAATCAAACAAACTTAACGAACTCCATTGTAACGAGAGGTTCAGTCTGTTAAATGATTCGAAAATGTCTGCCAAGTAAGCCAAACGAAACCAGAAGTCATCATTATATGTCAATGGTAGCTGATGACATATGAACTCCTCAAGTTCTCTTCGCAGAGCAAACACACGACTTAACACCTTGCCACGAGAGAGCCAGCGACTCTCAGTATGAAATAATAACGTTGCGAATTCAGAATCATTATCATCAAGAAATTTCTTGAACAATCTAATCTGTCTTGTTTGGAACTGGATTTTATGCTATTGACCAGTTTCACTACCAAAGACAAAGTTTCCCCAAATTTTGAAAGGGGTTTTCCTGCAAGAGATTCCCGATGGAGAACACAATGAAAAGATATACATTTGGGAGCAACCGTCTTCAGTCTGTTCACGAAACCTTTGTGGCGACCAATCATCGCTGGTGCACCATAAGTGCAGCAAGATATGATGCTGGCGATATCGATATCGGCTGAATTGAAATACCTACAGTTAGAAAGAAGTATTAGAAGACAGAAATAATAAGAAAATATCGAAAAATATTCTTACTTGCTTAGTGCATCAAAAATATCAGCATCAGTTGTGGTTGTTACCAAATTGGTTGAGAAGAAGAAGTCTTCATGAATAGCATCTTTGAAAATGTAACGTACCCATCCTAGTAAAAGAGATTCGTTTGATAAAGTAGTCGACTCGTCCAGTTGTATAGCTAAAGATGAATTCTTCAAACGCGTTATCAACTGAGTTTCAACATCAGCAGCCATCTCATCAATACGCCGTTTCATTGTGTTGTCAGATAACGGAACTTGACACAACTCATCTAGCTTGTTTGGACACAATTTAAGCAAGACAAGCTCACATGCCGGTTTGAAGTACTTCTCCGCAATAGTGTGAGGCAAAACGTTTTTAGCACCAACAAGGGCTATTTCGAAAGACAAACAAACCTGTTTAAGAACTCCCTCCTGTTTTGATACAAAATTAGGCAAGGTCACCTGTTTAGTCGACAAGTATGTTTTTTTCTTCTCAACAAAGAATATATCTTCTTTCTCAATCGTGCTAGGATGCTTCTTGTTTTGATGAATATTCAATTTAGCTGGTTTCATAGAGTCGTTCGAAAGGACAACACCACAAAATAGGCATTCAGCTTTGTCCGAATCCAATATTGATGGAATAAATCCAAACAACAAATAGGACTCATGATATTTTCGAAGTTTGCATTTTTTATTCTCATCCACATCTTCAGCTTTACGCTTTGTAGCAATTAAGAGTATACGAATAGAAATAAACTAAAATATCTAAATGAAAGACAGTTACTACTGGTAGCCTGGGCGTAGCTAGCATTGGTGTGATGACCGGGCCTACCTAGTGTGCGAATCGCGTTATATATGATTTGACACAGTGATATTCGGTACAATTGCACTATCTTCACCACCTTAACCTTTTCATGGTGGCAAAAAATCATTGTATGTACCGTAATAGAACTCGTTGAGAGATGAAGATAGAGTTAAAGAACTCTAAAATCGGTCAACAAACAAAATTTTTGAATAATCATTTTTGAAATTTGGCTAGCTTTTTACGGACTCGGCCAGACCGTGGTTTCTCCACGGTTAAATTCAGGATCTTAGATACTACAATCTGAACAGTTCCAGCTTCGAGCAGTCCAAGAGTTTGTAGACGCAGCCTATATCTAGATTCCTTAACATCATTAAATCTGAAATAGGTGGTTGTTACAAATTTTACAAAAAAGAGGATTGAATGTTATATAATTAGAACAGTTCTAGTGAATTATTAAGTAGGAATATAGAGTGTATATCAGGAAAACCACTGTGGTAATGTAATAAGCGCTATTAGAGGTAGTAACTATAGAATATAGTAGAATCATATACTGGAAAACAACTTTTGAGTCACTCTGTAATTAACAATTTACTAAATTTTATAATAAATAAATCATAAAAATGAATTTGATAATTGATCGAATTTGATGCCCGACCCAGGCCCGTATGGGCTCGGGTTCAGATACGCCCGTGACTGGTACTAGTAATGAACGCAAAGCGGGCCAATATGATCTAAGTTCAGTCCAGTTGTAATACCCGAATAACTGTGGACCCCCGTGGACCCCCGAGGACCCCTAAACATATTTTACTTCTCATGGACCCCCGGAATCAGGCTGTGGACCCCAGGTTGGGAACCGCTGCCTTACAGTTTGCAGGATATGGCTCAAACTAATCAAAATGCTTTACCATAGCAACGTAGGAATGTAACAACATTCCATTGAAAAATTATCAAATCAACTCGTACTAATCCTAGTTCTATACAAAAATTCCACCTTAATAACTTTTAGAAGTAAGCTTAAAACAGCTTAGAAAATTGCTAAAATCTTGCTTAAAATGTCCTGTTGCGCAATGATATGATGACTAATCGAAATTTTGAAAACGAATATATGTACTTTGATGCCATGTTTATATATGCTAGCAATACATTCTTAATGCCTATCCTACATGGTTGACGATGTTAGGCTAATCGTGTATTAATCCATTCGGCTATTACCGCATCCTTGGTTATTTTACTGTGAGGCATTATTAGAGTAGGCTATGGACAGACATATTTAGAGATGTTATCTCCGATATAATTAATCTATGCTGAACACAGGCGCCCAAAGGGCGCCTTCGGCAGGCACAAAGTGTCCGCCAGCCGCGCGGTTGTAATTATTAAGCCATGATTGACTTTATTAATCAGTTATTTTAAGCATATTAAAAATGGTAAATATACAATTACAATTTATAATTCATTCGCTTGCTTGGGCTGCGCGGCTGGAGGACACTTTGTGTCCGCCAGAGGGTAACTTCGGGCGTCATTGATTAATTGTAAGGGAGAAAACATCTCTAAATATATCTGTCTGAATGCAAAAATCCAAATCACTCGAAAAATCATCAAGATTGTCAATTTGTAAATTTTTTTGATGCGTAATGATGACGTCATAACAGAGTGATGAGTTAGCATTTTTGGATGAGAGTTGTATCATAAGTGAGATATATTAATATACATATTCTATCAACATTTCAGCCTTCTATCTCCTAAAATGGCTGAATTAAAGTCAAAAAACATCTAATTATAAAAACGGTGATAATGACGTCATAATTCCATGATGAGTCGACATTTTAATCTGAGGTCAGAACTTACTGGAGATATAGCAAAAAGACTCAGCTGGTAAGTTCATTAGTAAGTATTTGTTTACTATTAATGCTCGTTATACAAAATTAAACTTCAAAAGTTTATAATTTGTCCGATTGTGAATAATAAAAATATTAAAATCGGGAGCGCTACCAATTTCTTTGCCTGTGTAATTGTGAAATTGGAAATCTGTTTTCCATTACAAGAATTTTATGCCATCAGGTTATGACAAGGCTGTCCAAACCCTATCCCTCGGGCAGCCACAATCCATGGTTGGGATCGCGGGACGCAATATAAATGTAGATTCTGAGTTAATAGAAAATAATATGGCAAATATTTCTCAAAAGATTAATGAAAATAGCTAATTTTTAAAAACAGGGTGACAATTAAGTTCTGTTACAATCTTCATTAAATATAAAATTTATTATACTCAAACGATCTTAGTTATTATGGTCCTTAGAGATTGTAATTCGATTATTTTCAATGATTTTAAAAGATTTTTCGATTCTAAAACTTAGAAATGTGTTTTGTATGGCGAGTATGAAAAAAAAAAATGTGGCCTGGTACACAGCGAAAATAGCGAATCAGGGCCCACTGCTTCTGTAAAAAATGTTTTCATAATCAATGTTCCATGACGATTTAGCACCAGATACCTTTCATTTGCCATATAAATATTTCATAAATCCAATGAATTGATTATCAGAAACGAGAAAAAAGGTGACAATGACGTCATAATTCTATGATGAGTCGACATTTTCGTCTGAGCTTAGAACTTTGTGGAGCTATAGCCAAAAGACCCCACTTGCCAAAAATCAGCTTTATATGTCTGGCAGTTTCTTAAATCAATTCGTTCCAGATATATATATGTATATATACATATAAGCGCGCTTCGCTTGCTCGTGCTGCGTGGCTTACCGACACTGTGTGTCCGCAGAGTCGCCCTGCGGGCACCTGGAATTACTCAATCTTAGCCTATTTTGGGAATTTTTTCTTTATATAAATATTGCAAACAAAAGTTAACGAATAATTTCTCATAATGGATCCGAAAATATAATAATCGAAATCTAGAGCACTAAAACCCCCATGTCAACCGCTGGAAGCAAGTTTCTAGCCTATTTTTGTAATTTGTTAACTTTATGTATCTATTGTAAACAAAAGTAAAAAAATTAATTAGAAGATTTACTCGAAAATATGATATTTGTAATCAACACCCCTAAAAACCCCATTTCAACCGTTGAAAGCAAGCTTCTAACATATTTTTAAGAAATGTTTACTTTATGTATCTAATGTAAACAAAAGTAAACAAATAATTTATCATATAAACCTCAAAATATGATATTCTAAATCTACACCCCTTAAAATCCCATGTCAACCGTTGAGAGTAAGTTTCTAGCATAATTTTGAGATTTGGTTACTTTATATATCTAATGTAAACACAAGTAAACAAATAATTTATCATATAGATCTGAAAATATGATATTCGAAATCCACACTCCTAAAAACCTAAATGTCACCCATTGGAAGCTAGGCACTAGCATATTTTTAAAAATTCATTAAATAGTGCGTAAATATGCACATAAGCTTTTTTATTACTACCATACAGTATAATACATTTAAGATATCAAACATAAGTTGTGGCTTTGAAGTATTAATAACAATGACGATCTATTGTAGTGTCGTACATTGGTTTCTATTGTGATAGTGTAGTCATTTATTTTGTATAGAAAAGGTGTGAAAAATTGTTTTCCATTTTATTTGCAGAGGTGTAAAAATTTCCCTTAGATCTTAGAACTTAATCGTAGTCATATCATTTGACACCTACATGCCAATTTTCACATCTCGATGACTTCCCAATTCTTCAATCAATTAAGACAAACACAAAAAAAAAATATCCTAGCATTTTAATATATAGATATACACACATTAATCGAGCTATAATTGTAAGGATGTATTGATTGGGATTATGCATCGAATGTGTAAACAAGTAACATTCATCAAGAGCGTAGAAAACAATATATAAATAGCTAAGTTTGTAGAGATCACATCCTATTTGGATTAGCAGTATGAGGTTTATGCCTATTACCAAACTAGTAAATACAAATTTTGGCCCCTTGCCATTCAGCCAGTTTTACGAATTTAGTCTCGAAAATGGATTTCAGATTTGCACCAAAGCTCATCTTCATGTGGTTAAAATGGCTAATTGCAAGCATTCATATTTACTGAGTCATTCCACCAGATACGTGACATAGACTAAAGGTGTCACTGCTTCTCATCATGCGGAATATTAAAATTTCACATATCAAATATGAATGTAACAAATGCCCCTCTACACAATGATGCAATTAGATGCTATCTACGACAAATGCTTGCTGAGTTATTCATGTTTGAACGTAACATGCGAATCAGCCGCTGAATTGGCCGCTAAGATAACTCGTGAAATTGGGACAAATATAAATAGACAGGCTGTTAAACGGATATCCAGATATATGTGAATGGCGAATACTTCCAAACACTAATATACACTTATGGATGACATGAGGCTCATAATTTTATGCTGAAATGTAATAGGAAATAATCTCTTTTGCTTTGAGTTAATATTGAAATTCAACAGCTAATTACCAATGCAATATAAATCAGATAAAGTCAGATCAATTGCAGCAAATGACATAATTAACGCAAGATGCAGCTGCTAAATGATATGACAAGGAAACAGTAACAAAAATATATATCGTAAGAGTTAAGTGAGTTAAGTTAATTGGGATAAGTTGAGTAGTGAGTACTGTTGATTACAACAAATAATAACGTTAGTAAATGTTTCAAGATTTGTTTAATACACAAATCCATCAACGAATCTTGTATACCTAATAAAGAAATTGTGCATTTAGAGAGATAAAATAAACTTACCGTTAATAAATCATAAATGTATTGATCAACACCATTTATTAAAAACGCCTCCTCACGGCTAATATTTCTGATTTCACCATTCCACATTTCCTTACTGAGAGACCTTACAATTTCATCAAGATTGCTATTTCCATTGTCAACTGCCAGGATGTACCTAAAATTTCTGAAGGTTACACAATAAATGGGAATTATATGAGAAAATGTCATTTTCTACAAAAAATATAATATAGTTAACCATGAAGCACATAAATAAAAGTATAAATAGTGTATTATCGATGCCAACAAGCAAAGAACAATGAGTGCGTTTTAATTAACTCATTGTGTGATTTTAACTCACTAGTATTACTGGGCAAGGGATATTCTACTACCGTGTGATTCTAACTCACTTGTATTACTGGAACAGGGATATTCTGCAATATGAATTTTTGATTTTTACTAAGTAATATAAATTGTCGATTCTTTAATGTACTAAGTACCCAAAACAGAATTATTCAAAGCAGAATTTCCGAAACAGAATTTTTTACAACCTTGAATCAACGAAACAGCATTGTAATTCTCGAAGATGAACGCAGATGAGTACAGTGCAATCTCAGACTTTCTTACACACAATGCTTATCCAAAGTATGCTCTCGAGTTAAAGAACGCCAAGAAGAATTTCAGGTAATTGATTCGCAATATCAGATTGGGGAGGATAACAAGATATTCAAGGTTGCTGTTTTTAATAAATATTATTCGGAACAATTTAAAGTAAATCTATTTTCATTTCATTCATTTAATGTTATAACAAGGGAGGGTGATTTGAGAGATTTTATCGAATCAAATTAACTACACTAATTTTAAAAATATTAGATAGATTTATAAGTTGAATTGTATAAAAACGAAAATATTATCTAGCGCTTTCGCAACGTGGCAATGATTCGATCATAATTTTCGTCGTAGTAAATCTATTCCTATATATAATCAATGTGAATTAGTTTTTGAAATAGTGAAACCTGGACAAACCAGGTGTAATCGCGTTTTGGGAGACCGAATCCCCAAACGCTAGGTTCTAAGATAGAGGGCCCAAACGTTGTTACACCTGAATAACATCAACTTGAAAAAGTCCTTTGAAATCAAACAATATGAATGATCTGTTAATAAGGCAATTATTAATTGGAAACTTACTAGCTGCTTCATGGTGTCATTGAATAATCAGATAAATTACTGAAAAATTTAAATATAAGATGTTAAATTGGGCCAGACATAAAAATTCTTTAGATTGGCTAATTCTCCCTGAAGCCATGCTACTGTAAGATCTTTGTAAACTCAATGAGCCTTGTTGACTTTTCCATGAGAGTTGGGATCTCTGTTTTATGGGGTGCGGTTATACTGATACAGGTTGTATGTATTACATTTGGAAATAATTTCATTATTTGTAAAATCTTTAAGTCGTGCATCAATCAGTGGAAATAGAGTAAATTCATACGAAGTTGTCTGCACAGATCACGTTGCATGAAGGTCTTGCACACCCTGGCATCAACGCTACCATCAAAGCTATCAGACGGAAATAAGTTTGGACAGAAATCAAAAACATCTGTTAGAACGTAATCTCTCTAATTCTCTAATTCAAGTTCACCCTTTGAGATCGAAAAAGAATAGTGAGGTATTGACTCAGCTGGAGAGCATCTATTTTACTATATGAGTGCCTCAGGTTATCTAGCAAGATCATGGAGTGGAGTTTATCAGTAAGGTATTTTCCTTTTTTCTTAACAACAAGCGCGCTTTGCTTGCTTGTGCTGCGCGGCTGGCAAAAAATTTGTGCCCGCCGGAGGCATATAATCGATATCACTTGAAAATCCCTAAATTTGTCAGTTTTACATTTTTTTGATGTGTAATGATGACGTCATAACAGTGATGAGTCATCATTTTTTGATAAAAGTTTTACGATATTTGAGATATATTAATATACACATTTTATTAAAATTTCATCCTTCTATCACCTAAAATGGCTGAGTTAAAGTCAAAAACTGAAATTTCTAAATATAAAAAAAGTGACAAAGACGTCATAACTCCATGATGAGTAAACATTTTCGTCTGAGGTCAGAACTTAGTAGAGCCATATCCATAAGACTCTCACATGTCAAAAATCAGCTCTCTGTGCGTAACAGTCTATTCAATCAATTCATTACAGATATATACAGTACCCAGACAAAAGTATTTGCACACTTCATTGTCTCACGTTGATTTAATACTAAATGGGTCTATTTATAAAAATTAAAACTCTTAAACGTTAAGTGATACAACTAATCGAGTTTCAGATTCGAAATCTTCGCATTCGAATTAGTTATTGTAGGATATTTCTAATAAATTGCTCAACCCAATGAGTAAAATTATCAACCTGTGACACAAGAGGTAGTACATCACCATAATGTATAGTGATAAAAAGGGACATATGTGGCACAAGGTGGCAGTGATTGATAATTTGAAAACACTGGGAATTAATAATTGATTAGAAATATCCTACAATAACTAATTCGAATGCGAAGATTTCGAATCTGAAACCAGATTAGTTGTATCACTTACCGTTTCGGAGTTTTAATCTTCATAAATAGACCCATTTTAGTATCAAATCAACGTGAGATAATGAAGTGTGCAAATACTTTTGTCTGGGTACTGTATATATATATATGCTCGATGAGCATTCTTGCATGAATTCATCACACGCGCCTTATTATATATTTTGGATGTTAAACGGCATGAATAATGTAACGTGTAAAAGTTCCCTACTGGTCTTCGAATGTAATTCTTGAATACTCCAAATTGCAGGAACGAACACTCTCTGACAACAATAACTTTACCCATTTACAGCTGTACAGCTTTGGTTAACCTCGCGAAAAGTCGTTTTTCTTCGTAAAAGTAAATTGCGGTTTCTTTGCTGGTCTGTTCAAACTGCTGCATTCTGTTCAGAATCATAAGAGTCGTTATATTGGCTCCATGGAACTTAGAGTATTGGCAATATTGTGCGTGTGGAAACATCAGGATCAGCGACGGCCATTTGTAAATAATGGGATCTTGCATTGCAGTAGTTTGTACAAGGATCTTTCTTCCGGAGGTCTGCAAATTGAGAAATACGCGAATACAGAACTATCGCATGGTATCTACCAGTTTTTGATTATGAGATACTCTAGCTCTTTCACTCCTTTCATTTTTGAAAATAGGTAAATCTCGCCCTCAATATAGGAGTAAATTCTACTTTTTCTCCATGAAAAATGTTATTAGTCAATTGCATATAGTATTTGAAAAAACATATAGCGTGTACATGTTATGGTTTCAGTGAAATGAAAATTGAAGGCATTTCCATAATGACTACAGTCTCTAAACGAAAAAAATTAAATTTGAGTGTTCTTGAACATTTTCTTCGACTGTAATGGAAGAAAAATATCAATAATTTAGAGCGTGAAACAATATAATAAAATTATTTCATGTATGAGTGATAAAACTTGGAATGATTATTAAGGTTTATATTGGTGAAATCGGTCGATTTTGAAAATTTCAAAAGGATCTATGATCGCAAAAGGAATAAATAAATATTCTTATTCTTCACCTAAAAACCCAAAAGCCCGAAATGGGCTTGGAGGATGACAAAAAACACATCGTACAACAAAATGCAAAGCGATTTTTATTTCCAGCTTCTAATCATTTCCTTATGTTAATCTGATCCTCTTGACGGGAATCGGCACATAATGCCTCAGCTGTCACCACAACTGCTCAGTACGAGGGTCACTTAATATGTTTTGAGCCTGGAGTAGTTGCTTCCGTTTGATTTTGTTGAAAATCTCTAAAATTATTCACCTACCAAAGATACAAGTAATAATAGGTAGATGAATAATCCTAGGAATTTTCAACACAATCAAATGGAAGCAACTACTCCAGGCTCAAAACTTATCGAGTGACCCTCGTATAATAAGTAAGCAATAATATACTTTCTCTGTCTAAATTCAATGGTTTTTGAAATATTCGACAAATTACCAAATGTGTCCAATATGATAAATTGTCTAAAACAATTGAATTTAGGCATAAAAATTATTTATCGCTAAATAAGAAGTAGTCTATTGGCTATCAAATGGAAATAAATTTGAATGTCTAGCTCTTGGGGTTTTCAATAGCAACATGGAATGTAGCAATATCTCATGAAAAAAATCCTAAATTTCGCATCAACCCATTCATCGCTCACTTCTAAGCGAAAAAACTTCATTATAAAACACATAGATGCAATTAAACGACAAATCTAAATTTTAAGGTACTTTGATACCAAATTGATATATGCTGGTAATACAGTCCTACATTCCTATATATATATTTAGGGACGATCGATTTTTCAAATTTTGATCGTACTCATTTGGCGATCTCAAAAATGAACCGGCTTGACGTAAAATAATTATTTGATCATTAAACGACCTCATTTAGTAATTACTTTAACATCACCCAACAGGCTTCAGGAGAGGAGGAAATCGAAATTTGTTCGGAATTTTGTCCACATTTGTGTTAATTTATCCCTTTAATGATGAAAGAGAGTGTTTTAGAATAGTAAAGTCACGTAGGACTCAGGATGATTACTAGAAAGATAGAAATTTCCAATTTATAGCATCCGTTCAAAGTTATGATCTAATATGCAAAGAAATCGGACAAAACCCCCCTTTTCACCCCTTTGGACGCATCAACTCAATAACTATAAATTTATTCAAGCTTGAGCTTAGCTTAGCTTAGCTTTAGAAACCCAAAGCATTGATTACAAGGTTGAAATAATCAATTGTATATTATTTCAAGTACAGTGCAACCCCGATTATCCGAACTTCGATTATCCGAACACCTCGATTATCCAAACATTTAGGTTGGTCCCAACCCAAGTTTACTATACTGTACCTATTTCAGAGTACTACACCTGTGATACTTATTGTATAACCACTATATGTGAAACAGGAACTACTTTGACTTGAAATTATCACTTCTTAATTTCGTAATCCAATAGCAGTTTGTTTCCACTATTTTCGTGTATTACTCAACCTATTTTCCTTTGAACAGTTTAGCAACGGTCTGTAGGGTACATTATACTGGAAAGTACTAGAGTGAAGAGAAAAAGTTTTTACAAAAATAAGCAAAAGATCATTGAAAGACTGGAAAAAGGAGTATAACCATCAGTGCTGATGAAAGAATTTAACTGTGGAAAATCAACGATCACCGAACTAAAAAAAAAATAAAGAGAAGCTTGTTTCTTTTACTTCAACCATGGAGACAGACAGTGAGGCGAAGAAACGGAAGACGTTAAAGAGAGGGACGAACGATTCAGTAGAGAAGGCAACTTACTTGTGGTTTATTCAGGAGCGTGGCAGAGGCACACTTATATCAGGCCCGATCCTAACTCAAAAAGCCCTACAGTTCTACCGTCAGTTGAATGATGATGCCCCTTCGGACGAATTTAGGGAAAGTTCGGGGTGGTTATTAGATAGGTTCAAACGGCACCATGGAATTCGTCAACTAAGAATCGTAGGAGAAAAGCTTTCTGCTGACATAGATAGCATTCAACTTTTCATTGAAAAGCTATTTAATCTGATACAACAAAATGATCTACAGCCCGAACGCTATACAATGCGGACGAAACTGGACTCTTCTGGCGACTACTACCAGATAAGACTTTGGTAAGTGCGCACGAGAAGGCAGCTTCTGGAATAAAGTCGGCAAGAGAAAGGATTACCCTACTGTGCTATACGAACGCCAAGGGAATCACAAGCTAAAACCAATGGTCATTGGAAAATACCAGAATCCAAGATGCTATAAAAACGTCAACATGGATGCGCTTACGGTTAACTACTGTGCTCAAAAGAATGCATGGATGAATACTTTTATATTGGAACGCTGGTTTCATCAACAGTTTGTTATTACTGTAAAGCAGTATTTAAATGGTCAAGGTCTCCAATGCAAAGCTATCCTATTTCTTGATAATTGTGCGGCCCATCCAGGTCAAGATGTACTACGCAGCAATGATGGTCTAATACAATGCGTATTCCTCCATCCTAACACAACTTCGATGATCCAACCACTCGATGGAGACATCCTAGAAACAATCAAACGAAACTACCGTAAACTCTTGCTTGAACGAGTACTTGCATCAAATACAGGGGAAAACTCACCTACGTACCTTGTTAGAGGCCATTAGACATATCAATTAAAAGATGTCACCTATATGTTAGGGGAAGCATGGGACCAGGTAAAGCCGAATTCGATAGCTAAGGTTTGGTGGAAACCTTATTAAATAGAGTAGACGCACTGCGTCAAGATCTCGAACCCAACTGTACCAGTAGTACTGCTAACACTGATTCAGAAGGGGATTTTACTACTGAGTCTGAAGGGTTTAATAATGAGTGTGAAGCGGATGCTGTCATTACGTATTTCATAGGAACTCAGAGAAACCGGATTTGACATCAACATAGCAGAAGCACAGGAATGGCTTACAGTTGATAAATATGAGCAAGGACATTCACTTTGACAGATGACAATATTGAATTTTGTTTGTAATCCTGTTGCAGAAGATAACGATGAAGTAGACAATACTAGATACGAACCAGTTATCCCTTCGCATAGCGAAGCTTTTGAGTGTTTTTCTAAATGTATATTATGGCTAGAAGCACAACCAGACTCTGATCCCGTATCAGTTCGGCTCCTACGTCGCTTACAGCAAAATACAGCTAACAAACGAACTAAAACAGCAGCAACTACCCACTTTTTATAATACCAAATAACGATTTATGTTTTACTTTGTAGTTACATATATACTATGTGCATACTTGTACTTTACAGTACTACTTAGGATGTTGTACTAAACGTTCAATGATTTGATAATTAATTACATATTGATTATTACACTTTGGAATACAGGCACCTCGTTTATGTGAGTGCCAGAAACCATATTGTAAACAGTGAGAGACAAATCTAGAGTTCGGATAATCGGGAGTTCGGATAATCGAGAGTTCGGATAATCGGGAGCTCGGATAATCGAGTGTTGAGGAGATTGAGACTCAAATTTCACTTGTAGCATGTTCTGCAAACAAAATACAAAGCATAGATAGCTGATTGCTTATTTGAAAATATGTATGTTCATCCTGTAAAATTATGGAGTATGTATAGTTCGTAGTCCAAACCCCGATTATCCGAACTCCCGATTTCCCGAACTCTCGATTATCCGAACTCCCGATTATCCGAACTTCCGATTATCCGCACATTTTGTCTGGTCCCTGAGAGTTCGGATAATCGGAGTTGCACTGATATTGTTATTTTAAAGTTGGCTTACTGCTTTAAATGCATAAATGTGTTTGCTCATAATCTATATTATTTTAATTTATGTGGCTTTGTTCGTGAATTTAATCATATATGTATCAACTACTTAGGGCATTCAAAAAGTTCTCATCTCATATCTGTATCTCAAATGATAGTGAAAATAGGATATTTCCGATTTGTCCATTGTATTCCTTAGGGGATCAGCTTCCAATTTATATATTGGTTTATTTTAAAAGGACAATTATTGTGGTTCCTACATTAGATTTTTTGTGCATCGGTTTAGGGTAGTGTCGAAAAGTTGGAATCTCCCCATTGAAAATGGCTTAAAACTAAATTTGGAGAATAAAAGTTGTGAAAATCGTAGAATAAGGTCATTAAAAGGTTAAATAATTAAGAACCAATGTGAAAAAGTAAACGGGAGGTGTTCAATAGTATTGCTCGTGTTGAAAAAATATCATGCTACTTTTAGTGGATTTTTTGTCAATTTTCGCCACTCAAAAAGTGGGACAAAAATGGTAGTAAACCACTTCAAAACATAGTATTCCCTCAGCCTCAAACTATAATACTTCAGAAAATTCAATCTATATGTTAGTTGATGCGTAGAATTCGATGGAGGGATCAGTTTTAATCTAAATTTGCTCAGAACTGAAATATATCAAAGGGAACCCGAAAAATCACGTTCAAAGGGACTACCTTAAACCGATGTACAAAAATATAATGTAGGAACCACAACAATTGTCCTTGTAAAATAAACCAATATACAAATTGGAAGCTGATCCCCTAAGGAATACAATAGACAAATAGAAAATATCCTATTTTCACTATCATTTGAGATACAGATTTGGGATGAGAACTTTTTGAATGCCCTAAGTATAATGCACTAAACTATGTATTATTATTATCATCATTATAACAGTATAATACCACTTTTCAACTACTAAATCAACTTTTTTATTTATCACATGGCAGTTGCCAGGAATAAATTTTCGGAATTTTTGTCCCTAAAACCTTTACAGGTATTCAACTTCGTACAAATATTGATGTTATAAATCATGCCCGATGTATTCGAACTCAACTCATAGAAAGCGGCGAGTGGAACCCTCATAGAGGTATGTACATTGCACAAGCAACCCAAGATATTATAAATATTTGGAAAAAAGCTCCAAATCCAACAATTCTGAATAAAACGGTAAGAAATCGAGTAAATTCATGTTACCTCGGTGGAATGAAGAGAAACCCCAGTCTCTAAACGAACTGAGGCACTTAAAGAGAGAAATGCAAATTGGCTCAGTGAGTTACTTGATATTGCTTCATGTCATTGTTTAACTCTTGATTTATGTAACTGTCCTAGAGAATTCAAGGTTAACTTGAGAGAATGGCCATTCCTAATCGATCAGCGAGGAGCTCGGTTAATGGTTATAGGCAATATCGAGCCAGTTGTCACAAAGCTCGTGAGAAATGTAGAAAAGGCAAATACAGAAACTTCCATTCGTGTTGAAAATGAGGGGAAGAGATTAAAATTAATTCAAGTTGCAGATGAAGGAGTAGAGTATTCTGATACTGAGTTATCCGAGGAAATTGTAGAAAGGAATGATTCTACAATTAATCTCAATAATAAATTGAAAAATTCGATCTTAGGAAATTCACATTTTCCCAGAAACATGAGGAACACTATTCAAGCAGCAGATAGATATGGAATCTCTGATCGTGCTATTGCTGATATTCTGAGCAATTTTCTAATTGATTTGGATATGGTAAATGAAACCGATCAATCAATGATAATCGACAGGAAACAGATTAGAAGACACCGTCATAAAGAACGCCAACTATCCTTACTATTAAAACTCGATTAATGTATATATATATATATATATATATATCCTTACTATTAAAACTTGATTATTGTTTGTGTATATATATATAGGTGGGGCATAAGTTCTGTCCCAAAGTTTGATGCATTATACTGCAATGCTATAACATAGTATCTTAAAACTTATACGCCCATAAAGTTCATTAATATATGCCTATACAATCGCAATACCGTTTATGGCGTTCAAACTGCGAATTTCTGATATTACTGTCATGGAAGCTAATAGGTCAAAAATTATTAGTTTATTTGAGTGCGGGAAGTCTGCTGGCGAGATCTTCAAAATGCTTGGACAAGAAAACTTGAGTAGGAAATTGAACTATCGCACTATCAAAAGATACAAGGAGACGGGAAGTTTGAATGACAAAGCTAGAAGTGGTCGTCCGCGTACTGAAAGGACCATTGGCCTAAAAGCTAAGGTGCAGAAGAGAATAGTCCGAAATCCTCGGCGTTCCAAGCGTAAAATGGCTCGTGATTTTGGGGTAAGCTCGAGAACGATACGACGAGTTGTACATGACCAATTAGGGTTAAAATCTCTCAAACGTAGAAAGGTACACATGCTTACCAAGTCAATTAGAGAAAAGCGGCTGCAAAGAAGTCGAATCCTGTTATCTCGTGCTGCCAAGTCAGTTGTGGATAAAATATTATTTTCTGATGAGAAATTATTCACAATTGAGGAAGTAACTAACTCCCAAAATGATAGAATCCTGTCCACCAGCGTTAAGGATATCCCAGAAGAGGTTCGATTCATTCCCAAATGTCAAAAGCCAGCTTCAGTCATGGTATGGGGAGGGATATCCTCAAATTCCCGGACAAATCTGATTTTTGTCCCCTCTGGTGTAAAAATTAATTCCAAAACGTACCGCGATCTCATTTTGGAAACGGAAGTGAAAAGTGCCGGTCATAAACTCTCAGAAACAGCAATTGGATATTCCAACAAGACGGAGCACCAGCCCACACAGCCAATGTCACTCAACAGTGGTTCCGGGACAAAAAATTGAATTTATTTCCAAGGAAGAATGGCCACCATCAAGTCCCGATCTCAATCCTATGGACTATTCGGTCTGGTCTATTCTGGAGGAAAAGGCCTGTGCTAAGTCCCACTTGAATATTGACTATCTGAAAGCTTCTTTGCAACGAGAATGGCTGAAAATCCCCCAGGATCACTTCCGGCGCGCCGTGTCTCAATTTAGGACAAGAATCCAGGCTGTGGTAACTAAGAAAGGTGGCTATATTGAATAACATTAAATTTATTCAGACCCAACATATGTTGTTAATATTCGTGTGAAGTTTTGGGGCGATTACTATATGGGTTTTGTAAATATGTCAAAATTAGTTTGGGACAGAACTTATGCCCCACCCTGTATATCTGAAACGAATTGATTGAAGAAACTGCCAGGCGTAGAAAGCTGACTTTTGGCATGTGGGAGTCTTTTGGCAATGGCTCCAGTAAGTTCTGAGCTCAGACTCAGCCATTATAGAAGATAGAAGGCTGAAATTTTAATAGAATCTGTATACTAACACGTCTCACATATGATGCAACTATCATCAAAAAATGATGACTCCTCACTCTGCTATGACATCATCATTACTCATCAAAATTTTAAAAATTGACAAATTTGGTGTTTTTTCGAGTGATATCGATTTTAAAACTAAGATGGACATATTTAGAGATGATATATCCCGTTTAATTAACCAATGTCACCTCCAGGCGACCGAAGGGAGCCTCCGGCGGACACCAAGTGTCCGCCAGCCGCGCAGCGCAAGCAAGCGAAGCGCGCTTGTATATATATATGTATATATACAGTAGGACGTCAGTTATCCGAACGGGTCGGGACCGAGGGGGTTCGGATAACTGAAATGTTCGGATAACTGAAGTTGTAATGTAATTACATAGAAAAGTTGGTCAGTAGTACTAATTAGTCATAATGATGAAAATGGATAAAATACATATTGATCTATCTACGTATCATTTATAGTATATACAATGATGGCAGGGTAGTACTTTCAATTCTCAACTCAAGGATGCATCATCTATAAATTCAGTATATTGTAGTTTGGTCAACCAAGGGATTCGGATAACTGAAGTTCGGATAACTGACGTTCTACTGTATATATAAATATATCTGTACCGAATTGATTGAAGAAACTGTCAGGCCCAGAAAGCTGATTTTTGGTATGTTTGGTTATGGCTCCACTAAGTTCTGAGCTCAGACCAAAATGTCGACTAATCATGGAATTATGACGTCATTGTCACATTTTAAAAAGTTAAGCAATACAGTTATTCAAGCATAACTCAGCCATTATAGGAGATAGAAAGCTGAAATTTTAATAGAATCTGTATACTAACATACTTCACATATGATACAACTCTCATCCAAATATGATGACTCATCACTCCGTTATGATGTCATCATTATGCATCAAAATTTTTAAAATTGACAAATTTGCTAATTTCTCTAGTGATATCGATTTTAACAATAAGATATACATATTTAGAGATGTTATCTCCCATATAATTCACCAATGTGACCCTAGGCGACCGAATGAAGCCTCTGGCGGACACAAAGTGTCCGCCAGCCGTGCAGCGCAAGCAAGCGAAGCGCGCTTGTCTGTAAGATAGAGAAAAAATGAAAATTTATTGAACATTTCTAGTTTATACTTTGATGGTAGGATTGACAAACATACAAAGGTTGAATTACAAAGTGAAGGACAAGTTCATTATGAGATACATCCAAAGAAAATATCACATTAATTTCCCAACCTGGTGATATTTTTGTTGATCATATCTCCCCTGACTCTGGAAAGGCGATTGATATTGCTCATGGAAATGTGGATGCGATAACTGAATGTCAAGGGAATATCATTGTATTGGGAGGTGATGGCACACCTGTAAATACTGGAAGATTAGGAGGAGTCTTTCGGAGAATCGAAGTTGAGGTTAGCAAACCAATGCATTGGTTTGTTTGCATGTTTCATGGAATAGAATTACTTCTAAGACATTATTTCAAGTTTATTGATGGAAAGACGTCAGGACCATCAAGTTTAGCGAACAGATTGGTAAGCAAATTCAAAACAATGATCTTTCTTGTCTGCCATTAGTCCAATTCAAAGCAATATCTGGTAAATTCAATCCTATTCACACTGCAATATTAGAAACAATGAACACTGATCAAAAATATATGTTTCTATTATCTAAAAGAAGTATTTTCTTATAATCATCATTTCAATCTTGTCAGTTTTGGCTACTTATACATTTATGGCTTCAAAATAGTCAGTTATTGAGTAAGAGCAAAGGGCATATATCAAGTTTCGTTCACTGCTAAAAGATTCGAACAGGAGCATCCACAATGATCTTGTGGAAGTTTGTGGAGATCAAGCACTTATTTATTCCACGGTTAGAAAGATGGGCTCAACTATTCAGAGAGGGAAGAGACAGCATTGAAGATGAGCCTCGGACTGGTAGGCATAAATCTGCAACCTGTGAACCCTCAATTGAGTTAGTTGGTGAATTTCTTCGAAATGACCCTTGCTGCTCTATTGAAGAGATTTCTAAGTATACGGATATCTCAACGGGAAGTATTTACTGCATTATGTAGGAAGATCTGGAGTAAGGAATGTTTGCGTACGGTGGGTGCCGTATTTCCTGTCAGAGGCCCAGATGAAACAGAGGGTAGAATGCTGTGAAAATCTTCTACATTACGAAAGATTTGATGCAAGGCGACTCTATGAGATAGTAACCATAGATGAAACTTGGATTTACTATTCACCACATAAATCCAAGGAAAAATATATGTGTTGGTTGCATCCCTATTCTCCTGACCTAAGTCCTAGTGACTGGTTGTTTTCAAAGCTGAAAAGTCATCTCTCTGACAAGGAGTTCAATAGTCGATGGAGATCGGATTTGCCATTCATTAGTACCTGAAATCGATCCCACATACGGAGAATAAAAAGATATTCCGCTGCTGGGTAGACCGTCTAAAGGAGTGTATTCGCGTCAAGGGAGACTATATCGAGAATATATAATTAAATAACACATCAATCATTGCTTAATATCAAATTGGTGGGGGGTGATCAGTACTTTTGAAATGACCTAAGTAAGCGAACCTCATATGTTGTCAGATCTATCAGATGTTGAATTAGAAAACAGTGTTGTGAATGGCATTTTGAAAAGTCATGTTGGAATAACCAGCATTCAATTAAAACATTCTAAATACTTCTAATCAATCGGTCCTCATTTAGATTATTTAGGAATTCAGTGAATTTCACCAGAAACTAAAAGTTGATGATCACAAAACCACAGCTTAGCATCTTCAGAGCAATGGTCTAGTGGAAGCTCACAACAAAATCCTTAAAAAGTTAGTTAATTCTAAGTTGCATTTCATCCAATATATATATACTCGTAAATCGTCAGTACTTAAAAATGATATATGATTTAGTAAACTCAACAAATGCAACCTGATGCAGACACCGAATGGCCTTCCAAACTAATACCATCCTTACTTGCAGCTAACACACAAACAAAGCGATCAACTAGCTACGAATCCTTCCGTCTGATGCTTGGAAGAGACTATAATCCTATCCCCTTTCTTAAAGCAGGCAATAATTCTCAAGAAATTATCCAAAAATATGAGAGTGCTGATATATCTACGTGATACTGAACTAAACATAAAAAGTAGATCCAGATCCTTTTAGACCTCCAATAATTGAGGATGCATGGATCTAAATAATTGAGAACAATCGAGATACTGATTGGATGTCTGTAGTACACACTAGCAGAAAAGAACAAAAAGTTCAAAAGAGAAACTTTGATCTTCGAGTCATTACTTTAGGATTTTAAATCATAGCTGATATTTCATCACAAAGTACTAACAATTATCCAGGAACCAACAGTTTTATTGTTCCATCTATCATAACGATGCCTCTACCTTTATCGAGTAGTCACCAGCCCGACATCCCGTAAAAGCGCAGAGATACCAAGTGATTATCGTCTTGCACAGTGAGAATTATTTGAGTGATAACTGTGCCAGACTATACTAACTTGGCATAGCGCGCTTTTGTGGGATGTCGGGCTGGCGACTGCTCGACCAAGGTGGAGGCAAACTGAGGAATATTTATAACATTATTTAGCACATGATAGAACCATTGATGAGTCATTAACTCCTGATAATGAAATATTTACATAGAAAAGTGTTGTGATACCAAATGGATAGTTCTTCCCGAGTACTTAATCTCTAACTCCTTTTGCTTTCAAGTTATGGCACTTTAATACCTCTCGATGAGCGAAAGTATTGATATTTTTGAGGAAAGTTTTGGAAAACATTGCATAGCATATTAAGCAAACAGGACATTTTATATTTTTGATGAGTCATGATCACCTAACCACATATATTCATTAATACGTGTTATAATAGGTGAAGTTAAATAATGAATATTTATCTTTTGAAAGTTTTATTTCATCATCTTTCATTATGAAGTTATTTAGTTATAAAAATCAGTATAGTTTTATCCTTATATGGACATAAATAATCATATAAATTTTGCTCAGTAATAATTATGCAATATAATTCTACTCCATATTAATAGATACTAGTCTAACTTCTTTGTTATTGGTTGTGAACTAGTATCAATGGAAATAATGTCAATAATAAACTTTTAGGTATTTGGTAATCACACAGTGGCTTGTGGTAATTAGTGTTAAACTTGAAACAATCTAATTTGGATTGCATTGCATAAATGTTCATCATATACACTACCCAAACAAAGGTATTCGACCACGAAAACCTCCATACATATTGTATTAAAGTGGATCTATTCATAATGGAATAAGTACTCAAACAGAAAAAATATTATATTTTTGATCTCAGATTCATTAACTACACATCCGAATTACTAATTTTTGAAACTTTTAATCAAATTATCAACCCACTTTGTGTCACCAATCGCCATCATATAGTATAATGACCGTGACTCGGGACAAATAGCATCAAGTATCACAGGTAGATATCTATAATTTTGGGAGTTAGTAATTGAGTTGAGGATATCAATTATGAGTAATTAGAATGTGTAGATTAGGAATTAGAAAACAAAAAAGAGTATTTCTAACAGTTTGAGTACATATTCTTTTATGAATAGATCCACTTTAATACTATTTGTATGAAGGTTTCTGTGGTTATCGAATACTTTTGTCCGGGTACTCAGTGTTTACCTTCAAGCGCGTTAAGCGGGCTATTTAGCACTCTTAGCTTGTCGAATAACGTGAATTTGTTGTGAAATAATGCAATTTACCCGAATAAACCACACAAAATTGCAAAATTAGCGCGCTTTCCATTAATCCTGAGGGAGACACTGCGGGTACTACATCTTGACAAATTTTAATAAATATATATGTGGTTATATGACGATGACTCATCATAAAATCCAAAAAGGTGAATTCGCATAATTATGCTTTCCTATGCTGCCTAAAAAGGTTTCCTCAAAAAAATTTATTATTTTCACATCTCGAGTAGGTGCCAAACGTGGATTAACTTGAAAACGAAAAGATATAGATATTAGGTTACTTGAGACGAAATGTCTATTAAGTATCAAAACACATTTACAGTTGAATATTTTCATGATCAGGTGATTAAAATTCAAAACTGTCCCGAATACTATTAGCAATCAATCAAAAATGAAAAAAAATAATTTTGAAACGCAGCTGATGGTCCGCGACCCCAACGAGAGGGATTTCCGCCCACGAGCGACTTTAGAGTATAAAACCTTGCGCAGCCCCTGGAAATTTAACTACTACATATAGGTAGTAATACGCAGGGAGGTATATGGGGCACGTGCCCCTCAACCTGAGGATTTAATGTATTAAATTTTGTGAGAAATCTTACCTTTTATAGTCATTTTTCCGAGAAGTATATACTAACTTCGATGAATCGGAGTATATTCTAAAATATATGTTGTTAGCTTCCAGGGGCAAAACCCCTAGAGCTCAACAGGGATCTAACAGCCCCCCAGACCCCCAGCTGGATGCCGTGCACCCGTCAGAAAATCTGGTTACATCATTACTGAGACATTTTCCAAAAATCCTGGGGAGAATCCTGCGGTAGTAACATTTCTGGCGGTTTATAAAATGTTCATGGTAGGTTGAGCATATAATAACTTTTTTAATTATGATAGTAAATTATATAACCACCCTGGCATTTTCAGTTTATTACTAACGTAATTTAAGCTGAATTTTCGTCATTTAGATACATATACATACACTATTGTGATAAGTACAACATTAAACTGATAATATATTTTCTTACTTTAAGTTTACACTTGAATGTCAATTTGTTCTTTAGATGCCAAATAATTCTATAAATTCGCGATCGCAGAAAGAGCTTGGATCAGAAGCCACCACAACTGGAAAGTTAAATTATTTAAGAATGTAATCGCCAGCATATTATTAAATTATTAATTAAATACAGATTTGGACTATTTCATCCATGAAAAATACAAGACTTTCTTGGTTTTAGTATGAACTCTCATTTGTATTATATTGTTCTGTAGAAACTACTGAATGGATGGATGTTAGATGCCAAAGAAGGGATTTTTCCAACTCAAAAATTCACAACCTGATGAGTCAATAATGGAGCGACTAAATTACCAAAATTAATAAATTCTCTCTCCACCAAATCTCAAATGTCAGCGTTACACAAAAGTCGCGCCACTTTAGTCGATTAATCCAAGAAGTCATTAAATAATGTCTATAGTCACCACCGTTGGTGTCAAAGTTGCCATTATGGGCGGGCAATGGCCACCCTGTTCTGAATATGGACAGGCGGGCATCCCTCCTATATTTTTGACATTAATATAAGAACACAAACTAGTGTGCCCAAAATACACGAATGATGAAAAATGTAAGTAAACTTTGTAAAATTAAACCAATGAGCCAAAGGATTCTGTCGTGTAGTGGGGGAGCTGCATTAGCTCGAATTGTTATGTTGTCGATAGCTCGAATTTAGCATGTTGTCGATAGCTCGACTCCGTTTTGTGTATGTTGTCGATAGCTCAACTTCGTTTTTGTGTATGTTGTCGATACCTCGACTCCGTTTTTGTGCATGTAGTCGATAGCTCGACTTCGTTTTTGTGTATGTTATCGATACCTCGACTCCGTTTTTGTGCATGTAGTCGATAGCTCGACTTCGTTTTGTGTATGTTGCCGATAGCTCGACTCCTTCATTAGTATGGCTGTTGTCAATGGGAAATAATTGCTGAATAGGTTTGTTTTGAAAAATCACATTTTATGTGAATTCCAAACAACTTGCTACACTGGTATAAATAGCTTTTTGCCATTATTATTATTGTTACATATTTACCTCTTCAACAATGGAATACATATCAGACAGCTATATGCGTAGTAATGGGAAAATTCTTACAACAACACCAATGGGTTTAAGTATTCTAAATATAAAGTGAAGAAAATACAACATACCTCAGATGTGTTTTATCAAAAAATGGGTGTAAAGGGACAGCTAAACTAAAGTTAGAAACTAATTTGATATATCCCAATTCAAATCATAACCATGGCATTGAGGAGTACAAATCAGGAGTGTATGAATTGAAAACTAAATGCAAGAAAATGGCGGAAAGTACAGATAATTTAAGGAAGATTTTCGATGACGAAACAAGAACTAGTTTGTTTGCAACTGAAATTTCTTTCAATGAGTGCGAGTCTTCTATGTACCGTTCTAGGAGAAGATTGCAACCTAAGATCCCCTTACAGCTATAGAATTCTCAGTTATGTTGCCAGAATCTACTTTGCAAAGCACCACAAATTTACCGTCACGACTGATAACCACAGTATTTCAATATCATAATAGTAATTAAATATTTCTCACTATACTACAATATCCGTATTCAATAAACAATGAAAATTTCTAACAGTAGAAGAAATATACATGAAACATGGGAAAACTTATGTAAAACTGAGCTAAGCTATCGACAACATAGACAAAAACGGAGTCGAGCTATCGACAACATACACAAAACGGAGTCGAGCTATCGACAACATACTTAAAAACAGAGTCGAGCTATCGACAACATACACAAAAACGGAGTCGAGCTATCGACAACATACACAAAACGGAGTCGAGCTATCGACAACATGCTAAATTCGAGCCATCGACAACATAACAATTCGAGCTATTGCATGCGTCCCCGTGTAGTTCTTAAATATCTAAATTATCAACATTCTGCTCGTGATTATGCAGGATTGCAATGTGGTTTAGTCTCAATGGTATCCCTACTAGTAAAACACGATTAATATTTATTCATTTGTTTGTTCTATAATATATATATATATTCTTATATAGTATGGAACGAATTGATTGGAGAAACTGCAAAGCATAGAAAGTTGATTAAGGCATTAGGCATTTTGGCTATGGCTCCACTAAATTCTGACCTCGAACAAAAATGTCGACTCAACATGGAATTGTGACGTCATTTCCACCTTTTTTATTACTACAGGGTGGCTCATAAGTTCTGATACAAGCTTCGTTACGCTTAAAATGTCTTATACTAAAACAATCTTCGTTATTATGGTCTTTAGAGATTGTAATTCGAATATTTTCAATGATTTTAAAAGATTTTTGAGTCTAAGACCTGGAACTGTGTTTTGTATGATGGTGAGTGTTTAGGAGAATTAAAATTTCAAAATGTACACTTTTACCCTATATATACTATATAGTAGTTATTTATCGATTTAGGCGTATGAAAATTCATGGATTTGAGATTAGGAGCCTATCTTTGGAGGGCTGTATAATACCCTGGATACAACCATCATCAAAAATGATGACACATTATTTTGTTATGATGTTCTCATTACGCATCAAAACTTGTAAAATTGACAATTATGTGATTTTTCGATTAATATCGATTATAACAAAGTATTTAGAGATATTTCTGCAATATACTTAGGGCATTCAAAAAGTTCTCATCTCATATCTGTATCTCAAATGATAGTGAAAATAGGATATTTCCGATTTGTCCATTGTATTCCTTAGGGGATCAGCTTCCAATTTATATATTGGTTTATTTTAAAAGGACAATTATTGTGGTTCCTACATTAGATTTTTTGTGCATCGGTTTAGGGTAGTGTCGAAAAGTTGGAATCTCCCCATTGAAAATGGCTTAAAACTAAATTTGGAGAATAAAAGTTGTGAAAATCGTAGAATAAGGTCATTAAAAGGTTAAATAATTAAGAACCAATGTGAAAAAGTAAACGGGAGGTGTTCAATAGTATTGCTCGTGTTGAAAAAATATCATGCTACTTTTAGTGGATTTTTTGTCAATTTTCGCCACTCAAAAAGTGGGACAAAAATGGTAGTAAACCACTTCAAAACATAGTATTCCCTCAGCCTCAAACTATAATACTTCAGAAAATTCAATCTATATGTTAGTTGATGCGTAGAATTCGATGGAGGGATCAGTTTTAATCTAAATTTGCTCAGAACTGAAATATATCAAAGGGAACCCGAAAAATCACGTTCAAAGGGACTACCTTAAACCGATGTACAAAAATATAATGTAGGAACCACAACAATTGTCCTTGTAAAATAAACCAATATACAAATTGGAAGCTGATCCCCTAAGGAATACAATAGACAAATAGAAAATATCCTATTTTCACTATCATTTGAGATACAGATTTGGGATGAGAACTTTTTGAATGCCCTAAGTAATTAATCAATTATGAAGCTAGGCAAACAAAGGACGCCTCCGGCGTACACAATGTGTCCGCCAGGCGGGCAGCTCAAGCAAGCGAAGCGAACTTGTTTAAATAAAATATAAATTCATTTATATTCGATTAAACTGAAATTTGTATCACATAAGCGTATTAGGAGCAAATAATGAAGTGAAATTTAAAAACCCATTAGTTTTGGAATTATACTCTATTTCCTGAAACGGCTTGACTAAATGTTCTATCTTACTAGATCTCAAGTTTGGAAGACTTGGAAACTAAATTATCAGATGCTAGATTTAATACAATAATTTCATTGATCAATCAGCACAAGTATGATGAATTATAGCTAGATCAATCGGGTTAACTCTCAGCTATCAAGTACAGCCTTTATACGATTTCTTTGGAACTGAGGATACAATTATTCAATATCTACGCTCCATGGACCTATGAAACGATCACTACAGCTCCATATTATTTTGCCATCAATATACGAAAACCTCTACAACAGCATGTATGCTAGGTACGATTAGATGAGTCATTACAAATATCAAAGTTACTATATCTGCCAAAATCCTCCCGAATAAATATCGCCACTGTGGATCTACTGGTTATATTCTAGAAAAAGTTATTTGAACCCATCCCTCACTACCATCTATCGAAATTGGTTATCTTTCTGCACCCAGCGATCAGCTAACTACATCAGATATCAATAAATACTTCTCTATCTCATAACAACTCTACGCTACTTTACATACTGATCGGCAATTCCATCAATTTCCAAATTTTAAAATCAACAAAGCTCTCAAGGAGCTTTAGATGCTTTTAGTCTGTAGCAATGAATTTGAACTTGTTCTTGTTGTGAAATTCTTTTTCTTGAAAAGCTGTTTTTTTCACAACTTCCAAAACGAAGCTGCATTATTTTAAACAGAGCTGCGCTGGAATAAAAGTCTTCATATAGACATTTATAAATAACCTATTACATATTTACAATAAGGCTATTTAAGTACACAAGTAGGATTCTGTATAATAAAATAATATCATCTTAACCTTTAGTTAAGATCTTGCTCCTAACATAATGGATTCTTTCGACGGTGTGAAATATTTACTGTCAATAAATTTGACACTAATAATTATCACTTGTATTAAAAATATCAGATCTTACATTGCATAGTCAAATCTGATGGAATAGTAGTTTTCATTTACACCATTATAAAATGCTTCCAGTGATCGTGTCAAAATATGAATATACAACCATAAAAATCGGAAGGGATACAATTTTCGAATAGAAATTCACATTAGACAATGTGCAACATCATTAAGAGATCTTAAGTGCGAAATTTGGGTGATATCAGTGTTAGACTTCGCGAGAGTGCGGATACCTACATATACTTACACTGCCTATACAAGAGTATTTGTACATTCCAAAATTTTCCATATACTTGCAAATAATTAAAATGCTAATCAACTTATCGAGGCAAGGGCATTGAACTATAAGAGATACGCATAATTTAGACTCAAATTCGAATTACTCACTTGAATCTTTCATCACGATTACTCTTCCACAAACCTGAAAATTTTCGCACTGTGCCACCTAGTAACCACCAATGTAATAATTTACAATGGTGATAACTCGCGACAAGTGGTATAGGAGATGCTGCAGCAAATGCTGAAAATACTTCCGAAGGAAGTAATTAGGTTGGTTTTAAATTAAGTAGTTCGAATGCTAAGAAAACGAAGTTGAAGATTTAGTTCATCTGTTACTATAAATTTTTTTACTTCATATATGGATTTGTATGGTAACAATTTCATGGAATCTAACTATTGGGGTGGACGAATACTTTTTCCAAGCAGTGTATGAGTATATACAAGTACAAATACATGCACACATACAAAACAAAAAGAATATTTATTTTCAGAAAGATATCTGAGGATAAAATTAACGGGATTATCAATACTAATATACGTAGACAATGGAAAAAGTCAAGGTGGTAAAAGCGCCCTGAAAAATATCTGGGTGGGTCTAGAATCTAGACTAACCCTAAACCCAATAGAGCAGAATGAAGATCAACACGATGTAGATGACATTGTTTAGTTTTAAAACACTCTTTATACAACTTAATAGTGGAAATATAGTGGCATTTAAGTCAAATATAATCCTTCGGAGTCTTACAAATATGAAGAGCAACTATACCCAATATAGCGAAGATTGCATCGTTCATCTCCAAAACTGAGATAGGGATTGCTTGTGCGAAGACTTATTTTAATTAGATAACCGAGCACGAGTTTCGGGTTCAGAAAATTTTATTGACCACCCTTCTTTAATGCGAACACTGAATGCGACATTAAGTCTGCTTCTGCGGCATAGTAAAGCTGTCTGATTCGCAAAAAGCAAATGTATAATGACTGTAAGGAAATTTAAAAAGTGACTAAGAAACCAGCATTTCATTCAGACCAGTGGTTTGACTCATCAAGACTGGTAGGCTATGCTCTGTTAAGCATATTATCATTGAGAGAGCATTGAGAATCGATAGTTAAATCTATTTAGCAAAATATTTGCTAAAATAATATATTTGACAACCACAAAATAATTTCAATTTTGTCATTTTGCTCTCAAAGGAAACTAGATTTCGCCCTCATTTCAATACTAGCAGAAGCAAACTTAGGGTGGTTTGGAAAACATCATATTTGAAAAGTGGTTTTGTGGTTTTGCAATACCTGTAATACAAATTCGATTAAAAAATGATAAAAATACTGAATCTGCCGTACAGGCTCCTCCAGCCTGCATTTAGATTTACCATGATTGTACTGACCAAAAGATTAGAAACACGATTTTTTAGATTTTTCCAATCCTATCAACATTGTTCGAGGCCGTCAGGCGAATTCTGCTAAGAGTCTCCTCCGAAGCAGACCATCCCTGATTACAAAGTATTAGAAAGTAAAGTACAAAAATTACCTAGTTTTGGGGAGGTTTGTAATTATGAATTGAACAATAGAAGAGATATCTTTTACATGAATCATTGGAATAGCATTTAAGCCGTTGCCAAATATTGGCAAATAATCAATATCTTCTCCGCCAAGCCAAGCCAATCGAAATAAAAAGTGCAAATCAGCTTCACCACTACCATATAAGAGACCAGTTACAATATTATATGTGGTGAATATGGATTTATTAGTACGACCAAATTTGGTGACAAGCTTTTCGAGAGCTAAGTGTTCTTTATATGAGGGATGAGGTCGCCGCATTCGATAATCCTCCTCAATAAAAGGACGTTCGGGATCTTCTGGATCTAAAGTTCTAGTTTTAGACCAACTAAGATAATTTGAAATGAGCACGAACAATTTTGACGAATGAAATTTCTCAATGTTTTCATGCAAAGCACGAACAACAAATTCAGCTTCAATTATCTGGGATGGATCTTCGACAATGTTATATATAACAATATCCTGAGATAATATATTTTCTATGTTAGGATCATGACCAGAGTGTATTTGAATAAATGGAGAATTTTTAGGGGGAGGATATTTGGGAGAAAGAGTACCAAAAAGTTGATAGCTGTGAGAATTTATTAAGCCTTGACTTGCTGGAATAGTTAATATATTGACCAGGTTAGAACCTAAATACGAATTGATTTGATTAATAAAAAGTCTTGGCATCAACCTGGTTTAATCTATTTGGAAAATCGAAATTGTTAATTAAAAGAAAACAAAATATAATGCATTTAAGTAAATTAAACAAAGTGTATAGCTAAATTAACGCTAGTGACCTCGAAGTTCTATTACGTTATATGACTACTTTCACAATCTAGTAGTATAGCTTAAATTTTAGTAGCTACTTTACTTTCAGTATGAAAAAGGCAAAATATTAGCATATCAGCTTAATAATTTTAGAATCACGAAGGTAGCTATTATCAAATTGCATTTTTAATGCTTCCATCATTTATAACACAACCAATACTATTTTTCTCAATTACTCTATACAATGCAATCAATGTTTCAGCAAAAAATATTTCCAGGTTGAAAAAAATGTTAAGAACAATGTAAATGAGCTATTTACGATAAATAAAAGCATTCATGGGCATTTATACAGATGAATTAGATATAATCCAAACAAAATAGCAAAAGTATTCTGATAATCCACAAATTTCCATGAGTCCTCTAATTCCCGAATAATTTGAAACAATTGAGAAAATAATTCACAGTCCTAGCACTACAAAGTATAATCCATCGGTTTAGAATGAATAAAGAGCTTCTAAAAAGTATATTAGGAAGTTAGAGCGAGAGTCTACGACTTTTAGTTTCCAAGTTAGGATTTTCGAAAATGCTACGTCATCACATGATAAAAATCTAAAACTTAGCATTCCATAGGACGTAGTACAATTATTGTCAAAGAAATTGAAAGAATCATATACAGTAGGACGTCAGTTATCCGAACGGGTTGGGACCGAGGGGGTTCGGATAACTGAAATGTTCGGATAACTGAAGTTGTTATGCAATTATATAGGAAAGTTGGTCAGTAGTACTAAGTAGTCATAATTATAAATATGGATAAAATACATATTGATCTGTGTAAGTATCATCAGTAGTATATAAAATGATGGCAATGTAGTACTTTAATTAAATTCTCAACTCAAGGATGCATCATTTATAAATTTGTATATTTTATTTGGTCAACCAAGGGGTTCGGATAACTGAAGTTCGGATAACTGACGTTCTACTGTATATACTGTTATAAAAAGATTATAATTAGGAATTGAGAGCTAAGAATTTGGGCATATATTTCCATAGATAGGGAGGTATCTGTTTGTGGACCATGAGCTTTACGACCGAATCTGGGAGGTAAAAGACCAGAACTTCCAAATTATTATGAAAAGTGCTCCAATTTTTCTATACACATTATTTGCGACAATTGCATTGATTGTTTATCTTAATAGCTACTTTGGACACATATTCCATGATTAGATTCGCCATTTTCTAATATATTCAAAGTTCTCCATAGAATGCGTATTTCAATAAAATCAAGGATAAGTCGAGAAATATTTATTTTTTGACAAAGTGATGTTTGAGGAACCTATATATTATCATATATATCCTTTCATTTAACTCTCCAGGAAGTAATGATTCTCATATAAAGATACTAAAATTAATGGGGAACAATTCATCAAAGAATTATTGTTTATTTTGAAAATATACACATAATCCTTTGTACTACTATATACCAGTACCCGACAAAATCATTTGGTGGTGGTGGTTATCTTAAACACCATTTTATCTACTTTGGTTGCTAACAGAGGCGTAGCCAGGGTGCAGCACCTGGTGCCTAGGCCGCAACCTCAAAGGCTGTGCCCACTAAACTTTCACAAATTAGCATTGGGTGCCGCAACCCTCTCGCGAAACGGAATGGAATTGCCGCACCCTAAAAATCGGGCTGGCTACGCCTCTGGTTGCTAATAACCACTAAATTCTAAATACGCTATCTAAATATACCAGCAATTTATTAAATTTGGTGGCTTAGTTAGCCACCAGCCTCAGGAGTTTGGTTGCTTATCGTTACATTTTTGTGGCTATCGTCACCAAACCACCAGATTTGTCGAGCACTGCTATATACCAAGGTTGAAATCTAATGAACCGAATATCAGTGTGTTCATGAATAGTTCCATAATCCAATACGAATACTGATATTCAGTTCCAACCGAAATCAATTTGCCAAAAAGTATTTGGTCTAACCAAATATTGAACTATTTGGTTGCAACCTTGCTATATGCGTACATACTATGCTATTGCTTGGAGGTACTCTGCTTATTGGAACAAACTCAGCCAATCGAATCAAAATTACCACAATCAAGATATACATATTTCAGCTAAATTGGGACCGCAAAATTTGTACAATAGGTGGAAGAGTACCTCAGGAGTCCACAGACACGTACTGTATAAAGGGCGGGCAGTGGCGTAGCCAGGAATTGAAGTTTGTGAGGGCACAGTAAACTATTTCTTTGTGAAACATGACGATGCGATAGAATGGATTATTAATTAATACTTATTAACATTGATGAAAATAGTAAGATTCAGCGTTTAATTTACACAGGCACGCTAGACACAGTTGCATAGCGCTCAATCTAAATCAGTGATTCCCAAGGGGGGCTCTATCGCCCACAGGGGCCACACTTTGTGTCTGCCGGAGGCGCCTGGGGGCACATTGATTAACAATAAGGGAGATAACTTCCCCAAATAATATACACTAAGCGGACAAAAGTATTTCAACACTTGATTCTTTTCCATACAAATAATACTAAAATGGGTCTATTCATGAAGAGGGTTATTTCTAAACGGTATGGGATACAGCTAATCGGATTCCAGATTCGAATAATACGCATTCAAATTAGTCAGAGTTGAATTTTTCTAATTAATCATTCATTCCTTTTTGTAATTATCAATCAGTGCCACTTTATGTCACATACACCCATTTTGACCACTATACATGATGGCAATGAATTACCTATGGTGGCTCAGCCTGATAAGATTGTTCATAGAGTTGAGTAATTTATTAGTTATGTTCAACTATGACTAATTTGAATGTATAGATTTCGAATCTGAAATCAGACTTTTATATCTTTTTGAATTTGAACGTATTGCCCTTCATGAAATAATCCGAATTAGCATTATTTGTATGCGAAAGAATTAAGTGTTGATATACTTTTGTCCGCTTAGTGTATATATATATTACATTCTCTGAGACTTTCTTCAAAGTATCAGGCTTGATCTTCCTAATTTCTCTTCTTATGTTCTTCTTTAGGTCACCAATAGTCTTAGGAACAGGGCTAGTGTACACCCTGCCCTTCAGGCACCCCCAAAGGTAGAAATCGCAGGGGTTTAGGTCAGGACTGTAAGGAGGCCAAAAAAATCCAAATTCGTAGAAATGAGCCTTTCACCGAACTTCTCTTTAAGGAAGTCTAGCACAATGTTAGCAATGTGTGGGGGTACCTCATCCTGCTGGTTGTAGACTCAACTTCTCCACGTCTTCTTAGTCCTGGGAGATAATAGGACTTCAACATCTTCAGGTACCGGTCGCTATTAACAGCCATCGCAGAGCCCTCATCATCCACGAAAAAATATGGCCCTATTATCCTCTTATAGCCCACTGTACACCACACTGTGACCCTTTCTCGAGTTATAGGCTTCTCATTGAGTGGCTCTTAGTTTTTTCGCACCCCAAACCTCAAATTTTGCTTGTTAACTTGTCTATTGAGGTTAAAATGGGCTTCATCACTCCAATCAATATCAAGGACATCAATTTCCCCTCTCTCAATCTTCTCTGCCATAAGATTTGAAGAAATGACTCTTTTATCCTTTTGAAGGTCATTTTGCTTCTGTAAGATCTGTATTTTGTGGAAGAGGTTGAGATCATCATGAAAGATCCTTCTGACCTTTGTCCTGGACAATTGGAGCTCTCTTGACAACCTTCTTGAGGAACGGTGAGGAGAATCAGCTAGTTTGTCCTCCATCTTTCGGATGTTTGAGGGGGTCCTGGCAGTGACTGGTGCACCTTTTCTGGATAAATCCTGTACAGTGCTGTTCTCCTTAAGCTTCTTAATGATATTAATAATAGGTCTGATGGTGTGGGGCCTTCCTGCTGTTGTAGAAACGCTTAAACCGTCTTTGAGTTGTGATGAGAGAGCCCTGGCTTTCATAATATCATTTGATGATGCTCGCCCTCTCTGGGTATGTGAGCTTTGTCATAACTTCCTAGTGCTATTGGGGTTAGTAAATACAAAATAGCATCCTCATAGCTTTCAAATTAATGGCCAATCATGTGAAATGGATGAAAAATGACAGAGATATGACATTTTAAAATATTATGGTTACTCATGGCCCACCCTGTGTATATATCTGTAACGAATTGATTGAAGAAACTGCAAGTCACAAAAAGCATTTTTGGCATGTGGGAGCCTTTTGGCTATGGCTCCACTAAGTTCAGACCTCAGACCAAAATGTCGACTCATCATGGAATTATGACGTCATTGTGACCTTTTTTATAAATGAAATTACAGTTTTTTGACCATTACTCAATCGTTTTGTGATAGAAGGCTGATATTTAAATAGAATGTGTATATTAATATTCTTCACATATGAAACAACTATCATTAAAAAATGATGACTCTTCACTCAGTTATGACGTCATCATTGCGCATGAAAAAACTATTTCAAATTTACAAATTTGACGATTTTTCACAACTATCGATTATAACAAGACAGACATATTTAAAGATGTTACCTCTCTTATAATTAATCAATGTGACCCCAAGCGCAAGCAAACGAAGCGCGATTGTATATATTTAAAATACACATTAATTGAGTTATAGAAAGGATATGATCATTTTTTATTGTTTTTATCCTGACGCACATAGGGAATCAGAATAAGACCTAAAATTGGCGGGAGACCGAAAGTAAGCATTTTAGAGAGTGATATGTATAGGAACCTAGTGAAAGTAGGCATTTTAGGTCTTAATCATTTTTGGCAGGTTTGGTTCTTATTTCTATTTGCCAGATTTTACATATTATTCTTAATTGAAATATTTTCGGCCTTATTCCTACTTTAATTCTTTTTAGGTTTTATTCCTACTTCAATTTAGGCCTTACTTCAGCGACTCCGCATTGGTACTTCGAGAGTGTATGCCTCCCCTCGTCAACAACGTACTTCCAAGCCCGGCTTTTTAACGACTACCGCTTTGTGCAGAATCAAATGAGATAGAGTATCAGAGAGTGTACTGCTTTTTTTAAAAAAATTAGTTAACGAGGTCAAATTGTTTCGAAGATAATACAGATAATGCATTCGATTTGTAGCCAGAGCGATTAGCATTTTTAGGACCTCCAGGAGGACGATTATTTTCTAGCACACTACTCATCACAAAATCAGATTGCAAAACATTATCCCAGATGTGTCGTGCTTTATCTGGTTGCGCGTGTCCGGTGAAAGGCAACCAAAAGGGGGAAGCCACTTCAAATATTCCAGAGTCACACCGAGTAGTAAGATATCTGATTAACAGTATTATTCTGGAAGGCTACTATTCGAGTATATAACGTAATTTATATTTGTATTGAGATAAAATACTAAAATTGTCTTCTTTCCTTTCTTCCGTCTTCCTCTCGATTGTAAATCAATATTCTCTGAATTTGCTCCATAAGCCGCTCCCTCGCTCTAATCGCTGTGTCCCACTTGTAATACTCCCTGCTCTCTCGTACTCGGAATCGCCTCCTCCGATAGGTGCAACTCGGTTTCATGAAAACAGTATAAAATTCTTACATGCTAAATTAAAGCGCTTCATACATGCGCTTCATACATGCTAAATTAAAGGGAAAAAGGGAGACATAAATGATATTTTATAGGGATATTTGAGATAGTATTTAGCGGAATATAACATACAAGCGCGCTTCGCTTGCTTGAGCTGCGCGGCTGGCGGACACTTTGTGTCCGCTAGAGGCGCCCTGCAGGCGTCTGGGGTCACATTGATTAATTATAAGGGAGATAACATCTCTAAATACATCTGTCCTACTGTTATAATCGATATCGCCAAATTTGTCAATTTTCAAATTTTTATGCGTAATGATGACGTCATAACAGAGTGATGAGTCACCATTTTTTATTATAGTTATATCACATGTGAGATATTTTGATATAAACATTCTATTAAAATTTCAGCCTTCCATCACCTAAAATGGTCATAGTAGAAAAACTGAAATTTATAATTCTAAAAAAGGTGAAAATGACGTCATAATTCGATGATGAGTAGACATTTTTGTCTGAGGTCATAGCTTAGTGGAGCCATAGCCAAAAGACTCCGACATGCCAAAAATCAGCTTTCTGTGCCTGGCAGTTTCTTCAATCAATTCGTCACAGATATATATATATATACATTAATCGAGTTTTATCAATAAGGATTAGTACTAGTCCTAAAGGGAGGGATAGTACACTCATCAGCTATTATGTGCAGCAACTGGGTAAAGTTGCTCTCAGCACCATCTCAGTGCCATCCCATTGTCGAGCAAGAAAGCGTGAATTCTGAAGAATTCACTTAAACATCGCTGTTTTCAGGCATCTGCTCCTTGTGCACTGGCTAAGTTTTCACCAACATTACCGGTTTACTTTCGAAGCTCCAGTTCCAGTGACGCAACAGCTTCTTTGTGACATCGACTATCCAATTGTGTGGTGAACAGTAAGTAGTAGCATCCTCCAGTTGATATACTATCTGCTGATTGCAAAATCGAGCGTGGTACTAGCAATATATTTCTTCTTATGCTCTGCTGTCATACAAATGTCAGAGAGCATCATCGGCATAGCGATCGTAGTCTGAGTTTCACGCGGACCGAAATTTTGTAGCGCGGCCGCAATTTTGATAAACCCAACCCATGGCCCGCTTAGCGGGCCACAATTTTAAGGATGCCGCCCACGAAAAAACATATGATTTGGCTTACAGCATACGATGAAAGTAGAGTTGTAAGAGATGTTAAGCGTGGGCAGGTATCTCCGTCAGGAAATACTCGCACATTCCAAACCGTTTTTGATTCTCATTTCTAGTTTTTGAGATACAGTGTCTCAAAATCTGTTTTTTCCGTTTTTCGCTAGGACATCTTAATAGTAGAAATCCGGCAACTCAAGGAATTGTTTAGGACATACCAAGGAATCAAATGCTTCCAAAATCGAAAGATAGTCTACCATATTTGAAACTTCATAGGACCAAAAGATAGTTAAAATGACAAAAATTGTAAATTTTATCAGTGTCCGAAAAAAAAGGGCCAAAAAAGGGCGAAATATATCCGTTTTCTTTGGGAAATCAGGAATAAAATCACAAAGTTAAAAGATATCGAAAAAATGGTGGTCCTACGTTCATCACCAATAATGTGGAACAACTCTTGAAATTTTCAAACCTCGTTGAGTTAAAGAGTTAAAATTCGGTAAAGACAGTCAATTTTGAAATTTTATATTTCCGAGATACAGAAATTTTAAGTCTAGATGTTAAGAAGAATGTAAAATGAGTTATTAATAATGAACAAAAGCATTCACAGTCATTTATTCGCAATTATACTGCTGATTTAGGTATATTCGAACCAAATATTACAAAAAATAACAAGAGTACCCTAAAATTGCACAAATTTCCTTGAGGCCCCTAACCCCGAATATTTTGAGATAATTGTAAATAATAATTCATATTTCTAGCCCTGCGATGTATAATCCATCAGTTTAGAATGAATGAAGAGCTTCCAAAAAGTATATTAGGAAGTTAGAGCGAAAGTCTACGACTTTTAGTTTGCAAGTTAGGATTTTCGAAAAATGCTATGTCATCATATGACAAAAATCTAAAACATACATTCCATAGGATGTAGTGCAATAATTATTAATGAATCATATATGTGCCCTCATTAAAAGTATATTAGGAAGTAAGAACTAAGAATTTGGGCTAATATTTACAGAGCTAGAGGGATATCACTTTTTGGACCCTGGATGGGGGTTTCTGACCGAATCTGCGAGATCCAAGGCCAGAACTTTCAAAATAATTATCAAAAGTTCTCCAATTTTTCTGTACACATTATTAACGACAATTGTATTCATTATTTAGCATAATAGCCACATTTGAATATATATTTAATGATTAGATTCTCCATTTTCTAATATATTCGAGGTTCTCCAGATAATTTGTATTACAATTAAATCAATGATAAGTCGAGAATTATTTATTTTTTGACAAAATAATATTTGAGGAACCTATATATTTTCGCATATATCCTTTTATTTAAGAATATAATAGATTATATATCTTCAATAGTTTTTAAGATATGACATCGGCCTCTTTCGGGATAATAGAGAGATATTATGCCCGAACTTTATCTATAATAAGCGATATCTCAAGAACAAATGGTCGAACCCGATCAAATCTTTTTTTTGAAACGATCAGAATTTTATTTCTGATCCAGTGATCGCTAAATATCTGATATCAAAAAGGCGATTTCCCAAGCATTATATAAATGAACTACCTTATAGAGCCATTTTGTTTTGATTTTATCGGGCCATTCTTCTAAATATTTGTCTTATATAATCTCCAAAGGCACTAAAACAATGTTAAGGTCCATATCATTAAAAAATTATCAAATAAGTTAAAAACTAATAGTTAAATGAGTCAAAAACCTCCAATAATTTTTCAATTTTTAGTAACGCTAAACTTTAGGGGGTTAACTCATAAAAATCAAAATAAATACCGTCCAACTAGTGCTATCAGATGGTAGACCGCTCAGTAATACAATAAAATTAGTTTTTTTGACGCCAGGCAAGGTTTTTCGAGGGCGGTATCCTTAACAAATCCTGCCCGCGGCCCGTCCCGAAAAGATTCAGTAATGTTTAAGGCGCATATTTGGAAGATAAAATGGGAAAAATTCCAAAAAACTAAAATGCCTATTTATTGGATATTCCCGAATTTATTTCCCGTAATATTTACATATGAAAAATATGAGCTTTTGGTTCGTTCGCTCCACAACAAATTAATTTAACTATTTTTAGTATACTTTATTAAATTAGTGTATTTCATAATAGGTCCTTCAAATGAGAAATGTAATGTTAAATTCTTTACTATGGTAATTATACTAGCTAAAGAATTAATTGCTAGAAAGTTTTTATTAATCTTGTATATTTACAGTAGTTCATATACCATATTTAAATCTCCAAATCAGACAAGCAACATATAGATAGAAACAGACAAATAGCATTCTATTTAATTAAATAGTAGATAACCAAACATAAAATTCCTTATTTCAGTTAAATTTCCAAGTCATTTCAATAACTTTACCTATCTATACTATTACTGATAAAATTACGAAGTTTGTTAATCAATATCAGAAGATTCTTCATCTGTGTCCCAATTATGAAGTTCTACCCTTTCTATATATCACTTTCCTCATCATGACAGCCGCTGCAAGTATTAGTGAATATATTTCCCTGTTCTTCAGAAAGCCTTTTTGCGTTATCCAACCGTAAATTATAATTACTAGCGCGCTTCGCTTGCTTGCTCTGCGAGGCTGGCGGACACTTTGTGTCCGCCGGAGGCTCCCTTCGGTCGCCTGGGGTCACATTGGTTAATTATAAGGGATATAACATCTCTAAATACGTGTGGCCTACTGTTATAATCTATATCGCACGAAAAATAACAAAATTTATCAATTTTTAAAATTTTGATGAGTAATGATTACGTCATAACAAAGTGAAGAGTCATCATTTTTTGATGATAGTTGCATCATATGTGAGGCGTGTTAGTATGCAGATTCTATCAAAATTTCAGCCTTCTATCTCCTATAATGGTTGAGTGATGCCCGAATAACAGTGTTGCTTAACTTTTAAAAATGTGACAATGACGTCATAATTCCATGATGAGTCGACATTTTCTTCTGAGCACAGAACTTACTGGAGCCATAGCCAAAAGACTCCACATGCCAAAAATCAGCTTTCTGTGCCTGGCAGTATCTTCAATCAATTCGTTACAGATATATACTATATATACACACGTACACACACAAACAAACAAACAAACATTAATCGAGTTTTAATAGTAAGGACAAGCGCGCCTCGCTTGAGTGCGCTGCGCGGCTGGCGGACACTTTGTGTCCGCCTGAGGCTCCCTTCGGTCGCCTAGGGGTGACATTGGTTAATTATAAGGGAGATATCATCTCTAAATATGTCCATCTTAGTTTTAATATCGATATCACTCGAAAAATCACCAAATTTGTCATTTTTAAAAGTTTGATGCGTAGTAATGGCGTCATAACATAGTGATTAGTGATCATTTTCTGATGATAGTTGCATCATATGTGTTAGTATACAGATTCTATTAAAATTTCAGCTTGCTATCTCCTATAATGGCAGAGTTATGCTCGAATAACTGTGTTGCTTAACTTTTAATAATGTGACAATGACATCATAATTCCATGATGAGTCGACATTTTCGTCTGAGCTCAGAACTTACTGGAGCCATAGCCAAAAGAGTCCACATGCCAAAAATCAGCTTTCTGCCCCCTGCAGTTTCTTCAATCAATTCGTTACAGATATATATATACAAGCGCGCATCGCTTGCTTGCGCTGCGCGGCTGGCGAACACTTTGTATCCACCAGAGGAGCCCTTTGGGCGCCTGTGGTCACCATTGAATAATTATATGGGAGATAACATCTCTAAATACCTCTGTCCAACTGTTATAATCGATATCGCAAAATTTGTCAATTTTTAAAATTTTGATGTGTAATAATGACGTTATAAAAGAGTGATGAGTCATCATTTTTTAGATAGCTGCATCATATGTGAGGTATATTAATATACACATTCTCTTAAAATTTCAGCCTTCTATCGCCTAAAATGGCTGAGTTATAGTCGAAAAACTGAAATTTCTAATTATAAAAAGGGTGACAATTACGTCAAAATTCGATGATGAGTGGACATTTTCATCTGAGCTCAGAACTTAGTGGAGCCATAGCCAAAAGACTCCCACATGCCAAAAATCAGCTTTCTGTGCCTGGCAGTTTCTTCAATCAATTCGTTACAGAGATATATATCCTTACTATTAAAACTCGATTAATGTATACAAGCGCGCTTCGCTTGCTTGCGCTGCGCGGCTGACGGACACTTTGTGTCCGCCGGAGGCTCCCTTCGGTCGCCTGGAGGTGACATTGGTTAATTATAAGGGAGATATCATCTCTAAATATGTCCATCTTAGTATCAAAATCGATCTCACACAAAGATCACCAAATTTGTCAATTTTTAAAATTTTGATGAGTAATGATGACGTCATAACATAGTGATGAGTCATCATTTTTTGATGATAGTTAACTTGGTCTTAAATCTAAGATTTTGTATTCTGGAATGTAGCATCTCTCCGCTCTGCTCTGAACTTATTCCTGCCCCTGCTGTTAATTGAGGCTCATAATGGAGGAAGTATTCCATTTAATGGTCGGAAAGTATATGCGATTTTAATGACCAAGGTAAACCGGTTGCATCCCATGATTCTCTAAATAGATAAATACTCTCATCGCAACCATGCTTTCTTTAAAGAAACAAACACCTGTCTTTTACCATTTTTAATGATTTTAGGGCGTTTAACAAGGAGGTGTGATGGCTAGTGAATGGTATAATAGCTAAATTATCCAAAAGTCGAGAGCAAGAGTTACCTTCTAGAGCGCCATCCCAATACTCAGATCGATATACTTTGCATCTTTGCAAAGCTTGACAGTGTTGTTTATACAGTAAACGAACATATCGGTTAGTCGCATTCTGAGATGGCCTAGCTACATCATACAACCGATTGAAGAGACCAAGAAGTATATGGAGAGGAGCAAGAGCAAGTATTTCCATAGGTGAATCTGAACACTTGATAATTGGTTCATGGGATACGCTATTATTTTTTGAATGAAAATCCTTAATTAATTCCTTATACCTTCTTGCACGAAGAGGTGTTCCGGTACATTTTGTATTCTTCCGCCATATACAAAATGGGCAAGGATGCTTGCTAGATGCTTGCTGAATTCCAATGAGCATAGCAGCCACTTTAAAATCGTATGCATTTTGGATCGGAATATCCAAGTTAAAGATGTTTCGAATAAATGTTAAATTTAGTAATGAGCGCAAGTTTTCTGAATTTTCGGATGCGTGACCCATCGCGATTACAAAGTTTGAAAGAACGCTATTAGGATTTGCTATATACAGACTATTCGGAAGCATTGAAATTATATTAATTGACAGCTTGAAGAATTGTTTACCGCCATCCAGTTGTACTTTAAGCCTCGAGATTCTATTCGATTGTTTATATGTGATTATATTCAATAATCTTTCAACATCGGTACAAATTCCCATTGGAACCAGTTCAAAGTTTTGTATTTCTGAATTTTGATGGATACTGAAGTAAATATTCTCCAAATATTGACCATTTTTCGTCCCATGCTCCTTTTATCCCACCCGTGGGAAAATGGATTCCTTCTTTGCGAAGAATTCTACCCAGCTCAAAATACGACTTTTTCCCCAAACCAAGGTGACCTAACTTCTGCATATCTCGGACTGCCTCTCTGCTTAAAACGTGATTACTAATATTTTGTTTTGCACTCTTATACGGAATTGTAGCCACAGCTAATTGATTATTCGAATCGAATGGATGACGTAATTATAGGGCATTAAATGGTGTAATAAGGCTATTGTCGCTAACTGAACCTTCGAGACTACTTACCAGGAAGTTAGTAGTGAGATTTTCAGTGTATCCACGAGACTCTACCCTTTCTGCGAAGTGTTTTCCAGCCTGCCGAGAAGATTGTGGGCGTTTCATAACTTGTTTGCAAAAGTCGATATCATGAACATCAGTAAACATTCCACACTTGCTGTACATTAGTCTGACAGGAGATTGTTCTAAAGGCCTACCAGGATTAGGGACTTGCGTCTTGAGTAGGGACACAAAGAATCGCCTTACGAGTAATGTTACATGAAAATTCGACATTTAGGTTGGATTCAATATTAGATCTATCGGAATGCCATTTGTGTATGTTAAGTTTGCCACTTTCTAAGTCTGATAACCGAGATCTACAACTAGTACAACAAAATACCTTTGGCTTAAAGAGAATCAATTATTTCAGCGCGAAGATCTATGTTGTAAAACTTATAAGCAGGGATGGAAACAGCTAAGCTGTTAATAGCTAGCAGCTGTTAACAGCCAACGCAAAATTGTGACTGTTAACAGCTATCGCTAAATATTAATCTATATCTGTCTATCTATTTTTATAATCTAAATTTGAGATAAATTATTCAAAAATATAGATATTCTTATCAGGGATGGTGGAAATGCTGTTAACAGCCACTTTGGCTGTTTGCTGTTAACAGCTCACAATTAGATGTTAACAGCTCGAATTGGCTGTTAACAGCTCAAATTGGGCTGTTAACAGCTCGAGTTCGCTGTTAACAGCAAAAGAAATTGCTTTAAAAATGAAATAACAGCAGAGTTAGACTGTTAATTGTTTGGAAATTGTGCTGTTAACAGCCAATTGTGAGCTGTTAACAGCAAACAGCCAAAGTGGCTGTTAACAGCATTTCCACCATCCCTGCTTATAAGCTCTGTCAATCACCAGATTGGTAGGAGGCTGTCGCAAATTTTTCTTAGGCAAATCTTTTGGCGATAGGCGGATATAACAAAAATGGCATACTTTGTACAGTGAATCCACATGGTAATCATCCCAAATATTCAAGAGATTATCTGGGATTAATAATGAAGAAGACATGTTACTGAAAAATGATTGAAGAATTCAATTTTTGTGACACTTATATAGACATGGTATGGAAATGGTTCCTACATAATAACAATAGATTAGCAAGACAGCCAAATAGCATGTAATGAAGAAGTCTTAAATTCATACTCATATTTGTATTTTTAGGTTATCAGAATATAATTTTAGGGTTAGTATTAGAATACAGATGTAGTATCAGCCAACCGTTGGCTAAGCACGAGTAAACTATAACATAGCGTTACCCAACGGTTAATTACTTAAACTCATTATTTCAATAAAATCAGTTTTAGAACATAGGTATAGAGAATTGTCAAAGTGAATACAATTGCAATGACATGCAGAAATTATACTCTGACTGACAGAGAATAAATTTGGCATTATTGACGGTGGTGGATAGTTGCCTTATAGGTCATAGGGTCCTCTTCATCATAGTATGATGTAGCCTCCACATTTCATACTCTCTCTGCAAGCTGAGTGCTGCATTTTGAGTGTACATTGAAGGCTAGGTATTGTCGCGCATGGATCCAAAGAAAATTTTTGTTTTCTTTCGGTGGCTCCTCTATCTCTGGCTCAGATAATTCAATAGATGAGACTGCTAAGAGTAATGCTTCCTGTCGTCTGCTGGCGGTCTGGGCCAGTGTAGGCAACCTTCCTGGGAGGTCTTTCAGCAGATCTCGTTTAAACTTCCTGTCAGCATGGATTGAGTTGAGGAGGAAGCTGAATAACTTGAAAGCAGGGTCGAGGAAGGTAGCAATCCAATGGAATTGGGTTATTGATTGAAAAACTCTTCCAAATGTTGCATGATGTTGGCTTTAACCAGAGCTACAAGAAGCTATCGGAGAAGCTTACAGAGAGAGAGCGATTGCCAATTCTTGCTGCTGTCGATAAATGACTGAACGACTAAGTAAGAGAGAGTGGTACAATGATGTTCTCGAGAATCTGCAGTACAGCACACATCTGACACTCAATCTCGTCATCCCATCATGCTAAAGCCATCCACCATGTGCGCTCTCGACGAACAGGACAGTCTTGAGATCGCAGTAATTAAGCAGTTATTTTCTAGAAATTTAAACTTTTGGCACTTATTCTGGGTCTCTTCGTGGAATCGTTGAAGACAGTGCGCAGACGGTGACATGCGCAGTCAGTTTGGGGGAATCACGCAATCCAGCGACAATGTTGGACCCTTTGGTTGTTGTGTTCAAGATGTTATCACCAGTGTGGGGTCCGTTCTGAAGTGATCAATTGCTAACAGGCGTGCTCCAGTTTGAATTCATTGGTGATCCAGAATGCGTGCCCTGGTGTAATATAATTCGTAAAGATTGCAAAAAAAGAGTCTAGATAAACAAACAACAAACACATAACAAGGAGTTATAAAGTACGAATAGTAAATTACAGTAAAGTAGGGGTAAATCGCTGAAGTAATCTCAAAAGTGAGTACTTGAGTCTCGCTAGCACATTCAGTTGTAGAATCCAAAAAGATCAACACTTCGATAGTAAGCCTAATATGAATACGTATGTAAGGAACTTGGAGTAAACATTGGTTAAGATTCTCAATTATTTCATTATAGGGGGTGCCGTGACCTACGTACCAAAGAAGGCCATATTCATATTCAACCATAATAATTGTTTTCGTTTTCTAAATGTTATTAATTTGAAAAACAACTCAAGGAATTGATCTGGCCTGTTGTAAGAGATTTCTACTACCATTTCAACCTCGACATGATAAAACTATATTTGTTTTCCTGAATTATGTTCTATTTTCCACTTAAATCTTACTAATGATTACTTTATATTAATATTTATTTCATTCAAGTTCAATTAGCACAGTAATGCCAAACAAGTGTTCAGCTCCTGGATGTCGAAGTAACTACGCAGGAGAACAGTACACTCCAGTATTCAAATTACCAAATGGTCCACCCGATCTAGTCAACAAATGGTTACGAGCACTCTGCAGAGAAAGTATCGAGGACGTAAAGAACATCTACGTATGTATGCTCCAAACATTTTCATCAAGATGATATTGAAACTAAATATTCGATCCTTCAACCAGATGGTTCTTATACGGAAGTGGAGTGTACTTATCCAAAGTTGAAGAAAGAGGTGGTGCCAAGATTCCTACCCGGCTGTCCCCCTCATCTCTCCTTGTCTATAGAATCGAAACCAGGAGATTCGACCGAGCTGTAAAAGAACAGGATTTATTTCATACTGCACTAGTACAGAGCCGAGAACAGTTCAGCCTAGATGAAAAATCATATCAGATTACTATAATAGAAGACTTGATATCGAACGTGAAACTTTTAAATCTTTCTGGCAAATGGATTGTCTGGTCTTCTGATAACATGTCTCTCCACTTCGTCAAGCCGTCTATTACAGATCATTTGATTTCCATTCGTTGTTCACTAACGGTTACTGAAACACTTCAAATTATTGGGGTTTATGAAGGTACAAAACTAACTCTATCACGATCGAAGATAAAAAACCTTCGAGAAGTTGATTCTTTACTTAAATTGATCAATAATCCTTGCTACTTAACTAGATACCAAGACAGCCCAACAGCAGGTCAAAGAAGCCACACTCTGCGTTAGACGAGCTATAAACTTACTATCTCCACCAGAAGAAGATTCGTCGGAACACCAGCCTATATATTTGCGTCTTCAATTTATCTTGTGCCAATTGGAAAACGCGTTGTTACCCAAAAATAGTAGACGCTACAATGTTAATACTCTTGTACTTGCTCTCAAATGCCAGCTTATCTCGCCTGTTTGTTACAAGTTTATACAATCCTTGGATTGCCTCTCCTTTCCACATCATTCTACCCTTAAACGTTTATATTCCAGTTTTGGAATGGATAATGAATTTACAAACTATCTGAAACAGTCAACTACACAGTTCAACAATTGGGAAAATAAAGAATATGAATGCCTTAGAAACAAATCAAGCAGGAAACGCTCGAAAATTGAAAAAATTAAAGTCAGATTAATCCCTTCATTTGTCTAATTTTGTATCACTTATTCAACAAATACTATGTCGACATGACAATATTTTACTAAATATCACTGTCTATTCATTTAAGGATACCGCCTGTGAAAAATCCATAGGTTTGGCTTACAGAATATATCAAGAATAGATATATATAAGATGTTAAGCGTGGGCAGGTAGTGCAATTAAAAAATATTGAAACATGCCAAACAGTTTTTGGTTCGCATTTCTAGTTTTTGTGTTACAGCGTCTCAAAGTCGGTTTTTTTCCGTTTTTCATCTTAATGGTAAGCCCTCCTCCACTCGTGATTTTTTTGAAACACATGTTTGGATCAAAAATTTATTCATATATAGTCTATAAAATTTGCAATCGCATAGAACCAAAAGAAAGTTAAAATAACCAAAATTGCTAATTTATAGGGGTTTGAAAAAAATTTGCCAAAAAACGGCGAAAAAAGCCCGATTTTCTTGGGAAATCAGCAATAAAATCACAAATTTATAAGATATCGAAAATCGAGTGGTCCTACGCTCATCACCTAATGATATGGAACAACTCCTGAAATTTTCTACCTCTATCTCAAAGCAATTTTGAGTTAAAATTTTTGAAAGACGGTCAATTTTGGAATTTTAAAGTTTTCCAAGATATAGGGATTTGAAGTTTTGATGTTAAGAACGATGTAAAATGAGCTATTAACGATAAATATAAGCATCCATGGGCATTTAATCGCATGTATACTAATGAATTATATGTATTCCAACAGATTTTGGTGAAAATGGCAAAATTATACTGAAAATTCACAAATTACCTTGAGGCCTCTAACCCCGAATATTTTGAACCAATTAGGGAATATAATTCATATTCCTAGCACTACAAAGTATAATTCATCGGTTTAGAATGAATAAAGAGCTTCTAAAAAGTATATTAGGAAGTTAGAGCGAGAGTCTACGACTTTTAGTTTTAAGTTAGTATTTTCGAAAAATGCTACGTCATCACGTGATAAAAATTTAAAACTTTCCATTCCATGTGCATTCCAGTCCATGTAGTACACTTATTATTTAAGAATCAGATATATACCGTCTTGAAAAGTATATTAGGAATTGAGAGCTAAGAATTTGGGTGTATTTTTCCCGAGATATGGAGGAATCTGTTTTTGGACAATAAATGGGGGACTGACCGAATTTTGGAGATAAATGCTTTGAACATCCAAAATAATAATGTTGAGTGTTTCAAAATTTCTGTATACATTGCTAGTGACTATTGCATTGTTTTTTGAGGATTATAGATACTTTTGGGAACTTATTTCATGACAAGATTCGCCATTTTACACTATATTAAAAGTTCTCCATAGAATTTGTATTACAATAAAATCGATGATAAGTCAAGAAATATTTACTTTTTGACAAAGAGATGTTTGAGGAACCTATATATTATCATATATATCCTTTCATTTAAGATTATAATAGATTATATATCTTCAATAGTTTTTAAGCATTGACATCGAGCACTTTCGGGGCCATAGAGTGGTTTGATGTCCGAACTTTACCTACAATATACTATAACTTACGAACTAATGGTCGGATCTGAACAAATTCTTTTTAAAAATGTTCAGAATTCTTTTCTATACACAATAGCTAATATCACAACGGCCATTTCCCGAGCATTTAGAAAGGAAGTCCCTCATAAAGATATTTTTGATTGGATTCTAAGTGCCTCTTTTTCTAAATTCATCTGTTTTATAAAATTTAAAGGGGCCAAAACTATTTTGAGGTTCATATATTTGAAAAAATATCAGATAAGTTAGAAAATAATTGATGAATGCGCCGCAAAACCTTGAATTACTTTCCGATTTTTAGTACGACTGAGCTTTAGGTGCTCAGTTCTAGAATATCAAAATAAATACTGTCCAACAAGTACGATTTAATGGTAGACTACTCAATAATCCGATGGAATTGACAATAAAAAATTTCACCATTTTTTTTTGTCAGGCGATGTTTTTCGAGGGCGGTATCCTTAAACTACCTACAATATATTTCATATTTGAATTCTTCTAAAAAGCGGTTTAATTCGATAATATCTTAAAATTGAATAATTGTAGTTCATGGCCTTCTTTGGTATCCATGGTCCATTATTCTTGAGTAGTGGACAGGCCTTATTATAACGTAGGTCACGGGGGTGCATATTTTAGTTCGAATTTTCTGAATTGTAACAAGTTAGAATCAATTTTAGTCTATTGTTAGCTAACTTAGCTTTGTGATTAATTTGAATAGACAGTTATCATTTGTCACTTATCTAAATCCTTATTTAACTGGATTATATTGAATCTGCATTTATAATTTTATACCATATAATATTGCGTAAACTGTCTTTAATAAACACTCGTCTGGTATATATTTTGAGAGTTTTAATCTTTTTGCATAATGGAATACACAATTGAAGATTTCAAACGTACTATAGGAAGGGTTTTACAACTTCAAATGGACACAAGTATATCAAATCCAAAACTAACACAAACTCCACTTACCTTAGACGCGTGTTATTTAAGACATTTAGATGCAAGGTAGTAACAAGTAAACTGCAGTACGATATTGATAGAATCGTATCTATGAATGAACATAATCATGGTCTAAGTGAATATGAATTAAATGTAAATGAGATAAAGAGAAAGTGTAAACTATTGCTAAATACTCACAATCTAATGTCCGGCAGATTTTTGATGTGACAAGGAATGATCCATTTGCAAGTGAGGTTTTGTTCAGAGAAGTCGAATCATCCATGTATCATGCGCGCAGAATGTTGCAGTCAAAGATCCCACCTACAGCTTCTCAATTCTGTGATATGTTGCCTACAACTGCTTTTGGAGACTACTAGTTTTCTGTGACTTGTGGCAACGATCAAACTGCTGTAGTTTTCTTCTCAGATAAAATGAAGGATTTCTTATCTGAAGTAACGAATGTCCAGTTCGATGGAACATTTTTCACTGTCCCTGTTCAATTCTATCTGTTATGGACGATATTCGTCGCTGTGGGCAGACATACCTTGCCAGGTATTCACTGTTTGATGACTGGAAAAAGTCAAGATCTCTATCAAGCTATTCTGGAAAATATATGTGTCAACATTCCTCTTTTTTAGCCTTCTTCATCAATGTCAGACCATGAACCAGCAGCCAGAATTGCATTTCGCAATGTATACCCGCAAACGAAAGTTTATGGCTGCTGGTTTCATTTTACGCAGCGAATTTGGGCGAAGACACAAGAACTTGGGTTCAGTCAGAGTTTTAGAAATTCTCAAGTTGTTGCCAAATTTATCAGACAGCTGATGGCTATCCCATTTTTGCCAACTCCATTGATTACTCCCACATATAGCTTTCTTCAATTGCCTACACTTGAAAGTCCTGAGATTATAAAGCTCGAAAAACTAAAGAAATACTAAGATAAGCGTTGGCTGACTCAAATTACACCAGAGGAACTTTCCATTTTAGACATTAATATAACCACTAACAACGCAGCAGAGAGTTATCACTCCAAACTCAAGTCTATAATAAGGATGGGCCCCCGGATATGGTGTTTTATGAAAACGCTAAATTAAATAATACAGGATACCAATAATGAAATTGGACGTTTACGACAAGGAATAGAGATAAGTAGGGCAAGAAAAAAGAAACACATAAAAAATGATGAAAATAGAAGTATTTTGAAAATAAAATTAACTGATGGACTGTACTCGCCATGGGAGTTTCTACAAGCGATGGGAAATACTATTGGTAACTTTAAGACAACTGAAGTCTTAATCGAGAGCGATTCTGAACAATCTGAAGAAGAGCATCAGATAAATGAGGTTACTGAAAGTAAATGCGCTGTCTGTCTCTTAACCCGTACAACCATATGCGTTTTCATTCCTTGTAGACATGCTGTATGCTGTATTAGTTGTAGCGAACGGATTGAAGAGTTAGGACAACCTTGTCCAATCTGCCGTTCGGTCATAGAGGATAGGTTCCGAATCTTCACAGTGTAACCATTTATTCTGTCTTACTAATATTTTCATCTTTTTCTTTTATCATTTATTATAAGCAAACAGCATTATCATTATTGCAACCACCTTCAATTAAATAGTATAAACCATAGCCTACTCTAATAATGCCTCACAGTAAAATAACCAAGAATGCGGTAATAGCCGAATGGATTAATACACGATTAACCTAAAATCGTTAATCATGTATGATAGGCATTAAGAATGTATTACGAGCATATATAAACATGGTATCAAAGTACATATATCCGTTGTCAAAATTTCGATTAGACATCATATCATTGCGCAACAGGTATGGAGGATTTTGGCAATTTTTAAAGTTGTTTTAAGCTTACTTCTAAATGTCATTAAGGTATAATTTTTGTTTAGAGCTAAGATTAGTACGAGTTGATCTGAAAAATTTAGAATTTTTCAATGGAATGTTGTTACATTCCCGCGTTGCTATGGTAAAGCATTTTGATCAGTTTGAGCCATATCCTGCAAACTGTAAGAACTAGGTCTTCAAATTTGATCGTATTTGATAGGCAATTGGCTACTTCCTATTAGGTAATAATACAAATTTTACTTCTAAATTCACAGACTACAGAGTTATGCGACAATTTAGTGAGTTGGTCACATTCTTAAAATCAACCCATAACTCAAAACTCGCTGAATTTAGAAGTTCAAGTTGTATTATCACCTAATAGGAAGTAGTCCATTGCCTATCAAACACGATCAAATTTGGAGCTCTAATCATTACAGTTTGCATGAAATGGCCCAAACTGACCAAAATGATTTACCATAGCAACGCGGGAATGTAACAACATTCCATTGAAAAATTCTAAATTTTTCAGATCAACTCGTACTAATCTTAGTTCTAAACAAAAATTATACCTTAATGACATTTAGAAGTAGGCTTAAAACAGCTTTAAAAATTGCCAAAATCCTCCATATAATGACCTGTTGCGCAATGATATGATGACTAATCGAAATTTTTCCAACGGATATATGTACTTTGATGCCATGTTTATATATGCTGGTAATACTTTCTTAATGCCTATTCTGCATGGTTAACGATTTTAGTCTAATCGTGTATTAATCCATTCGGCTATTACTTCATCCCTAGTCCATGATTTTCAGTCTACTGTGAGGCATTATTAGAGTAGGCTATGTATAAACATTATATGTTATGCCGATTCTAACTTGTTACAATCTACTACAAATTGATTCTAACTTGTTACAATTCAGAAAATTCTAACTAATGACAATCTAAAATTCTAACTAAAGCAGTGCTCCCCATTATAGAACGTATCTCACACATCCGAATCATTCTTGAACCATGGATAATAACAAATAACTTCAGAAAATATATTTAATTTTCATCGTCTGTGATTGGATCATGGATAAATGACCAAAATTAACTTTTAGCGTTGTATATGAGCGTTTATATTAAATCATTTGATTCATCATAAATATAAATCTGATTAAGGTTAAGCTCCAAATTTATAGTAAACTCTTTAACATCTCTTTTTTAAACTTTAGCGATGAAAAAAAAAAATCCACCACTAGAAAATTAATTTTGTCCTGCAAAAATAATAGTCAAGCAAACGGCAGCGTGAAGGATACCGCACGCGAAAAACCATATGATTTGGTTTACAGCATACGATGAAAGTAAAGCTATTAAAATTGTTAAGCGTGGTCACGTACCTCCGTCTAGAAATACTTCCACATTCCGAACCGTTTTTGATTCTCATTTCTAGTTTTTGAAAAACAGTGTCTCAAATCTGATTTTTTCGTTTGTCGCTAGCACATCTTAATGGTAGAAATCCGTCCACTCAAAAAAAATTTTAGGACATACCAAGAAAACAAATGCTTTCAAAATCGAATCATAGATAGTCTATCATATTTGCCACCTCATAGGACCAAAATAAAAGTAAATAGCAAAAACTGTAAATTTTATTGGTGTCTGAAAAAAAAGCGCCAAAAACCGGAGAAAAACGTCTTTTTTTTTGTAAATCAGGAATAAAATCACCAAGTTATAAGATATCGAAAATTGAGTGGTCCTACGTTCATCGCCTAATGATATGGAACAACTCTTGAAATTTTCAAACCTCTATCTCAAACCAATTTTGACTTCTTTAAATTTTTAAAGACGGTCAATTTTGAAATTTTAAAGTCCCGAGATACAGAGATTTTAAGTTTAGATGTTAAGAAGAATGTAAAATGAGTTATTAAAAATGAACAAAAGCATTCACAGGCATTTATTCGCATTTATACTGATGAATTAGGTATATTTGAGCCAAATTTTCACGTAAAATAGCAAATGTACACTGAAAATTAACAAAATTCCTTGAGGCCCCTAACCCCGAATATTTTTAGATACTTGTGAATAATAATTCATATTCCTAGCACTACGAAGTATAATCCATCAGTTTAGAATGAATAAAGAGCTTGCAAAACGTATATTAGGAAGTTCGAGCGAAAGTCAACGACTTTAGTTTCCTTTTAGGTTTTTCGAAAAATGCTACGTCATCATATGACAAAAAATCTAAACTTAACATTCCATATGATGTAGTGCAATCATTATCAATGAATCATATATGTACTCTCATAAAAAGTATATTGGGAAGTGAGAACTAATAATTTGGGCTTATATTTATAGAGATAGAGAGATTCTTTTTTTGAAAACCCTAAATGTGGATTTTTTACCGAATCTGGGAGGTCCAAAACCAGAACTTTCAAAATAATTATCAAAAGTTCTTCAATTTCTGTACACATTATTACCGACAATTGTATTCATTATTTAGCATAATAGCCACATTTGGATACATATTTAATGATTAGATTCGCCATATTCTAATATATTCAAAGTTCTTCATAGAATTTGTATTACAATCAAGTCAATGATAAGTGGAGAAATATTTTTTTTTTTTGACAAATAAATGTTTGAAGAACCTATATATTTTCGCATATATCCATTCATTTAAGATTATAATAAAATATAACTAGTTTTTAAGATATGACATCGACCTCTTTCGGGACCATAGAGAGATATTATGCCCGAACTTTACCTATAATAAGCGATATCTCACGAGAAAGTGGTCAGATCCGAACAAATCTATTTTTGAAACAATCAGATTTTTATTTCTGATCCAATGATCACTAAATATCTGATATCAAACAGCCGATTTCCCGAGCATTATATAAATGAACTCCCTTATAGAGCTATTTTGATTGGATTTTATTTGGCTTTTCTTCTAAATCTTTGTGTTTCATAATCTCCGAAGGGGAATTTTCTCTTGAATTTTTTTGTGGAAACTATTCTCGATCAGTTATTTGCAAAAACACTTTTTGGAAGCTCAAAAAGCAAGAAAAATGTTTTTTTACTTAAGTCTTCCACGATCTGTAAGCTGTAAGAGTTTAAACTCAGAAAGTGAGTTTATATCCAAAATAACTTCTTTTTCATATGTCAAAGTGTCACTACAAATATAACATGGCTGAGATTTTTGAAGGTATTTATGGACTGAATAACCAGCAATAAAAGCTAAAGATTGAATAATTTGGCAACTGCATTCTATTGATGAGATATCACCAATTCCATCTAGAAAAGGTTCAATCGTAATTCAATCGTGAAAAAGTTGTCAGTTATGACTGGGGACCCAAAAATGACCATGTCCGATAGTATCCGCCGAAATCCCATATCGATAACTTTATGTGACTATGCCAGGTCGATTTTTCAATACTGAATTCGTGCTCAGCACTAAATTTTCAGCAATTTGATATATATATTGACCATATTTGGAGAATATTTTGGTTGCCTTTTCCTAGCAACGGTCAGGAATGTGAAAAAAAATTCCTGGCCGTTGCTAGGCACGATTAAACAAAAATGTTTGCAAATATGTTCTATAAATATATCAAATTGCTGGAAATCTAGTGCTGAGCATGAATTTAGCATTAAAAAGATGATCTGGCACTGTTAAAAGAAGTTATAGCTGTGGAACATATCGCATTTAAAATCAAGTCGTTTTTAGAACGACACCAGGTGAGACAAGTGGCTCAAAGTGGCGAAATATTGGGGCTGGAGTTATAAAAATCGGAATTATTTTTAGAACCCCTATAAGGATCTAAAAATGATAAAAAAGCAATTTGGACACATTTTTAGCAAAAACAAGTATCCGATGGGAAACTCCAACCTTAACCCAATTAAATTTTTCTTTCCAATTTCGTTGCTACAATATTTAGAAGCAGATTTTCGTATGGAAAAATAATTGAACTTTTTCTAAAGTAGTATATCGAAAATCTGTCTCTTCATTCGAGTTTTTTACTCAACGACCTTTGTAACTAAATATACCTCCTTTCTAAAATTGATTTTTTTAAGGTCCATATCATTAAAAAAATATCAATAAGTTAAAAACTAATCGATGAATGTGTCAAAAACCTCCTATAATTTTTCAATTTTTAATAACGCCAAACCTTACGGGGGAAACTCATAAAAATCAAAATAAATACCGTCCAACTAGTATATCAGATGGTAGACTGCTCAATAATACAATGGAATTAAGAGTGAAAAATTTTGCCGTTCTTTTTTACGCCAGGCAAAGCTTTTCGAGGGCGGTATCCTTAAAAAATCTTGCTTCCTATTTTTGCATATGACTATACGATTGGAATCTGTACAAAAAATTGCTATTCGTATCTAACCTTCCCCCTTCTCAATTAGTCAGATTCATCTTAGATATTTGAACGTATCACTATCACAAAATCTCATTTTCAAAAGATTAATATCTCACGAAATGAAGGGTTAATGATTGAAAATGTTTAGTATGAATTACTCGACATTCTTTTATTGACGCGTCGCATGCTGAATAAAATTTAGTAGCACAGTTCTAAAATGAGTGCTGGTGTCCGGCCGTATGTGGTGTACAGACCTGATTTTAAGAGTATCGGTTTGAATTTTTTTGTGAAGCTGCGGACATATATGTAAATTCTCACCCAGGGTAGTGCTGTGTATTATATATGAATAGGTTTCTGTGAGATCTTTACGAAAAACACATTTTCTTTTAGCCATTCTAGTATATAATCTACAAGTAAAACGTAAAAGGACAAGAATGAGTTTATAAGAACAAAAAGGACAAAAAGCGAAAAAAAAGGACAGCATATTTTAAAAAGGACAGGTAGCAAAAAAGAAGGACTGTCCTTTCTAAAAAAGGACGTAAGGTAACCCTGGATACAGCCCTCGAAAAACTTTCCCCGGCGTTTAAAAAAACGGCAAAATTTTGTATTTTTATTTTCATTATATTGCAAAGCGGTCTACCATCTGATAGTACTAGTTAGACGGTATTTCTTTTGATTTTTATGAGTTAACCCCCAAAGGTTTAGCGTTACTAGAAATTGAAAAATTATTGTAGGTTTTTGACGCATTCGCCAATTACTTTTTAACTTATTTGATATTTTTAATGATATGGACCTTAACATTGTTTTGGAACCTTTGGAGATTACTATATAAGACAAAGATTTAGAAGAATGGCCAAATAAAATTGAAACAAAATAGCTCTATAAGAGAGTTCATTTATATAATGCTCAGGAAATCGCCTGTTTGATATCAGATATTTAACGATCATTGGATCAGAAGTAAAATTCTGATCGTTCCAAAAAAATTTGTTCGGATCCGACCATTTGTTCGTGATATATTGCTTACTATAGGTAAAGTTAGGGTTGCCAACCCTCCCGGAATCTCAACCAGTCTCCCGGAAATTAGCAAATCCAATCCGGGAGGTTTCGTAAATCTCAGCAGAAGTATACTTTCAAACAGCAGAAATAGAGAAGGAGCACTAGACCTTTTCTAGTTAGTTTGCTTTATTACTGGATTATTCAACTTAGGCCTATAAATCGTTGTTCTCTGTTTCTAAGCAGCTCCCACGATTGCCCCCCCCCCCCACGAAAACAAATATCTCCCGGAATCAAAATGAGTCGAGTTGGCAACCCTAGGTAAAGTTCGGGCATAATATCTCTCTATGGTCCCGAAAGAGGCCGAAGTCATATCGTAAAACTATTGAAGATACATCTTATATATTAAACCGCCAGGATTTTTTTTTAGTTTGTTTGTTTGTCCGAATTGATTGAAGAATTGGCAAGTAGGAGATATACGAAAACTGGCATGTAGGTGTCAAATGATGAATCTAGGATTAAGTTCATACCTTTTCTATACAATAATATGTACGGCAGCACTCTCAAAATAGAAATCATTGTAGGACACTATTGTAGGCTGTCATTGTTATTAATACTTCAAAGTAGTAACTTATATAGATATTTCAATTATATTATAGTACATGCTGTCCAACTATATTTACTTCGGGCCGCACTACTTCATACCATTTAGTGGCAGGCCGCAATACAGGGGCGTGCACTCGGGATGAGTATGGATAGAGGCATTTTGGACAAATTGTATCGTGAACAATAGAAGCTAATATACTATAACGAATGATAAAATAAGGCAATCATGGCGCGAATAATACTTGTGGAAGAAAACGAGATGCATGATATGGAAAAATTTGGAGAATTTGTCTAAAAGTGGGTAAAAAAGGGGGAGAATGAAGCAGGCAACGCGGGCCGCCTGTTGGACAGCGCTGTTATAGTATATAACAATAAAAAAGGTTATGTGTACATTTTTAAACCTTTATATACATATTTTCACACGATTTGACGAATTTTGAAAATTATGCTAGAGACTAGCTTCCAACGGTTAACATGGGGTTTTTAGGGGTGTAGATTTCGAATATCATATTTTCAGATCCATATGAGAAATTATTCGTCAACCTTTGTTTACAATATTTATATAAAGTAAAAAATTCCCAAAATAGGTTAGATTGAGTAACTTCAAGCGCCCACAGGGCGACTCTGCGGACACAAAGTGTCCGCAAGCCGCGCTGCACAAGCAAGCGAAGCGCGCTTGTAATCTATTATACTCTTAAGGATACCGCCCTCGAAAAACCATATGGTTTGGCTTACAGCATACGATAAAAGTAGAGCTATAAGAGATGTTAAGCGTGGGCAGGTATCTCGGTCAAGAAATACTTGCACATTCCAAACGGTTTTTGATTCTCATTTCTAGTTTTTGAGATACTGCGTCTCAAAGTCTCTCGTCTATCATATTTGTCACTTCATAGGACCAAAAGAAAGTTAAAATGACAAAAATTGTAAATTTTATCGGTTTCTGAAAAAAAAGGGCCAAAAATGTCTGTTTTTGAGGGGAAATCGGGAATAAAATCACCAAGTTAGAAGATATCGAAAATTTAGTGGTCCTACGTTCATCGCCTAATGATATGGAACAACTCTTGAAATTTTGAAACCTCTATCTCAAACCAATTTTGACTTAAAATTCTGTAAAGACGGTCAATTTTAAATTCTGAAGTCCAGAGATATAGAGATTTTAAGTTTAGATGTTAAGAACAATGTAATATGAGTTATTAATAATGAACAAAAGCATTCACAGTCATTTATGCTCATTTATACTGCTGATTAGGGTATATTCGAAACTAATATTTATAAAAAATAGCAAGAGTACCTTGAAAATCCACAAATTTCCTTGAGGCCCCTAAGCCCGAATATTTTGAGATAATTGTAAATAATAATTCATATTCCTAGCACTGTGAAGTAGAATCCATTAGTTTAGAATGAATAAAGAGCTTCCAAAAAGTATATTAGGAAGTTAGAGCGAAACTCTATGACTTTTAGTTTCCAAGTTAGGATTTTCGAAAAATGCCACGTCATCATATGACAAAAATCTAAAACTTAACATTCCATAGGATGTAGTGCAATTCTTATCAAAGAATCATATGTGTAACCTCATAAATAGTATATTAAGAAGTGAGAACTAAGAATTTGGGCTATAGTCCAAGTTCAGAACTTTCAAAATAATTATCAAAAGTACTCCAATTTTTATGTACACATTATTAGTGACAATTGTATTCATTATTTAGCATAAGAGCCACATTTGGATACATATTTAATGATTAGATTCACCATTTTCTAATATATTCAAAGTTCTCCATCGAATTTGTACTACAATCAAATCAATGATAGATAAGTCGAGAAATATTTATTTTTTGATAAAGGAATGTTTGAGAAACCTATATACTGTCGCATATATCCTTTCTTTTAAGGTGACAGAACCTCAAAAAATCAAATTCTGAATTCAACCATTGTTATACTGTTTATGGATAGTGCTAGTTAGTATAAGAATTAATGCATAATATGAGTTACGAACTATGAATAAATATGAAGTTATAGTCACTCTAAATCCTATACAATATCTGTGTTTGGGATGTCAGGAATAACTATGCTATTGACAAGGATCAAGTTGATTTAACTGTTCAAATATCATTATTAGTGATTGATAGAGCTAGCAGCGAAGCTATTTTGTTCAATTTTATTTTTTTATGATTAAAAATATTTTGTCAAGCCATTTAATTATGAATTTTTGAGCAAAATAATTTCTGTTTTTAAACTTCCCTTTTATTTGAAAATCGGGCTACCAGCTTAATCAGATTATTTTGCTTGTTTTTTACAATATGTTTGAACTTAAAATATGATTATCTTCTGAGTTAGGGTGATTTACTGGTATGGTGGAAATAGTTCGCACAAAAACCGTAAATAGTTCGACTTTCCAAAAATGAAATAGTTCGAAAAAAGCCCCCATTAATCGTAATGATAAAAAGTCGAAATATTTCCTAAATCCGCAATTCGAACTATTTCCTTTTTCGAAAAATTTTTAATATATTTTGATTGAATAAGGCCAGATTTACATGCTATAAGTACATAAATAACACTGTGTAACAGTATACTCGTTTATGTTTTGATTTCTTTTTTTTCTAGACAACTTTCATGTACTGATTTTGAATCTGTAATTCGTTTTTAGACCTAACGTATAATTTTTAAGTTAATTGAACTTTTATTTATTTTCTTTTTCCCCATACCTATTAAATTTCCATACATAATATTGATTAATCAATCGCTTTTCTCTTTTGCATTTTAGACCAAGGCATTTCTCCTTAACAAAATGAATACTAGATGCTGCAAAAACCCCTCAGACTCATTTTGTTATGTATATGGCCATTATATGGGTCCCAAGCATGTAAAACATTTCATTAAAAGTTTAAATTTTCAGAAGCATATCGCTTATATTTTGGAATACCAATTAGTAACCAAGATAAGTCTTGGGCACCACATAATATCCGCGAATCATGCCGATCTTCTCTGGAGGCATGGCTAAGAGGTGAACGAAAAAAGATGCCCTTTTCAATGCCAAGAATATAGCGAGAACCTAAAAATCACTTGGATGATTGTTATTTCTGTATGGTCAATTTACCTAAGTGTCAATTAGATCGCAAGTGCATGGTCTATCCAAATATCCCATCATCAATTGCACCAGTTGACCACTATGATGATTTACCCATTCCGATTCTTCCTGACAATTAACAGTCTACTCGAGGTTATTCAAGCAATGAGTCTCAATTAACTGAAACTTGTATCACAAGTGATAAAGACTATTTTCCCGGTTTCGACTCTAGAATGCAAGTTCTAACTCAACAAGATTTAGATGACCTGGTTGGAGATCTTACCAAAAGGCAAAGCTGAACTACTGGGTTCTCGTCTACAGGGTTGGAATCTACTTGATCGTATCTCTGTCACTAAATACCGAAATAGGCATGAGCAATTTTCTTTGTATTAGTGTTTCAGATTCGCTCTCAGTGTTTCATACAGGATTTGCATGCAAGGAGGGCAATATGGGATATCTAAGGGGGGCATTTACTAAATCACATCTCTTCATGTTATGCATTTTATTTCTAGGGGGGCACTTGAATGAACAGGGGGGGCAAGTGCCCCCCCTACTACCCTCTGTATGAAACCCTGGCTCTGCTACTGATATGATGTCAGCGGGCTTTTCGATGAAATTGGGATCCTCTACAAACCATCAGAATGGCGATTGTTCGTTGACAGCTCCTCCGTGAGTTTAAAGGCCGTTTTGTTGAACAATGGCAACAAGTTACCCTCAATTCCTGTAGCACACTCGACCCACATGAAAGAAAATTGTCAAAATGTGAAGGTGTTGCTTGAAAAAATCAACTATGAAGCTCATTAGAGGGATGTGGTTGGTGATTTCAAGTTGATATGCTTTCTGTTGGGACAAGGAAGTTTTACAAAATACTCTTGTTTTTTGTGCCTATGGGACAGTCGAGCTACAGACATACACTACTCCACGAAAATATGGCCTAATCGATATGACCTGACTCCAGGAATGCATAATATTCTCAACAAACCTTGACAGAAATAAAATCTTACTCCAACCGTTACATATCAAACTTGGACTCGTCAAACAATTCATAAAAATTCGTCAAAATCAATTCGTCAAAACATGCAGAATCTTTTCTGTATATATGATCAATGTTCCCAAGACTCTCGATAGCAAAAGTGAAAGGTGGGATTTTTACTGAGCCACAAGTACGACGGATGTTAATGTCAGATGAGTTGGAAAGGAAAATGACTACGTTGGAGAAAAATGCTTGGTGTTCATTTCGACGAGTGGTAGAGGAAGTCCTCAGCAACAAGAAATCTGAACAATTCAGAGAACTTGTGACAGAACTGCTCTACCATTTATGAATACCTGGGTTGTAGAATGTCTCTGAAATTACATTATCTGCATTCACATCTCGATTATTTTAGACCCAACATGGGTGATGTGAGTGAGGAACATGGTGAACGGTTCCTCCAAGATATTAAAGAAATGTAACAGCGATATATAGGACAGTGGGAAGCTAACATGATGGGCGATTAAGTGTGGTAACTTGTTCGAGAGGGAAACAGCGTCTTTAAACGAAAATGTCGTTCAAAGATCAGATTTTGAACTTCTAGTAATGTTTGTTGATTAGATAAGTTATAATTGCTATAGACAAAATTGCATTTGTTTAAAAGTCTTCTTTAATATGTACATCTCCTGTTTATGAAATTTATATAGCATGAAAATTTCTAGGAATTTAACCAATTGTTACTACCGAGGTAAAAGGTTGTGTGCAAAAATCGTTACAATACTCGTAATCAGTGAGTTCGAAATAGTAGGAAAGGACTCCTAAAACATTATAATCAAAGAAAAAGTAATATTTTGTGAAACTGTAATCATCGGATTGGCAAAATATTTCATTCTCGGATTATTTAGACATCCTACAATGATTTAAAAACATAATTACAATATGTTTGGATTATGTCAATTTTTTACAGAATTTGGGGCTATGTCACCTTAATCCCTATTTTTTGTCAAATTATTTGTTTTCGATTTTTTGTCGATTATGTTTTAGATGTCTTGGGAAGATTATAATATTCCATATTCCATTCCTGTTATATCCCCAGGGTGCCAGCGAGGTTATGGAATTATAATAGTTAATCATTTTGGAGAATTTGAAGATTATAGACGTCAAGGATCAGATAATGAGCTCAGAAATTTGCGAAAGCTCTTCGAATATTTCGGTTTAGAAACGAAAATATATGAGGAATTAAAAAATACTGAAATTTCTAAAATTGTTTCACATATTTCTCACTGTCCAGAATTAAAGGATCATTCATTATTTATGCTCGCTATTTCATCCCACGGGACTGATGAAGGCATTCTTGGAGTGAATATACATGATCGTGTTAATCCGAAATTTCATAATGAAACTTATAATGATACTATTTCACATCAGTCCATTATACGTCATTTTAATGGTAAGAATTGTGAAAATCTCCGTGGTAAACCGAAGGTGTTTATTTTCAATGGGTGCAGGGGAGATGAGAAAGAATCTCTTTTCTCAGCTGATGCTGTACCATATCCTTCAGGTTCTTGTTCAACCATATCATCTGATTATTTAATTTTATACTCTTGCGTAAATGGATTTCGATCTTTAAGAAAAGGGAATATTGGTTCCAATTTTATTGATATTCTAACTAATGTTTGGATGAGTCTTCCAAACATTCCACTTGAAAGTTCTTTGGCTTATGTCAATCGCCAGCTGGTTTCAAAAACACACCATTTCGATGAAGAGTTGTGTCAAGAGGTTAGTAGTTGCTGCAATTCTTATTCTACTCTCCAATACACTCTAAAAGTCCCCACATCTGATTATTCTATAGGTTATAGTAATGAAGATATACAAGACAAACCACTGTCCGAATCATCAGTAGTGGAAAATGCTGGACAATATTGTCTTGCCTGGAAATTTATTGATAAAGGTAGTGAATTAACAAATCTGAATGAACCCAGAGCTTTAACAATAGGTAATGAAGGACTAATATATATTGCAGATTTTCTGAACAACCGTATACAAATTTTTGATATTGTTACAAGAAAGCATATAAAATCTTTTGATAAAATCTCGCAGCCTCTGTATTTAGATATTTTTGATGATTTTCTTTTTGTTACATCTCTCGGAAAAATAATGAAAATTTGCCTTAAAGATGGAATTATAGCTTCAGAATATATTAAAGATTTCAATATTCGAGGAATTGCGATCGATAATATATCGGGTAGCATATTCGTGAGCGAGAAAAACGGACTACAAATTCATATTTTGAATAAAGATCTAATGTTAATGAAACGAATGCGTCTTGAATACAAATATATTCAACATTCACCAGATCCTCCTACACAGATATCTGACATCAGATACTATAATGCCGAGATATTTATATTGTTTCAGAATTCTCAGCATAATGTACAGTCATTCACATTGACCGGGAAATTATCAAGGGCAATCATTACTAAAGCAGATTGTCCATTCTCTAAGCATTTTTATGTTGGAAATTGTCTTATTATTATTAGTGACTTGAAGACTAAAGCAATCAAGATATTCTCTGCTGCCAATGGCCACATTTTAGCAATAATTAGGAATTTAGGGGAATCTAGCGAAATTATCCAGCCAGTAGGGATTACATACGACATGAAAACTCAAACTATTATAGTCGTTGATCATGCTAAAACAATTAATGCTCTTATGGGTTTCAAATTACTAAAATGATGTTGCAATTTTCAGAATTATTAAACAATATGTTTGTTGTAATATTTTTATATATTATTTTTTGATCAACTCAGATCCTAGACATTTCTTAATAGACGATTCCATAGGATTCAATTATGCTGAGATGTATACGAATCTGCGTACCCACTTAATGCCCTGAGTTGGGGACATGGTAGGCAAATTCTTTTCAGAGGGGCTGCATTCTATGGAATATGTAAAGAACCAGAATGTTTACAATTGTGGATATATGCATAATGCTCCTACAGTGAACTCTTGCTATAATGTAGTCTTCGAATCTGATATAATATTACTAGAAACGGAGTTTTGTTATTACTAAGATTATTTACAATGCTAATGCTACAGTTAGACAAAACATTATCTACCTAAGTTCTCAAAAAATGGAGTGGGCAATCATGAGCATAACAAAATGCAGACACAAAGAGCGATCGTCGATAAAGAGAGTCTTGGATACCCCCAGCAGGGTTTCATTTAAACATTGACTCAAGGGATGGCAAATTTTGGGTTTTGAGGAATAAGGGGTGGCGAGGCCGTAACTGCGTGAGATAGGGTTGTCTGGCAGCATCCTCCCCCTGGAAATAAGAAGTGTTAGGGTCTCTGAGATCGAATCTAGTACAATCTGTGAAGCAAAAATGCATTTTTCTGAAATTGTAGCTTTGTGGTATATTTGCATTATCAAAAGCGTTTGTGGCTTGTTAAAAGTTTTAGTATTTTGCTTACTTACATTTAGTAGTACTGACAGTGCATGTACATTAGGTCATTATTTTTATTGTGAAGTTTCAGTTTTTGTGTTTCAATATTATACAAAATAAACTAACTTTTTCCAACATTTCAAGGGATGTCAAGGGATGGCGAATGAGATCCAAGGGATGGCGGGAGCCATCCCTCGCCATCCCCTAAATGAAACCCTGACGTCATTGTCACCTTTTTTATAACTGGAAATTTAAGTTTTTCCACTCTAACTCAACCATTTTAAATGATAGAAGGCTGAAATTTTAATAGAATGTGTATATTAATACATCACAAATATGATACAACTATCATCAAAAAATAATTGCTCATCACTCTGTTATGACGTTATAATTACTCATCAAATTTTAAAAATTCACAAATTTGGTGATTTTTCGTGGGATATCAACTGTAGCAATAGGACGGACGTATTTAGGGATGTTATCCCCTTTATAATTAATATATTTGACACAGGCGCCCTTAGGGCGCCTCCGCTGGACTTAGTGTCCGCCAATCCCACAGCGCAAGCAAACGAAGCGCTTGTATATATTATATATATATCAAGAGATTATCGAGGAGCGCCAGACGCACCTTTAAGCGTATGGTTTTAATCCTGACAGTGTTTTGGACCGTGAAAATTCAGAATATACCCAATTTACTCTATATGATATTGCTATTTATAAATTTAGACATATAAAAATTATGCGTTTGAGATTAAGAACATATCTTTGGAGGGCTGTATTATACCCTGATATGAACTGACATTATTTCAAAAATCTCATTCGGCACACTAGTTCCATAATTACAATTAGCTTTCCAGGTTGTCGGGCGAAATCAGGATTTTCCCCTCAAATGACTATTTGCTATAATCGTCTCTAGAATACATATCTATTGGCAGCGCCGGCGCCACCGGTCCGGTTTTCACCGGACCACTTTTAAGAAAAAGCTAAAGTGGTCTGGTTAGGTCCGGTTGTTGCGCTTTTAATACGATACGCAAGATCATACACTTCATTCAATAAGATTGAATAATGTCTACAGCTAATAAGAAAGAGTGTTGATTGTACAGTAGACCCTCGATTATCCGAACCTCGATTATCCGACACCTCGATTATCCGAACAGTGTGTTCGAGTACCACTCATTTTATCAAATACTTTTCAATCGAATTTGTGAAAATAATGTGTTTGGATAACTGAAATAATGTGTTCGGATAACTGAAATATGTGTTCGGATAACTGAAATAATGTTTAATAAATCAATTCCTTAAAAATGTATGTTCCAAAATTGTGCGTAGCATTGTCAATTTGTTTGGCTATACATACGTGTAAGTAGTATTCAAATCATAATACGTTCTTTAATAACATCTAAGTTGGTACATGTGCATTTAAGAGCGTAAAATACGTATTTCGCTTCCGAACGATTTCACTTATCCGAACACCAATCTTTGAGCTAACAAACGGAGGTGTTCGGATAACCGAGGGTGTACTGTACTAAGGTAGCAATGTGATGACAACTGTTTACTATTAGTATAGAACCAATTTATTGACCATATTTGGAGAATATTTTGGATGTCCGTGCATAGCAACGGCCTTGAATTTTTTCACATTCCTGGCCGTTGCTAGGAACTGAACTTTCGTAGTTAAGTTCAACCGGACCACTTCAAATGAGGTGGCGCCGGGCCTGATTGGTTATATGATATCAAAGATATATATTTCGAATTTTTCTTAAAAGGCAATATTTGAGATCTGGTTATCCATACATGAAAGTAATAGTTATATCAACCTATCTATGGAATAGATATTCTGAAATTGGATACTATTTGATAATTTTTACACAATGGAATGTAAAATTCTTTACATATTTGTATTTATGTTGATTTATTATATCTTATTCCAATTTTATTTCTGGTTATGGCAAGTTATGGTACCTATTACTTAAACGGAGTTATTTTGAGTCAATTCTCGGTTTTTCAGCACCTCTCTCACTTCGACAATTGGTGATAGATCGAAATGTAGTCAATTGTTACCATTATATTAGACGCATCATGCCGGAAATTTCGACTTATTGCTTTATTGGTAATCGAGTTGCTAATGAGGTGATTTCTACTACGACTAGTTGATAGATATCAAAAAACAAGTAACGTACCAAAAGATAAAGATGCCATCTCCAAAGTCTGAAAATGCTAGAAATGAACATGAGTCAGATGTGAGAAAATTTTATCTCTCTAAGATTGATTTCGATGCAACAATGCTATTTCAAAATGACAGAGTATAATCAATTTGTCACGCCACCTCCTTTACTAAATAAATATACAGACCATCAACTCAGATCATATATTGATATACTGAGAAGCATTCAATTAACACCTTGTCATACACAAGCAGTGGAAAGAGGAGTAAAATTAGCAACGGAGTCAAGTGAATCAGTGTACGGTTTTGAAGCATGACATGGTTATATTTAAATACAATAAAGAGTACGTGTGAATACAACTCATTTCAGTCAAAAAAAGGATTTTTCTAGTTAATGAAATGTTGATGAAATATTAAATCAAAAAATATATATCTTGAAACAATTATTTTTTCCGTCTGAAACCAATAGATATGTGATCCTAGAAACGATGATAGCGAATAGTCATTTTGAGGGGAAATCGGGATTTCGTCCGAAAACTTGGAAAACTAAGTGTAATTCTATAACTAGTGTGCCGAATGAGGAGATTTTTGAAATAAAATCATTCAGGTAGAGAAAACAACAAATTAGCACCACCACTCATGTCATGAAATAATTTATATTCTGAGTCAATTCAAACTAGTCTAATATTATATACGATTATTTCAATTATTATCTACAACATCCTTCATTCTCAAGATCTTTCAAATCTAATTTAATATAATTAATTAGTTTCTATAACAAAGTAAATTCAATTCATATATTTTAAGTAAAATATGATACTAATATTTACCAAAGTAGATACGTATACAGTCGAACCTGCTATAACGGCCACTCTATATAACGGTCACCTGTCTATATCGGTCACCAATGAACAGTCCTGTCCGAAATTCCATAATATTGAACCTGTGTATAGCGGTCACCTGCTCAACGCGGCCAGCGGCCACCCTTTTGTAGTCCCTTACTGACCCTAAAACTGTGTATAACGGCCATCACCTGTCTATAACGGCCACTACTTGTCTATAACGGCCATCACCTTTTTATGTGTTTAATACAGGACCTGTTACGAACGATAAACAAGTTTCGTGCAATTTCTTCAAGTAATGGATTTCTAAAAACTAATATTTATTGTACTACGTTGATTCCTTTTGGGGATTGAGACAATCACCTGTATACAAGGGATTATCTAGGAGCGCGAGACGCTCCTTTAGGCGTATGATTTTAAGCTTCAAAGTGTTTAGGAGCGTGAAAATCCAGAAAAATTTTAACTTTACTATATGATTCAAATTTTCCAAATGAATATTTAATAATGATAAAAGTCGGTTGAAAACATGTTAGCTCCATGTGTAGTATCATGAACTGAACTCTTGTTCCATTTTAAATGTGAATACTTTAACTAATGGTATAGTCATACGAATCATTTTTTTGTTATTGATGAACAACTGATCAGAGGGGTAGCCAAGGTGGTGCGCACCAGAGTAGCAAAGGTGGTGAGGTTGAATGAGACAACCCGCGCACCACCGATGCACCACCAAAAGTTTAGAGCTGGCTACGCCACTGCAACTGATTATATATCAAGTATTAAATCTTCTGTACACTTTGTTAATTATTGTATGTTTTAATTGACTCAAATGTATAGTATTAATCTGATTCCAAATTCCCTTCGTAGTATGTTTTTCCATTTCATTTCCGCTCTTCGATCCAATCAATCATTTGTTAGTGTTCCAAAAGCGTATTTGAAATTTTGTCTTAGCTCATCCCCCAATTCTACTCTAGTTGCTCATTCTGATCCAATAATTTCACTGTTTCTTACAAAGATGAAGATCAGAAATATGCGAGAAGCTAAAGGTTCAAATGCTCTTAATTCTATTTCTCAAGATAGCAGATGTCAAAAAGAGCTAGAAAGATTGGGAAAACTATATGGCTCTCATGATTTTAAAAGTTTCCCTAAGTTTGATTTTGACAATATTCCTACTTAATGATTTAAATATTTGATAATATATCGATAACATTGTATCAAAAAAATTAGTGAATCTATAGTAATTAACATAATTTTTGCACAGTATCCTAATTATTCATGATTATTTGTTTTCTGATAATAGATATTTGACTCTAAGGTGGAATTCTTTTGATAGTATAAAATGATCGCTTGTAAGCTTAAATTTCCATAAAAAAATGGCAGGTTGTTCTGTTTAAGTTTTAGTTAGGAGCAAACCTTTTAAAATAGCTGCACTATTCAGCCAGCAAACCTAGAGTTTTGTCTCAATTTTATTTTTATATCTTCCTACCTATTGTACCAAATGCAGGAATTTCTATTTCTACAGAGCCTACCATCCAATCTAGCGCACCGTCATCGATGTGGATACCAGGCTGAGATTTTTAATTGAGCTGTCACTGCTTAACTGTATAATAAAGTAAACTTATAAATTATCTTGCTATACCGATATACCCGCATCAGATTGAAACTACTAACACTATTCGTAGTTCAACAACAGGAAACTAATCAACGAACTCAATAGTATCCTGCGATTTCGAGTCTTTTCGAATCGATCAATCATTTCATCCATATCAATTTTCGACTTACATACGTTCTCTAATGATAGACAGAGTTACATGGTTTCCTAATCTATCTTCTTCCATTATACTCCGCAGATACGTCTTAACACGTTTCATGTAGGAAAATGAACATTTTCAGCAGTGGTAACAGGAATGGTACAGGCATAGCATTCTATACACTAAGGCAATGCCGCGCTTAACATTTTTGGGACCAGGGATTGGTTAGTTAATTAATGAATCTGCCATGTGCGATTATAATATATATTGTTTTTGGTGAATATTCGATAATAATAACTAGAGATTTATCACCTTTACCATTAAGTTGGAATAATTTAGAAACATATTAGAGGCAGTTTAATGTTTTTCTACACTTTTTTTACAAACAAAGAATGATAAATATAAATACAGTAATAATAAACAAGCAATAACAATGATGTAGAATGTAGTATCTTAGTATGTATTGATATATATTATTTCTTGAAATAGAAAGATTCTGTCATCGCCTAGCTGTGAGAGCTGCGTTTCTTAACTAATTAGTGTTTCGCTCATCGTCTAATTTTGGTAAAAGCTGCTGTGAACTTTTACACTATTTAATTTGAATATCTAGAAGAAAGAAGAATTAGGAAGCAAATTTCTGAAGTTTGGTATTATCGCGACCAATAACAGTGTTATTAAAAATTTTTACTTTCTTAGATAAAATGCAATTTACGGCTGTTGTGAATAACTTCTTAAGAATATCCCATTTTGATGTCATACACACACACCACCCCCTCCAGATACCGCTGGAATTTCTCTCAATTTCAAGTAGTGTAATCTCAACTAATTTTCTTCGGCAGGGTCCCTCATAAAATCGACGACTTTAAAATAGGATGATTATCTATCTAAATATTTCGTACAGAGTTACGACAGATTGGTAGACACTTTCTGATGGATATTTAACCCACGCTTGCCACAGGAATGTGTTGCGTCATTTCCGGTTTAAGCCATTTTCAATGGGGAAGCCATACAAGTTTGGGGTTACTACTATAAATAGAAAAATCCCAAATGCTTTCAAGGGTTATTAAGGGAACCTCTATCGAGCAGATTAATCAATGAAAATCCTGTATCGTTATTTGAATATCTTTTGGACAAGTCAAAAATTCATGGCAAACTAAACATTCGGAGGATTGTTTAAAATAAGAAAATACTGCATATCCGGCAAAATAATTAATACATTCAATTTGAGAGTTATCAAAAATAGGGGGTTTAATATTAAGCAAAACATCTAAAATGTTCTATATCAATTCCTAAATATCCTTCTTCGTCATTATCATCTGCAAAACTTCTTATATATTCCTTAAGGCATATTGTATCGGAACCAGTTTGTTCAAAATACAGAAATTTAAGAAGGTTAGATAACTGAAGCTTACGCTCGCTCTCTAAAATTTGACAAAAGGATATGTTATAATGGAAGCCAGACATTTGGCGATAAAGACCAAAGTGATGTTCTAATGGGTCGTTTTGTATTCGGGATGTCAGCAAATATTCATAACCGCATTCTAGTATTAATCTTTTAATAAAGAGTGGAAGAGCCAGACAAGTATGTCTCAAACTGGTAAATGTTTGAGGTGTAAGCTTACCCCTAGCTGATGGAATAGCTCTCCAACAATCAAGCCATTTAACAATGTTTTCCAAAAACAATAATCTTTCGTCGTTGTGGCGCAGTGGGGCTAGATATGGATTATTGAAACGAATGTCTTTCCCTACCCAATTAACATTGAAAATGCTCCAGATATTATTTATAAAATTGAGGAAATCAACGGTTCGATGGGTTTACCAATGTTTGTATGATTAATAAAACTAGAAAGACCTGCAGCTGTAGACTCATGAAAAATTTTCAAAGCCAAATTTACATTTTGCCGCTCTAATTGAGATGGCCAACATGATTTCGAGGTCAATTTTGGGGCCCTCTTAATGACAGAAAATTTGTCAGCTTTGAACAGGGTTCTAAGATCTTCAAATGCTGCATAACATATTGGGGGATAACTAGACTTCGTCAGTTGCGTGGCATTCAAAATAATGTTGGCAGTAGGTACAGAAATTCTTAACTGAGTGCAAGATGGATTGCGGATTGTGTTAGTAAATATTTTGTACAGTCATCAAACTTGGGATATATAAAAGTCTTTTCAAAATCTTTTAGATTTAGCCAATTGTTACGAATTGACTTGATAATGTGTACAATAACAAAAAATAATATAATACTATGCTCTGGATTCGAAGGATGTATAACCTTAGGTTGCAATGTTTTCCCGTAATCAGAAAATAATTTATAGAGGCTAACATTTAAAGGGTAGTTGTCAGTACAAACTGCTTTGACAAAGAGACCACATGCCTCGATATCATTTATAGCTTTGGTAATTATCGGATGTAAATAAGCAGCAGAGGAAGACCCCAAAGTATGAGACGCACAATGGTTGAAAACTTTCTCATTAAACTTGAAACCATCAACGAAAATACCGTTGTTGCAGGATCGTTAGGATTATCTATAGAGCCAAAAATTTTACATCCTTTATATGCTACATCACTGCGTATATGAACTTCATCCATTTGAAGTATCACATGGCGTTGCGTGTCACTAAACTTAGAGGTTATTTCATTAAGAATTCGAAAATAGTCACCATCTATCCCCAGAGTGTTTTTTATATGAAGCAAGTTTCGCTCATGTGGTAAAATTAAACAATTAGACGACTGTATATTTCTATAACAAGCTGGTGATAGTCCGTGAATTTTAAGGGAAAATACTTGAGTTAATATATCATACCGTCGATTATTTTTCGAAAGAATCAAATTTGTCAGTTGTCCTACAATAAAATGCAACATAATTTTCATTGACTCAGTACAGGGGAAGACACTGTCAGGTATATTTAGATCTTGGGCCTCAAATTCAACGAGGTTAATTGCGCTTTTAAACTGATCGATAGCTAATTTTATATGGTTGTTAATTGAAAGTTCGGAGGTTCGCTCACTAGGTGTTGGTGTGGTAAATGTATCTACTTCATTAAGTAAACTTTCAATTTGGCGGGTGTCAGTAATTGAAATCCTTGAAAGACTAATCGGACTGCTGTTAATACCAAATGCTTTGATAAACAAATTATGGCAATTGAAACTGAACGTTCGATAATAGGTCCGGAATCAGCAATGGCTATTTTCAAAAAATATGAAGGGTTGTTTTCGGAATGGTGAGAAATCCAACAGTTTGTGAGATCAATGAAATGTAACTTAGAGAGAAGTTCAGAAAATGAATCAACAAGAAACTTATCTATTGTTTCTTCGTTATCAGCTAAGCTCTGAGTCTAGGCAGCTTCCATCATTAATTGCTCCTTGTCATCTTTTGAAAGTCTCTTCGGTTTGGAATTCGACTCAGATAGGTAGGAAGGACAGTTAGGAAATATGCTTGGCACAGCATCTTTCTTTACTAAGGCTACTCTATCTTGGATGACAGTGACAGTTCGCAGTCCATAAAAATATTGGTGTGTTCTCTCGATGTCAACCTCTCTGAAATGGCGTATGCATACCTATAGGTACAATTGGAATTCTGTATACGGTATAAGGTTATAAATAAATGATTACAATTGAATACCATATGTTTGTTGTCTTCATAGTCCTTCCTTGGTCTGGGAATGGCTCTGAACCATTGTTCGCGTAATCGCTCATCTTTGGGAAATATAAAAATTGAAGTTGATGTATCTTCGCCCAAATAGTTAGATCTGCAGCCTGGGACAAGACAAGACATCTGAATAGTCAAAATAAGTTGTAATTGAAAGTAGTAAGTAGAGGATAAAAGTGGTAATGAAAATAGAACGTTCTAAGGCAGTGGTTCTCAACCGGGGTGCCGCGGCACCCTGGGGTGCCATTTGCTTCCTCTAGGGGTGCCGCAGGCCTTACCACACTTACATACTGCTATATTTTATTTTCTATTGATACCATTGTCAATGTTGAATTTGATGATTGTCCTCTGACAATCCTCTGGAATAATTTATTACACAATAATTTCCTAGTTTATTAATTAGTTATTCTATAATAAAGTCGTAATAATTCTAATCAATCTCCATTTTTAATATCATTTGTTCATTGGCCTGCCCCTAAGTCAAATTAAGGGGTGCCGCTGAAAGGTATAAGTTTAGAAAGGGTGCCGCGAGAAGAAAAAGGTTGAGAAACACTGTTCTAAGGTATTGGTATAAATTTTGTAAATATACATTATGGGTGGATAAAAAACAAATTGCATTCCAAGCTGTACTTGACTGTTTTGATGTGGGAAGTGATATCTCGAAGTGAAATCTGCACAAGTCAAATATGTTTAAAAATAAACATTATTTGGCTTTTGTATCATACTTTAATTAAGTTTGGCCTTTCCTACAATAGCTAACTTTTGACTTTTTCAACCGATTCATTTAATTTTTTCATTGCAGATTTGAATCGCAGAGTTAACTGCAAAACTGCATTAATAATCGAAATAATTCAACAGATAGAAATTTTTTTAAAAAACTTGGTAAATTTACAAGGAAGAAATCGGACACAATATGCTTACAATCCTTTAGAAACTTTTCAAATTCTTTCATAAATGGATGATTTATCTAATGAACAGACAGATTTTTGAAATTTTGCAAATTGTTAAAATTTCACACTAAACACCCGAGGAATTTTCTTTTTTGCAATTTTGACACTATTTTTTTCATAATTCTCTTTTTATTCGTAATATCAAAATTCTGTCTATTCATTATGTTCTACTCTTCGAGATCTATCAAAAACCGTTGAGTTTTCGCTTCTATGATGAATTTGCAAAAAGTTATCACATTTATAATTGTTGAAAAAAAGTCTCAGAAAATAGGATTTAGAAAATATTTTTATATATCCTACAATTTCCATCAGTTTTAGCTGCTTTGGAATATTAAATAGCATGCAAATATCCTTATTCGACAACTTATAGTAGTACTTAACTTCAAAATATGGTATATCAGAAATTTTCACCATCAAAAGTGTGAAAAACTGGTCATTGATGACTGGTCGCCCAAAAATAACCACATTCGATAGTATCCGCCGGAATCCAAAATCAATAACTTCTTTGAACCATGTCAGATCTTCGTTTGAATTTCTGAATTCGTGTTCCGCATTGAATTTCCAGCAATTTGATATATATATTGACCATATTTGGAGAATTTGTTTGTTGTCCGTGCCTAGCAACGGCCAGGAATTTTTTCACATTCCTGGCCGTTGCTAGGAACCCGCAGCCAAAAAGATCTCCAAATGTGTCCAATATATATATATCAAATTGCTGGAAATTTAGTGCTGAGCACGAATTTAGCATTAAAATGATGATCTGACATGGTTCAATGAAGTAATGGATATGAGAAATATTCAAAAATGTGTCCTTTTTTGAGCGACACCAGGCGGTACAAGTGGCGAAATATTAGCATTGAAATTCTAAAAATCGAAATTAATTTTTGGAACCCCTTTAGGGATCTAAAAATGATTAATAAGGACTTTTGGCAAATTTTGCCCATAGGAAAGGCAACCTTAAATCATCACTAGACATAATGATTGATAAACATCTTTCACAATCATTATGCAAGGCCGGCGGAGCCACTACGGCCGGTCCGGCCATAGCCGGACCAATATTTCACTCTTTGACTTGATTTAACTATAGACATTCCATATATGGGCATTGGTCGGACCTTTTATGTAAATTGGCCAGACCATATGGACGTTTACCGGACCAATAAAAAATTTGGTCCGCCGTCCCTGTTATGGCGTCAATTTCTTAAATATTAATGGAATATTGGAATTGAAATAAAACGTAAAATTGAAATATTAAAGTATGGATTTAAAAATATTCTAATATGGTTTATAAGATGTCTAAGGGGTGGAGTTATTAAATTTAACATCAAATTTCAAATTTCCCAAGACGATATAGAAAATATCAACATACAATATTGAAATTAAGGATACCGCCCTCGAAAAACATCGCCTGACATTTAAAAAAATGGTGAACTTTATTATTGCTAATTCTATCGGATTATTGAGTAGTCTACCATCTAATCGTACTTGTTGGACGGTATTTATTTTGATATTCTAGAACTGAGCACCTAAAGCTCAGTCGTACTAAAAATCGGAAAGTTATTCGTGGTTTTGCGGCGCATTCATCAATTATTTTCTAACTTATCTAATATTTTTTCAATTATATGAACCTCAAAATGGTTTTGGGCCCTTTAAATATTATAAAACAGATGAATTTAGTAAAAGAGGCACTTAAAATCCAATCAAAAATATCTTTATGAGGGACTTCATTTCTAAAATGCAACCCCTATAAAATTAACAATTTTGATTATTTTAACTTTCTTTTGGTTCTATGCGATTGCAAATTTTATAGACTATATATGAATAAATTTTCGAAGCATTTGATCCAAACATGTGTTTCAAAAAAATCACAGAGTGGAGGTGGGCTTACCATTAAGATGTGCTAGGGAAAACGGAAAAACGGAAAAAACCGACTTTGAGACGCTGTAACTCAAAAACTAGAAATGCGAAATAAAAACTGTTTGGCATGTCTCAATATTTTTTAATTGCACTACCTGCCCACGCTTAACATCTTATATATCTCTATTCTTGATATATGCTGTAAGCCAAACCATGAACTTCTAAACTACTTGGACAGTCAACTCTATTTTGACTCTATACCAAGTTAGGCCAGTTTGTATCCTTACTATTAAAACTCGATTAATCTCTCTCTCTCTCTATATATATATATAAAGCTGATTTTTGGCATGTCGGAGTCTTTTGGCTATGGCTCCACTAGGTTCTGAACTCAGAGCAAAATGTCGACTCATCATGGAATTATGACGTCATTGTCACATTTTTAAAAGTTAAGCAACATAGTTATTCGAGCATAACTCAGTCATTATAGGAGATAGAAGGCTGGAATTTTAATAGAATCTGTATTCTAACATACCTCACATATGATGCAACTATCTTTAAAAAATGATGACTCATCACTTTGTTATAACGTCATCATTACGCATCAAAAATTTTTACAAATTTTGTGATTTCTCAAGTAATATAGATTTTCTCACTAAGATAGACATATGTAGAGATGTTATCTCCCTTATAATTAAACAATGTGACCCCAGGAGACCGAAGGGATCCTCCGGTGGACACAATGTGTCCACCAGCCGCGCAGCGCAAGCAAGCGAATCGCGCTTGTATATTGATATCTCGAAAACTATTCATTATATTGGTATTAAATATTTTAATGTTGAATAGCAAGTCGTTTATGGGGATTTCATTGGTCAAATCGGCATACTTGAAATATTTATGTTTTTTTAGTTTTGCGGTTTTCACACAATTCCATATATGGTAATATTATTGACACCCTTCCTAGGTTGTGTTTAGGCGGAATGACTACTAGCAACATAGTTTTACCATATAGGTCATACTACAGATCACCATATAACTGCTACACATATAATGAATAGTTTTCGAGATATCAATATACAAGCGCGCTTCGCTTGCTTGCGCTCCGCGGCTAGTGGACAATTTGTGTCCGTCGCAGGCTCCCTTTTGGCGTCTAGGATCACATTGTTTAATTATAAGGGAGATAACATCTCTACTAGGGTTGCCAGATTTTCAAAAGGCCAAACCCGGACATAATTTATTCTCTAAAAAATTAACAATATGTACTACCTGTTACTGCAGTTCAGTCTTTGATTAATACAAAATATTATTGTGGCTACCAGTAGCGTCGTGCTCTGTGGATACCAAGAATACTACATAGGGCATTCCAAAAGTTCTCGTCCCAGATCTGTATTTCAAATGAGAGTGAAAATAGGATATTTTCAATTTGTCCATTGCATTCCTTAGGGGATCAGCTTTCAATTTATATATTGGTTTATTTTAAAGGACAATTATTTTGGTTCCTATATTAGATCTTTGTGCATCGGTTTAGGGTACTGCCTTTGAACGTGATTTTTGGGGTTCCTTTGATATACAGTGGAACCTGTATATAACGGCCACCCAAGGGATTGGACAAAATTGGCCGTTATACACAGGTTACGGTTATATACAGGTGATTGTCTTAATCCCAAAAAGGTATTAACGTAGTGCAATAAATATCAATTTTGTAGAAATCCATTAATCGAAGTAATTACATGAAACTGTTAATCGTTCGTAACATTTCTGTAATAAATACATAAAAAGGTGAAAAACGTGATTGCCGTTATAGACAAGTAGTGGCCGCTATAGACAGGTGATGGCCGTTATACACAGTTTAGGGTCAGTAAGGGACTATAAATGGGTGGCCGCTGGCCGCGTTGAGCAGGTGACCGCTATACACAGGTTCAATATAATGGAATTTCGGACGGGACTGTTCATTGGTGACCGCTATAGACAGGTGACCGTTAGATAGAGTGGCCGTTATAGCAGATTCGACTGTATTTCAGTTCTGAGCAGATTTAGATTAAAACTGATCCCGCCATATTCTACGCATTAACTAACATATAGATTGAATTCTCTGAAGTATTATATTTTGAGGCTGAGGGAATAATTGTGTTTTGAAGTGGTTTACTACCATTTTTGTCCCACTTTTTGAGTGGCGAAAATTGACAAAAAATCCACTAAGGTGGCATGATATTTTTTCAACACGAGCAATACTATTGAACCGATTACTTTTTCACATTGGTTCTTAATTATTTCACCTTTTAATGACTTAATTCTACGATTTTCACAACTTTTATTCTCTAAATTTAGTTTTAATCCATTTTCAATGAGAATATTCCAACTTTTCGACACTACCCTAAACCGATGCACAAAAATCTAATATAGGAACCACAGTAATTGTCCTTTTAAAATAAACCAATATACAAATTGGAAGCTGATCCCTTAAGGAATACAATGGAGAAATCGAAAATATCCTATTTTCACTGTCATTCGAGATACAGATTTGGGAAGAGAACTTTTGGAATGCCCTATGTATTAATGTAATACGTTTAAATTTGTATCAATAACTTATCTTCAAAATATACAGAATACATAAAAAATCAAGAGAAATTATAAATTATATTTCGTCTATTAGTTATTGCGGGTAAACAAAATCTCTGAGAATAAAATTTGTAATAACAATTTGCATGTAGGTAATTCACTATAAACCAGAGCTGCAAAGACACATAAAATGACCCTTGACCCACGTGACTACATAGTATCTACATATCATAATTCATCGTTGAAGCTATTGAACACAGAAACAAAAAGATTCCAAGTATACACATAACGAAACATGTTAGGCAGTTAGGGTCAGTACTCAGTAGTATACGTATACTATGGTAGCATTACAAATCAGTAATAAACCAAATTTCACAAACTTGCACTCTTTCTTCAAATATTAGAGAGTGACACGTTTGCTACAGAGCAATAGCTAACTAAATAACTCATATACGGATATAATATATTGACAGTCCTGATTCGTGAGGAGTCGTCAGGACTCAAAATTCTCCAAACCCGGACAAATTCATCCCATTCCTGGACTCCGGACAAATGGCTCGAAACCCGGACGTCTGGCAACCCTAATCTCACAGATGGGTACAGCCTATTTCAGATTGGGCATACATTTCGTGAACATCTTTTTATAGCTGTTGTCCTTTTACGATGGATTTTGGATCTTTTTCGTCCTGTACAAAAAGATAATGATGACTGCACATCTTTGACGATTTGTCATGTACTATGTCTTTTTACATTCGAGTGTGTCGGCCCACGCGGGTACACGCGAAAGGCTTCATGCTAAGCTTCATTCGCTCTGCCACTGACTAGAACCATTTATCTCCCATTCTTAGTTGCTGTAGAAGACAACCGCCTGCTCTACCAAATTCACAATTTGAACTGCTCTCTGCAATCGTGGTCACTTAAATAGCCTACGAGCCTGTTCTCATTCTTATACTGACTGTTTGGAAAATATTTATTATGATCAAACAAATTTGCAAATTATTGGACCTGCTCGTTAACGGGAAACTAGAAGTATTCTAGTAGAACTAAGCATCATTTGTTCATAGATTGGATGTTAATCTGATATTTGGAACAAGAAATGTCTTTCATGCATTGTTTCCGGGTGGTCAATTGCATAAATTGATCTTTACACCTAAAAATTGTCTAATTTCAATATAGCTATGAATTAGAACTTACTTGTGATATCTAAGAGGGGCAGAAATCTTGACCTGAAAAATTTGATGTTTAATAATACTCGTATTACAAATTAATCACGTCTGATATACCTAAATCCATTTATTATCATGGAGTGCATTTACGTTTCTAACACTTTTTATTTCTCTTTTAGGGAAGTTGTAGCAACGTATAATTCTGCAAAATATGATGTTCACAGATCACCACTACCATGCAAACTCGTCTGATCATTTTATGCTATTTGCAAACTTTGATATATTTAGTAACTGTTTAGTATTGAGATATCTAATTATTACAATATTTTATTATATCCTACTAATGTTAAAATGTGTTATGAATTTCACAGTAAAACAGTATATGTATTCATTAACAATGTTTTAAAAGCTATTATATAATATTCGTTAGTGGATACTTCGTCGCAGATATCGCTTCGCCATGTTTTAAAACCTTTTTTTCTAATGTGCATTTTATGTCAAATATTGTACCTAATTGTTTTTTTAAATTCCATTACTATGTGCTTTAATTATACGGGAGCTTATAATACATCTGATAAATAAACGGCTGATTTTCATTTATTATCTGAAATTATAGCAACACCAGTAGTATTATCAGAATCTATTCGTAGCAAGAAAGGTAAAGATAAACTTGTTACTCTAGAACTCATCTATACACTAAATAAATCAAACAATGGAGTAAACGTGCGAAAATCGGTAAATCAAAAGCGCGTTTAAACAGCAAAATTGATTTAACTATTGCAAAGCCAATGGAATCCATCGAAATTCTTGATATATGGAAAAAATTTTAACCCCAGGAACTGCTTCAGAAATATTCTAGAAATTTTCAAGGTAGATAATAAAACTCACATTCTCATTGTTTTAATTCAACAAATATTACATTACATATTTTGCAAGGTGAAACTTACTTAATAGGGTTGGGGGCGGCGGAATGAAATTATTCAACAGATGTATTAAAACCTCTCAAAACACGAGGTAGTGAAAATAAAAACAATTAGTATTAATACGTGATATAAGACGTACATTAGAAAAATATTAACTTTTAAAAACTTTGTAATCAATTATTTCATTTGAAGAGATATCAGCGACGAAACATCCTCCATTCTTATATAACATAGGTAATCATTGAATTTGATTTAGAATCTCAAATAAAAAGAAGGAATCTAATATTGATATCGGGAATGTTTTCAAATATTACACAAAGTCATGGTTTTATCTAGGATTTTCCAGTCTGGCACTTTTTTGGAGGTGATGAAAGTTATATGGCACCCAAACAGGGGGTTATCTTGTAATTCCAGGGGTAATGGAAATCCAGCACCAAAATCGAATCACACTGCAAGCACCTTGGCTCCTCCGACGACACCAGACTGGCACCTAAAAGTGCCGCCCGAGCACCTAGATAAACCCCTGCACAAAGTTAAAGTTCACTGCCTATTATTTGGGACATACTGTAAATGCCCATGCCTGCCAATCTCGGTTGAACCAGCAATAACATACTCAGGCTTTACTGTGATATCCGTCATAGGCGCCAAGTGTGGGTATCTGGGGGGCCCTCTCCCAGGTTTGGAGCCTGTGGGGGCCGTGGAGCAGTGTAGGATGCTGTGGTATGGCCCGACTTCACACAAACTTATAGGTTACAACTAAACTAAAATTATGTTAATTGAGTCTAAATATATATCCCTATTACATTTTTATTTCAGTATACTCCGCGATTTTTCCCTAGGTAAGAACAAAGGCTGTATATCGATTTTTGAGCGTCTAAGATTTTTAAAATTTGCAGAATAGAGCTTCAGAATGTATTATCAGCATATATAAATATGTTGTTAAAGTACCCATATCCGTGGATAAAATTTAGATTAGTCATCATATGTTTGCGCAATAGGTTATATTTTGGACAAATTTAGCGATCTTCAGAGCCATTTAAGGGCACAGAACTGAGCAATGGCTGATCTGCAGATGTGAAAATTTTGAAATTTTTCATGGAGTGTTGCTGCAATCCAGCGTTGCAATGGAAACGCATTTTGATCAGTTGAGGTCATACCTTGAAAACCGCAATAACTATATATGTTTTCAAATTTGAGTTTAATTGATAGCTAATAGGCTACTTCCTATAAAGCGATAAGTTCTATGCGAACAAATGCATATAAAACTCTTAGAGGTGCCCATAAACGGTCTCTGAAAACCACTAAATTTGTCCCAAATATAACCTGAGGCGCAATTATGTGATGAATAATCTAATTTTTAACAATGAATATTTGACACCATATTTATATATGCTGGTAATACATTCCGAAGCTCTATTCTGCGTCGTAAATGATCTAGGGAGATCATGCATCCGTTTTAGAGATTTAGATGACAGGCCTTATGTTCAGAGGGTTATTGTCCGGTCTGAATCCAGACGTTGATCTTTTTGAATGCTTTTTTCCTGGATTAAGCTAGAACTGATGAAACATAACCCAAAACTATTCAAATTCGAGTCGAGATATCAAAAATTTGGTAGGGGTTAGACGCAGACATTTACGTCCTTGTTTCACTGCTAAAAAAAACAAGGCGGATGAGAGGGAGACTGGACCATGCAAGTGACACAGCAATGCCACGTCTCGCAGCTTGTCGTGAAGTAAGTTTCTGGTGGTTGGTAAATTAGTGCCGAATTTAGAATGTGAAGAGGATGTGCATTCGTCAAACATAAGAGTGTATCCAATTTTATCAATTAGACTTCTTTATATTATTTAAAGTAAGAAGTACAGTTTAGTTGTTCAAACATGACAATATCACAATGATATGTGATGCTTAGATTAATTAACAAACAAGAAATCGTTATTCGAAAGAACATACCACTAAAATATTGCCAAGTTAGGATTACATTTGAAGAACTAACAAGCGCGCTTCGCTTGCATTGTGCAGCGCACTTGAACATATATAATATGGAATCTGCGCTAAATAAATTTATTATTATTATTATTATTATTATTATTATTATTATTATTATTATTATTATTATTAATTATTATTATTATTTATATTATTACAAACGCGCTTCGCTTGCTTGCGCTGCGCAGCTGGCGGACACTTTGTGTCCGCCGGAGGCTTCCTTCGGTCGCCTGTGGTCACCATTGATTAATTATGTGGGAGATAACATCTCTAAATACGTCTCTCCTACTATTATAATCGATATCGCACGAAAAAGCACCGAATTTGTCAATTTTTAAAATTTTGATGCGCGCAATGATGACGTCATAACAGAGTGATGAGCCATCATTTTTTGATGATAGTTGCATCATATGTGAGGCATGTTAGTATACAGATTATATTAACTTTCAGCCTTCTATCTCCTATAATGGCGGAGTTATGCTCGAATAACTCTGTTGCTTAACTTTTAAAAATGTGACATTGACGTTATAATTCCATGATGAATCGACATTTTGCTCTGAACTCTGAACTTACTGGAGCCATAGCCAAAAAACTCCCACATGCCAAAAATCAGCCTTCTGCGCCCGGCAGTTTCTTCAATCAATTCGTTACAAAAAAAAAATATATATATATACAATAATCGAGTTTTAATAGTAAGGACAAGCGCGCTTCGCTTGCTTGCGCTGCGCGGCTGGTGGACACATTGTGTCCACCGGAGGCTCCCTTCGGTCGCCTGGGGTCACACTGGTTAATTATAAGGGAGATAACATCTCTAAATACACTCGAACCTCTCTTATCCGGGCAGTGCCGGACCGGAGGGTGCCCGGATATCGGAGGTCCGGATAAGAGAGGTTCGAGTGTACGTCTGTCCCACTGATCTAATTAATATGGCACGAAAAATCACCAAAAATATCAATTTTTAAAATTTTGATGAGTAATGATGACGTTATAAAAAAGTGATGAGTCATCAATTTTAGATGATAGTTGTATCATATGTGAAGCATGTTAGTATACATATTTTATTAAAATTCAGCTTTCTATCTCCTATAATGGCGGAGTTATGCTAGAATAACTATATTGCTTAACTTTTAAAAATGTGACAATGACGTCATAATTCCATGATGAGTCGACATTTTCGTCTGAGCTCAGAACTTACTGGAGCCATAGCCAAAAGACTCCCACATGCCAAAAATCAGCTTTCTGTGACTGGCAGTTTCTTCAATCAATTCGTTACAGATATATATATATATATACAATAATCGAGTTTTAATAGTAAGGATATTATAATAATAATCTTATATATTAAAACTCCAGGATTTTTTTTTTTTTTTTTTTTTTTTTGTTTGTCCGAATTGATTGAAGAATTGGCAAGTCGTAGAGATACGAAAATTGGCACGTAGGTGTCAAATGGTGAATCTAGGATTAAGTTCGAAGATCTAAGCGAAAGTTCACACCTCGCCGAGATAGGTGACAAAATGTGCTGACCAATCAAATTCGATTATTTTATAATGCAAATACATTGGAATAAAATACTATTGACTTATGCATACAATCAAAATAACTATTTGTGATTGAAATTCATTGGTTTATGTGAACCAATCTATTATCAGCCTTTTATAATGCCATTCACATGATTCTATTTCATATAAATGATTGAATACTGCTATTTTGAGTCTATAATTTGATTGTTAACAACAATTAAAATGTGTTATATGCTACGATCAATCAATTCGATCATAAAATAACTTTTAACGACATGGACTGGAATTGATTATTTAAGTATAATAATATTTAGCAATGTGAACTTTGTGTATTCAAATTGAGCTTACATTCAGGATTAGTTGACTTAATATGAAGTAAATTATATTTATCACGAAACAAAATTTCTGCTACAGTTCTGATTTATGAAATGTAACCGTAGACAAATGACAATCCAGCGTACTTAGTTTAAAACAAGAAAGCGACGTATTGTTTCTCTAATATCCCCAAAGCTCCCACTGGGTAAATCTGCGGACACGCAGTATCCGCAAGCCGCGCAGCGCAAGCAAGCGAAGCGCGCTTGTAATAATAATAATAATAATAATAATAATAATAATAATAATAATAATAATAATAATAATAATAATAATAATAATAATAATTATTATTATTATTATTATTATTATTATTATTATTATTTTTATTATTATTATTATTATTATTATTTATGATTATTATTACTAATTATTATTATTATTATTATTGCAGACTGATTCTCTGATCTATCCTTATCGATCTGGGTTGCTTAATGCTGACCTATGATATTAGACTATGTCTTTGTTCACTACCTTTGTTGCATCAATCCAGGATTAATTTAGCAATTAAACTAATGAATAAGTTAATAATTTAATTGGCCTTTTCATGATTACAGTCGATTGATTAATATAATATAGAAATTAATAATATTGATGCTCAAATAAAGTGTCTGTTTCATCACTGCAAGTAAGCAAGTATATCCATCTGTTTCACCACTGCAAGTAAGCAAGTAGATCCATATGTTCCATCACTGCAAGTAAGCAAGTAGATCCATATGTTTCATCACTGCAAGTAAGCAAGTAGATCCATATGTTTCATCACTGCAAGTAAGCAAGTAGATCCATATGTTTCATCACTGCAAGTAAGCGAGTATGTATATGTCATTATATATTAAGTAATCAAAAATATCTATTGGATATGATAAGATTCCTATCGCAAGTTTATGGGTTTAAATTTAATTATTATTGAAAATGTTAATTAAATACTCCCTGAAATATTCAATTCGTGAACCATAGAAATTTTATTTGATATATGATGTAATAACTAAAAAATATATAAATGACAATTTAGACAAAAAGACGCAAACTAAGTCATCTTACTTTTCAAATCTTTCCAAAATAGTATAATTAATATCTGACTAAATGATCTAAAAAATGAGTTGCCAAATAATGAAAATGTTTTTGTTTGCTTGCTTTCACGATTTAGAAATTAGCCTACCTCATTATATTTAAAAATCTGATTTTAATTCTGCGACCGGTGTCGTTTTTCCCTAAAGTATGTATTTTGCATAATATTATTTTATTTATTATTTATGTTATAATAATTGTACAGACACTCACCGCTAAAATATCCTCCAATATTTTGATTTTCTTAAAGGTAATGGCGATTTCTGCCCCTCCTTCTCGTTTTCTCCCTCCATTCTTTCCACTTTTTCCGTTTTTCATCCGCCTTCAAATTGTCCCTCCCAATTCTTCTTCTCCCAAATCCTGCTTGGGATCCTCACTTGGCGGTTTCTCGTTTATTTTTTTGTTTTCTTTAAGCATTGTTTTTAATATTTTCAAGTATAATACTGTATTTATACAATTTCGCCAGGGATTCATCGATATAATTAGTAAACTTAACTACGTACCTGAAATACTGAAACGCTATAAAAAAAGCATTTATTTCAACTTATCTCTTACAAAAATAGCACATGTGCAGCATTGCAAACTATCGGTAAAAGGACTGATTTTGCAGTTCTGAATAAAATCGAACATATACATATAAATGTGACATTAATTGCATTGCTTTCTAAATTGAGGATTAAAAGAATCAGTATAATCATTTTCAATGTCCTACTACCGCAATTTTATACGTTTGATCTGAAAAAAATGAATAGAGCTGATTCTGAAATATTTGACATTATAAGCTTGTTTCATTTTAACATTTTATCATTTAAATAAAATATTAAGCATATGCGCATAAAAAAGTTCTAATAAGATTATGAAAAGATCTTAATCGAGTCGTGTTATATCTGCACATAATAGAGTGGCATTCGTCTCGTGGTATATCTCCACGTAAGAGAGTGCACATTCGTCTCATGGTATATCTGCACATAAGAGAGTGCACATTCGTCTCGTGGTATATCTGCACACAAGAGAGTGCACATTCGTCTCGTGGTATATCTGTACGTAAGAGAGTGGATAATCGTCTCGTGGTATATCTGCACGTAAGAGAGTGAACATTCGTCTCGTGGTATATCTGCACGTAAGAGAGTGCACATTCGTCTCGTGGTATATCTGCACGTAAGAGAGTGCACATTCGTCTCGTGGTATATCTGTACGTAAGAGAGTGGATAATCGTCTCGTGATATATCTGCACGTAAGAGAGTGCACATTCGTATCGTGGTATATCTGTACGTAAGAGAGTGGATAATCGTCTCGTGGTATATCTGCACGTAAGAGAGTGCACATTCATCTCGTGGTATATCTGGATGTAAGATAGTACACATTCGTCCCATACAGTTGGTAGATTATGACTTATCTACTGATTCAATATGCTACATTAAAGAACTTTATCGAAATTTGGATTTATCACATTACTATTCAATTTACTAAGTTATATTAATATAGTATGATTCCAAATTAATCATTGTTTCAAAAATAATTCAGTTTTAATAGAATTCGCATTGAATTTCAATCTAGATTTTGAAAAGACTTAGTAATCATGCTTCAAAATACTTAGTTCAATGGAATTTCGATTTGACGTAATTTCATTCAGGCTTGAAATAGATTTCTAAAAGTAAACTCAATATGGTACTATTCGGAACTGAAATGAGAAAATCTTACGAGTTCGAACTAAATTAATCAAAGTTCAAGGTAAGAATCACATACTCGTTAATCAATTCGAATCCCAGGTAATACCTCGATTTTAAAGCACAATTCTGGTATTTTGAGTCAATTTAGGTGTCCACTGATCACCTTTTATGCTTATAAATATTTCTATAATGCAAATTATTATTTAAATAGTGCGTGATAATAGAACACATACTGATATAGTATCGCCTTCAAAATATATATGAATAAATCTATTAAATAAGAAGAATGCATTATAACTTCCCTATAAGCAGTTTGAAATGTTTTCACAACGAATGCAATGGTGTAATTATCCTCTTGCTTAGTAATCAAATGAATCAGTAATATAGTATTTGTATTTGACGCATCTAATCGTATTGAATGAGGTATTACGCGATGTCTTTGAACTATTTTAGAGAGAAGAATATATTACATGAGTCGATACTACTCTAATTAATAATAGTATACTTACCAAATAATAGATTTGAAGAGATAATTATACAGATGGTGGTAATTTCCCATTTAAAGTAGCTCAAAATAGAATCGGGGCGCTCAAAGCAACCACATATCACATAACGTCAAGAAAGGCGCCACTTACAGGAAATCCTGCTTTCAAATGCAGGATTCGTCTACACAAAAATTCTTATGAACTACTGTAATAAAATGGATCGAAATGGTATAACATGTCGCTGTTGTGTAGTCGATGTACCACTACACCCAACTTCTGATCCTTAAAGGTAGGGTCGCACAGGGAAAGAGTGGGCACAATATTGATGCATAAATGGTGTCCACTCGCCAAAACTGGTGATCATTATTAGTTGCATTGATCACTAAAATATCTAGTTGTGCTAGAGCACCTAAATAGCTAATTCTACATTTGTACTCCATTCGTTTGGAATGTTGATTAGCTCAAAATGATCGTCTAACTCCTCTTCACTTGTAATTCCTGACATGTGCATGACATTTAAGGTATGTTCTGGACTATTACGGATTTTGTAATCAATTTTGATTTCAAATCGTAGTAATGCTTCTCAGTAGTACTAAATATGATATGAGATAAAGAACGGTAAAGACAATTACCGTCCCCAATGACAGGACACATTTAAAGTGTCCCCAAACATTTGTGATAGCCGTATTCGTAGGGATCTATAATATAGTCCTAAACAGCTATCAATAGTGTTCACAAAAGTGTTCTGATAGGCTGCAATCAACTCAGGATCCATGTCAATACTTATGGCTAACTGGAGCCCTCATGTTCAGTGAGAAGCGATTGACAGTACCTGTTAGACATACTGCTGCACTAATAGGAATGGAGGTTTGACTGGGAGCCGGATCCCTGCCATCCCTGTCATCCTCAGAATGATTCCTTAAGTTTGCAGTAGAAAATGAAATTTCACTAAATGATATAGCCATTTGAGAAAATCCATGGTATCATTAAGGGATGAATTGATATTATGGATTTAGAATACCTCACGGTAGACCACATTCCTAACCCGAACGCCAACCGAAGTAGAATAGTTTGCTCCGCAAAACATGACTTTCAAGCTCTTAGGGTTCTTAACTCGACTCAGGGCAACGTACAATTGCCCAGGACTGAATATAGCATCAGATGGTAGAAAGATACCAACAGATTCAAGACTCTGCCCCTGCTCTTTGTTAAATAGGCAGGGCCAATTAGTGGTGCGGCATAGCAAAACAATTGTGCATTTTGTGATAAAAGCACCAAAATTGGTACACATGTACATTGATATACTATGAACATTTTTGGATATTGGGCCACATGAAACGATGCCTATGTCAGCCATGACAGCTGGCCCCAAATTATCACGTCCGATAGTATTGCCGGAATTGTCCTCTATCAATAACTTCTTTTAATCACACCAGATCATATTTTTATTGTTAAATTCGTGTCCAGCACGAAATTTCCAGCAATTTGATATATATTGACCATATTTGGAGAATCTTTTTGGTTGCCCGTTCCTAGCAACGGTCTGGAATGTTGAAAAATTCCGATCTCATTTTTGAGGAACCATGTCGAGTGACCCCTTGTTCTTCTCGGCTAGGTTCAGCGAGTACGAGTATGCTAATTAGAACGTTCTGATATATCATATGTAGAATATATGAATGTTTTACCACATTCAACTATACCTTCCACTATGGCATACCACAAAACTTTCATATATTCCACATATGACATATCAGAGCATTCTAATTAGCATATTCGTACTCGCTGAACATAGCCGAGAAGAACAAGGGGTCACTCGATATGGTTCCTCCAAAATTTGGAGATCGGAATTTTTCAACATTCCTGGCCATTGCTAGGGACAGGCAACCAAAAAACTTCTCCAAATATGGTCAATATATATATCAAATTCCTGGAAATTTCGTACTGGACACGAATTTAACAATCAAAATATGATATGCTGTGATTAAAAGAAGTTATTGATAGGGGACCATTCCAGCAATACTATCGGACGTGGTAATTTGGGGCCAGCTGTCATGGCTGACATAGGCATCGTTTCAGGTGGCCCAATATTCAAAAATGTTCATAGTATATCAAAGTACATGTGTACCAATTTTGGTGCTTTTATCACAAAATGCACAATTGTTATAAATTTCATGCTATGCCGCACCACTAAATAGGAAACTCCTTCTGTCTGAGAACAAATGGAAAATCTGTTCCAGAAGGAGTCATTATAATGCGAGGAATAAACAATCGTTTGCCATTTCAGCATCTATAACATTGTTTAATAATGCTCTAATTAACAATCGGATAGCATTACTCACCACGTAATACATATGTGTGATCTAAATGAATCATGTTATTCTCCTACCCTCAATAAAAGGTCAGAGAAGTTACTCACCTCTTCATGATCCTGACATGAATCCATTCGAAGACGCATATTTATGGTCAATTTCATCACTTTGACATGGTACCAAAGTGAAGATCTGTTAAGACAGGCTGATATGACCCCGGCCCTCGATCCACGCTTAATGATGGGCAGGATTTATCGGAAGTCACCTCCAAATGAACAACTTTGCCACCAAATGGTGGATCATTGGAGCAGAGATCTATCAATGTCTGATCTATACATTCAGCAGCATGTTTATGCATCATAGGGGCTTCATCCCAACTAAAAGCTTAGCACCCTATATAAGTTTGGCTAAAGCACTCTGTTTAGTAATATTACACGCAGATAGTTCATTTAATGCGATAGGAACTTTCAACTTCGAATGGACAGTTCTCCAACCTTCTAGGAGGAGAGCTGCTATTCCAGATGAAGCCATTGATAGTGCGATTTCACCACAGGAGCGAATCTTAGCTAACAATGTTTGTACAAAAATGTTTCGCTAGCCCCACCGAGACTGTCGACAAAAAATACGTTGTTTTCAGAAATAGGATTGTCTATGGAATCTATAATACAGTTACAGTCCCGGCAAAAGTCTGGATATATTAGTTCCAATTTTTTTGAATTTACCCCGGTAATAAACATATAATATATTTCAATCAAATATTTCATACTTTTCGTGTTATAGAGAGAGTAGACTAGATTTTCATTGCATTGAATTGATAAAAAATATTCTGATATCAATATTAAATTTGTCATTTTGCTGAAACTAGAATATTCATAATTTACATACAATATTCCAGACTTTTTGCCGGGACTGTATATGGACTCAACTGTTCAGGGTTCAGTAAAGGCACATTAGTATCTGCAATTATGGTTAGATCAGGTGCATCATAAACAAGTTCATCTTGAATGATGCGCGGTAGATCAAATGGACTCCTATCTTGAGTGGGAATAGGCATTCCGGGATTATAGGATAAAGATTTTCAATGCTATTCTAAGCGATTCTCAATATCTAGTAACGCACTATTCAAAATAGATGCATTCAATTTGACATTGGGAAAAAGAATTCTCGCACGAAGTAGAAAATCCTCTCTGCTAGAGATGCTTTATGCTCATTTCACAGTGCTAGTGGGTCACATGGCTCATTAAACAGAAGAATAGTGACGAATAACTGTCGCAGTTGTGCTGGCATTGCACATGTAGCGGCCTCAGTGAGACAGTCATCGGACTCCTGGTCATCTTCAAACAGGTCTCGTCTATGGCACGCATCCTTAAAGGTAGTGCAGACGGTGCTATCAGGGAGAGTGCGGATATCCTGGTAACAGGAACAGCCTGTTACATGGTTAAGGAGCATTCTGAGGAAGTAACGCTCTCCTTCACCGGGATAGGCAGAATAGACACGACCTATCATGTTATCATGTCCTTTGAACCTTTCGGTCCACTCACGTTTAGAATTATTTCACACAAACTCATCAGGGAAGTTGGTGTATGTGAGCTTGCGATTGGTATATGTGAGCTTACTAAGTTATTTTGGTTTGCCATAGACCATCCTGTAAGGGTGGTATCTCTCTGTCTACGAAGAACCTCTTGCAAGTCAGAATCTCCGATAAATACGACAGGCTGGTGATGCTCCAGATGGAGAGCTAACCTGGTAGGTTAGCATGAAGTTCATACGCAAAGAGTTGGTAGCATGATTCAGTAGCAGAAACATAACGCGCTTCAAGATAATTTACTATCTCGCCGACGTCCATGGTTGCTTTGTTAGTGCTACTTCCAGTACTATCACCAATGCGAAATTCGACAATAGCTCTATCATGGCCCTTATACACATACAATTTAACAACACTAATGGTAGAGCAAATCTCAATATTTATATGAACATTGTATTTCAAATAGTAAATAAGGGTTGTATGGAACAACCTACCTATTGTCCAGCTGAATCCCATTTACAATACCTCTACGACCATTCACAATAACTATTTCGACGTTTGTGCGTAGGATAGCTGTCACTACCGGTTATCGTAAACTGAGAAAATACTTTGGGGTATTTCTTACTGCATTTTCAAGCGCGTATACAGGCAGCATGTTTCCAAACTATGTTGCATAGGCTGTATATCATGCAGTACTTTACAATATGATAAAGTCTAGGGTTGAGATCCTTGTCAGGAATCTCAGCACAGACTGTCTTATCATACATAGTAGGATCTATAGGTTTATCCAGAACAGATAAGATGATCAGGATATGCGCATGAGGAGATCTTGCTTTTGAAACTCAATGGTGTATAGATGCGCGAGTGGTCTCCCTAGAACATGCTTAACGCAGATGTCATTAAGCAGTTCATACAATTTCATTCTAAATACTCTTAATAGTTAAATCTGGACGGTCGGTCGCTTTTTGATTCAATAAAAGAGCAAAAGAAATCTCTTCCCATTTCGGGTTACATGTAAATGTAATAAATAAATCAGGTTTACCATATTTCCGTAAGATAGACATACTATCTTGATAGAGCTCGAACATCTGTCGAGGACTGCCAGTGAAGGAAGAAGGTAGTATGATCCACTTTATATATGCCATAGGATTGACGTCACCTGCAAATACTGCATCAGCCAGACCTTTGTATAGATCCACTCTGATCTTGCTCCTCACCATCAGGCGGTATGAATAGAATTCCATTGCAGTGACACATCCTTTCCCTTTACTGTGGGGAATGCCCAGGTGCCAGCCATTATATCCTGAAGGAAACAATAAAACAAAAGGAGGATATCGTATGCACAATTGATTTCAGTGTACGTTTTAAACCTCCTGGACGTGCATGCAACACTATATCCCTGGTAGCCACACCTTCAGTGTAGCCATCTCCAGGCATTAAGACTGCTATTTCGGGAGCAGTTGGAGCGTTGTAGCGTCTCGGGTCTCCTTCGATCGTTGGTTTCATTGCACGAATTTTTGTATAGAATCTTGTGTACAATACTTTGAAAAGCTTTAAAAATGTTGATTAGATATGTGTAACATTTTTTTTTATGACAAAACCTTTGGAGTGTCCCTCGTAACTGAAATCTGACTAGCGAGTCGAGGGCATTTAATTTGTAAGAGGTATGCTTAATTCAAATTTAAATTCGAATTCTCCACATTCGAATTACACACTTTATAATCTTTCAACTTGATTACTCTAACACAAGGTTGAACATTTTCAAACTGTGCCACCTTGTATCACCATGCTGAAAATACTTAATCATAAAGGAGAGTAATTTGGTGAATGCTTATAAACGAGTATTTGAATGTGAAGAAAACGAATTATGAGCCAGGTTTAGTGTATTTATTACTGATTGAATATTTTTGACTTCATAAATAGAAAACCAAAATGGATGAAAAATATTGGGGTGTTTGAATATAGTCGAAACCGTTTTTTCTCACTCCGGTTTATCTTTACTTATCGTTTTTTTCTTACTATTTCAGAATCTTAATTATGTAAAAATTCCAAATCTATTATTAATTTCCATCGGTTTTTCCTTACTATCGTTTTTTTCTTACTGTTTGAACCTAAGTTGACTAATTCATTGAAAGGTGATGAAGAATTATGAATTATTCAATTAATGAATTATTCAAAATCTCAAACATTAGTGCAGATTCTATGCCCAAAAGTGGTTATAAGGTTGCTCATGTTATATACCTCTAACATTGCTCAGTCCCTAAGCAAAATATCAATTTTTTTTTCATTATTTTAGTTTCAAATTTTGAGTAATTCATTGATAATTCATGAATTAGTCAACCTAGGTTTGAACCTGTAAAGAAATATAATAAGAAAAAACCGGTTTCGACTGTACTTTTGTCCATGCAGTATATGAATTTTTGAGTCTATTAAAAATAATTTCGGGATTGGGAGGGCCGTACACATGTCAGTCCTGGGCCTTGCACTCGCCGGCTGCAAAAGAGATGTCACCCACTGCAAGAAAGTAACGGTTACAAAATCAAATATTGAAAAGCAATGATTTTACTTAATTGCTAAAAGCATGTTATTACGATAGATAATTATTCAATTTCAAATGCTTCAGTTATTTTTTTAAGAGAGACACACTGTAGGTGCTTTGACATCATGTTTATATAAATTATACATTTGTAAGGTCCATCACGCATATAGTATTTCAATATTTACTTTTTTGATCAAACCCCAAAGGGAGTTAAATTTGAATTTATCGAATAAAATCAAAATTTGTGGTAAAAACATTTGTACTGCAAACACCAATAATCACTTTGGAAGTTTTTTTATTTTTATAAACTTTGCCTTTAAAAATACCTTAAATCTCAAAGGTTTCGGTGGACAGATCGATAGTGCAGCTCCAGTGACTTGGAAAGCGAAATATTAATTTTAGCAGGTGCGAAAAAAATGCCTACACCGCATGTACAAAAGTGTTCGAACACCCCAAAATTATCCATACAAATAATTATAATACTAATCTATTGAGCAAGTCAAGGACATTTAATTTGTTTGAGACATGCTTAATTAAACTTCAAATTCGAATTCTCTACATTCGACTACTCACTCTATAATCTTCCAAAACGATTACTCTCCTACAAGGTTGAACATTTTCAAACTGCCACCTCGTATCACCAATTCCATTAGATACAATGGTGATGTGGAATAGGTTAGCAAATGCTGAAAATACTTAATTTTAAGGAGAGTATTTAAGTTGAAAGCTTCTAAAGTGAGTAATTTGGATGTAAAGAAAACGAATTTTAGTCAGATTTAGTGTATCTGTTACTGAATAAATGTTTTCTTCATAATTATATTAGTATAATAATAATTTGGATTTAAAATATTGGGGTGTACGGATACTTAGGTCCAGGGAGTGTATGTTAGAACTCATAAAATACTCAAATGATTACTTTCAAAGTGTAAAATCGGAATCTATACATTAAAATTAGAGGTGTACCGGATTAGAGATTTTCTACTCCGGCCGGATCCGGATATCCGGTACTCAATTATCCGGTTATCCGGCCGGATATCCGGCTAAATATTTATTTGATAAATGATACCATAATATCACATCAAGACCGAGTACCGAGTAGAAAAACGAAGCAGGCTACTACCAGAAAATGGTGAGAGATTAATATTCATACAAAAGAATCTTTCCTTATTGCATTACAACTATTAGCTAGCATTTAGAGTTTTAATATAGTAGATTGGAATAGGTTATAGATTAGATTAGATTTATGGATTGATAATAGCTTTAGAATTAAATTGTAGTTAATTGAATAAATCGCTTCTGTTTCTATCCTTTTTGTAGTTAATGTTTAATTCATACACAATCACAATTGGAACCACTATCCGACCGGATAGTGGTTCATATCCGGTTCCGACCGGATAGTGGTTCATATCCGGTTCCGGCCGGATATCCGGTAAATGGCCGGATATCCGGTACACCCCTAATTAAAATACACAATATTAGCCGTTGAGAATTCGCTTTTAGCTTTAGAATAAGAGTTTTTCAGAAGGTATGAAAATATGCACAGGTGACTTTCGCTTAATCAGCTTGGTCCGGATATTTATCCCGATTAAGCGGAGGTCCCAATTAACCGAAGAAATTTAGTATTAGCTTATATGCATGTGGGAACCATTCCGTTCCTGGAGACTTGTCCCAATTAAGCGGGTCAACAATATACGTATATACAGTCAACTCCTAGTAATCGGGACACGGTAAATCAGGACAACCGCTTAATTGGGACCAGACTCCAGGAACGGAATGGTTCCCTTCACCTGTATATGTTAGTAATGAATAAAATGCAGATATTATTAGTTTCAAAGTGCAAAAATCGGATTTAAATATTATATATATACGCTTATAGCTTAAAACAAGATTTGTTTTAAGTTGCGAAAATATGTATATATGTAATGTAATAAAATATGGACATACACACTAATAGAAACGGAGAGTGATGAAATTTTGCTACAAATATTGATGGTATACATCTACACCATGAGATCTTACATGCGAAATTTGGTACAAATGGACACGATTTCGCAGCTGCGGGAGAATGAACCAGGATTCCTGAACTGGCAAAATCGAAGATGGTTGAACGGTAATGCGGAAATGGTTCGACAATATTTCGAATTGCAGATTTAGGAAATAGTTCGACTTTTTATCATTAGGATAATGGTGTTTTTTATGTGAACTACGTATTTCCTTTTTAGAAAAGTCGAACTATTTCCGCCATACTGGTTGAACTATATGATCTGCCTAAATCATTAGCCACGAAGAATAGACCTTAGAAATGTACTACCAGTATGTATAAATATGGTGTCAAAGTACCGATATCCATTGTTCAAATTTTGATTAGTCATCAATGATGACTCATCATATGATTGCTGAGTAGGTTATATTCTTCTTGAATTTAGTGATTTTCAGAGCCGATTGTAAGGACACTTCTAAATGTTTTTAATATAAAATGTATCGCATAGAACTGAATGGGTTTGATGCGAAAAATTTGGAATTTTTTCTTAGAATGTTGCTACATCCAAGCGTTGCAATGCGAACGCATTTTGGTCATTTGAGGTCATCTCTTGAAAACCGCAATAATTAGGCATAAAAATTTGGTCTTGTTTGACAGTCGATATATTATTTCCTATTAAGTGATCATATAATTCTTGCGTCTATTTTCAATGGTTTACGAGTGAGTAGACAATTTATCATATTGGTTACCTCTGATAATTTGCCCAATAATTCGTAAACCTTTGAATTTAGATGCAGAAATTATATGATCACTTAATATGTAATAGTCTATTGGCTATCAAAAAATATCATATTTGTAAGCCCAGTTACTGCAGTTTTAAAGATATGACCTCAACTGACCAAATATATCTCCATAGCAACACTGGAATGTAGCAAAATTCCATGAAAAAGTCCAACTTTTCCGCATCAACTTGAACCGGCTCTGTAAATCACTAAATTCGTCATAAATATAACCTATTGCGCAATTATATAATGACTAATCAAAATTTGAACAACGGATATGGGTACTTTGGTACCATATTTATATATGCTGGTAATACATTCTTAAGCACTATTCTGCATGGTTGATGATTTAGGGAGATAATGTATTAGTTCAACCATCTTCGACCGCATCCCTAGTCCATTTTTGAGATTTAGATGGCAGGCATTATATACAGAGGGCTATGGGTAAAGAAATAATGATCGTGTAATTTAAGACCGAAACGAATGTGCATCGAGCGATTTTTAAAAATATTTTAAAAATATAAGTCTTTCAGAATCAGAATTTTCTTAGTGTTAACCATGTCCAATTTCTCAAGGTGTCCTCGAAATTTACGTGCTAATTTTTTTATTTCTAAAAACTTTATATTTATTGCACTACGTTGATACCTTTTGGGGATTAAGACAATCACCTGTATATAACGGTAACCTGTGTATAACGGCCAATTTCGTCCAGTCCCTTGGGTGGCCGTTATATACAGGTTCCACTATATATATAAAATGAAAAGGTTCCATATCCGAGATACAGCCGTCTCCGAATATATTTTAGCCCCCAAGTCGAGTTAGTCCTCACTTCGGGTTAGCTTCCAGAACTTGGGAACACTCATTTATAATTATAGTATCGGGAAATAATCGGTTGGAAATCTGCATTTCGCAAAAAGTTCCCAGTATTAAGGATATCCCAAGATTGATGAAGCAAAAGAAAATATATTTAAAATTTAACATTTCAAGATAAGAGAAATTGTCTAAACACAGATATAATAGCTCCTTCCAATATTAATTAGATTGAAATCGTTTTTCTAAATACTATTCATAGTTGAGATTTTCAAATATATACAAAGGGTACTTCATGATAACTAGGCCATTTAAATAAGGTAGTCCATAATCTTTCCATATAGTGGCCCTCAATTGGATCTTGTCCTCTACTTAAAAGGAAAAATAAACTCTCAATCCAAACTCGATGCGATGCGAGTATGCGTCGTAACAAGGCTTCTGTTACTATAAACTCTCCACCAAAGTTTCCAACAGCTGCAGAGCAATTTTCTTTTGTGCCGGTCAATTCTGCATAGATTTGACAAAAATAATTGGAGTGATTATTAAAATTCAATCCAGAAAATACACAATGTACTGGCCCATTCGATTGAAAATGTTCGCTCAAATCCGATTTACGTATATTAACATAATCTTCGTATGTAAAGCTTTTGAGATTATCTGACATATCACTAATAATCCTCATAACATCTCTATGCCTATGATAATGTGGTTTACCTTGGAGAAAGATATTAATATCCCGAAAATTTAAAGATTTATAAAGGAGGTGATAAAGCCAGGAATGTCCCTCGCGTCCTACATTATTTAATTCAATAACAGTAACACGACAATTCACATTGAACTTGATAATATCAGGAATTATTACTGGTTCACATTTATTGTATATATAAATAGTAACTTCTCTCTCAAAACACAGATGAGCATACCTTTTCAACCATGATATGGAATCTCTACATCTAGAAATAATAAGTGATAATGAAGGTTTATTTTTCGGACGCCAGAAAATGTTGAGAGAATTAGAGAGTGAAATATTTCCGTATATTTCGTAATCACTGAAAGTCAGATCAAATTCCTTATAAATCTTCCGGAACTCTTCAATAGCATTCTCAACAGCCTGGTCCATCTCAAAATATTTAAACTCTGCAAGGCGTCCAATAAAATATATTCCCTTTCTATTTTCAAATTTTGCTAGTTTCAAATATTTTCGATAGACTACAGAATTTTGTTTGGTTAGCAATGGGTAACAAGGTTCTCCATGTTCAGAAATAATTTCATGTACTATTGTTGTACAATTCGAAATATGTTCAGAGTATAAGTGTTTGTATTCTACTAACTTTGTTGAACTCTTTAAATTTCCTGATGAATTTAGAACTACACTAGTTGACTGATAAAATGATATGTTAATTAGATTTATGATATTAAATCTAATATGATCATATTCAAGATTTGGAAGTTTACTATTTGAGAAATATTGATCAACTTTTCCAGTGTAAAATATTCTCGGATATTCTTCAAGTTTTATTTTTCCAGTAGTTATCATTTCAAAGAAATCAGAATTTAATTGCAACTTAATATTGGAGTGAGATAACATCCGTTTTATCATTTTAGTGTATCCCTGAGCTGGCAATGCTTGATAGATATCAGATGAGAAGTACCTATCATCGAAATTTTTCCTGATATGCGATTTCAAATCAATATTAGAGAAATAATGATAATGTTTTCTATCAGTTGTATAATTTTCTTTTGGGTAAAAATCATAATCTTTTTTTAGCTTTAGCCATTCCTTCATTTGTATCATAGTTTCAATATTTTCATTAAATAATAGATTGATAGAATCAATATTTAAAGGTATCGGGAATAACTTCCCACCAACTCGACCAACGACACGATGCTGATAGGGTAACCATTTTGTAAACTGTGATAAAAATAACCAAATAGATGGATCAGACGTATGAAAAACATGTAAACCATACTGAGACACACGAATACCAAATTGATCTACAAAATCGTAACAATTACCTGCAATATGGTTACGTTTTTCAATTAATAAAACTGTTTGATTCAATAATTTAGCATGGAGATGTGCTAGGACTGCCCCACTTATGCCCGCTCCTACCACTAGCACATCATATCTATTTCTGTTATTTTGGATAAGATTAGGAATTTCCTCACTAATTTCAGAAGCAAATTGATGTTTAGATATGAAAGATTGATCTAGTAACTTTATTCTGCGTAGATAACTTATAAATACGATTGTAAATAGAAATAATGAAATAGTTGATAACAATTTAATTAATCTAATTATCTTCATTAGCATTTTAATTTATAATATTAGATCAATATTAATAATGGATGTTCTTCATTAAACTACGTTGTCTCTGTCTATTAAGCACTTTGTAAAAAAAATTATATATCCTTCAATTAAATGTCGAAAATTCCAATGAAAAATTTAGATTCGGAATAAAGACAATATATAGGGTTGCTACGGTTTATTTATACTCAGTCTTTGAGTGGATTTATGCCTAGGAAAATCACTAACATTAATTATAAATTTTAAATGATATTGAAATTGTTTCTTAGAAATAAGGCCGCTGTTAAGACCAATGCTGGTCGCTGACACTAATTTTTTTTGAAATTTTAGATTTGAAGTTTTGTATATTTTTAGATTCATATATGTGTACATTATTTTCGCACGAAACTTTTGAAAATTCAAAGTTTTTTTATGTCACCTTTAGTAGATGGCACTTCAATGGGTATCAGTGCGAATAAAAATTTATTTTCAAAAGTAAGTGCAATTTTATGCGCCCTCCAAGTAAATCTTTTTTAAGGATACCGCCCTCGAAAAACATCGCCTAGCATTAAAAAAAATGGTGGAATTTTTGATTGTTAATTCCATCGGATTATTGAGTAGTCTACCATCTAATCGTACTTGTTGGACGGTATTTATTTAGATATTCTAGAACTGAGTACCTAAAGCTCAGGCGTACTAAAAATCGGAAAGTTATTCGTGGTTTTGCGGCTCATTCATCAATTATTTTCTAACTTATCTGATATTTTTTAAATTATATGAACCTCAAAATGGTTTTGGCCACTTTAAATATTATAAAACAGATGAATTTAGAAAAAGAGGCACTTGAAATCGAATCAAAAATATCTTTATGAGGGACTTCATTTCAAAAATGCTCTGGAAATGGCCGTTGTGATATTAGCTATTGTGTATAGAAAAAAATTCTGAACACTTTAAAAAAAAAATTGTTCAGATCCGACCATTAGTTCGTAAGTTATAGTATAATCTATGTAAAGTTCGGACATCAAACCACTCTATGGCCCGCAAAGTGCTCGATGTCAATGCTTAAAAACTATTGAAGATATATAATCTATTATAATCTTAATTGAAAGGATATATATGATAATATATGGGTTCCTCAAACATCTCTTTGTCAAAAAGTAAATTTTTCTTGACTTATCATCGATTTTATTGTAATACCAATTCTATGGGGAACTTTGAATATATTAGAAAATGGCGAATCTTGTCATGAAATAAGTTCCCAAAAGTAGCTATTATCCTCAAAAAACAATGCAATAGTCACTAGCAATGTATACATAAAGTTTGAAGCACTCAACATGATTATTTCGGAAGTTCAAAGCATTTATCTCCAAAATTCGGTCAAAGCCCCCCCTTTATAGTCCAAAAACAGATTCCTCCATATCTCGGGAAATATACACCCAAATTCTTAGCTCTCAATTCCAAATATACTTTTCAAGACGGTATATATCTGATTCTTAAATAATAAGTGTACTACATGGAATGGAATGCTAAGTTTCAAATTTTTATCACGTGATGACGTAGCATTTTTCGAAAATCCTAACTTGAAAACTAAAGTCGTAGACTCTCGCTCTAACTTCCTAATATACTTTTTAAAAGCTCTTTATTCATTCTAAACCGATGAATTATACTTTGTATTGCTAGGAATATGAATTATATTTCTTAATTGGTTCAAAATATTCGGGGTTAGAGGCCTCAAGGAAATTTGTGAATTTTCAGTATAATTTTGATATTTTCACCAAAATCTGTTGGGATACATGAGTACAATCAAAGCAGTCTTCAGTAGAATTATTCAACACTATTTTGGAAATTTGACGAATTTTAGACACTCCTTTGGGGATTTCGCCAAACATTTGAAAAAAATCTTTGGAATTTGTGTTCTGAATTGAATGATTCTAGTCAAATTTCATCAACAGTATGCATATATCAAATTGGAAGCCTAATAACCATAATTCCATTCCAACTAGTTGAGTTATTTTTGCGCACATATTACTTACTCAGTATAGGAATTTAGTATTACGCAATATGGAACTATAGCACTAAAGTCAGAACATTCGATGAGAGAACAATTTAAAAAGAGAATTAATAACTACTATGGGTAGTTTTAAAAGAGATAAAACAATGGATAAGATAGCATAAGAAAACCTGAGTACCCAGTACTAGCCTAATAAGAAACATGTTTCAGCTCCAAAAAGAACTGCAGTGGGAATGGGGGCGGGCGGTATTTCAATATCATTATCCCAATATTTGATGGAGTCATGAATTGGATTAATCTTTGAAATATCTGTTTTTGTGCTGCAAAAGATAATTAACAGTGCCAAATCATCTTTTTAATGCTGAATTCATGCTCAACACTAGATTTCCAGCAATTTGATATATATATTGACCATATTTGGAAACCTTTTTGTTTGACCGTGCCTAGCAATGGCGAGGAATTTTTTCACATTCCTGGCCGTTGCTAGGAACATGCAACCAAAATATTCCCCAAATATGGTCAATATATATATCAAATTGCTGGAAATTAAGTGCTGAGCACGAATTCAGGATTAAAATAACGACCTAGCATAGTCAAATAAGGTTATAGATACGCATGGGATTTCGGTAGATCCTATCGGACATGGTCAATTTTGGGTCCCCAAGTCATAAGTGACAACTTTTTCACACTTTTGGAGGTGTCATGATTTGAAAATTTTTGATATGCCATATTTTGAAGTTAAGTTGATTTAGGATTTTTGGATGTTATTTAATACTAGGATACAGTAAAAACTAATGGAAATCAAGCCTTTCCGAAGAAAATTGCTTTGTAGTTTGTTTTTAGCACTAAAAAAATTAATTTTACAAAGGTGGTATCTTTAGTTACAAAGGTCTTAGAAAAAACCCGACAGTTTTGAAAAGATCTTGTACCGTAGAACAAAATGATAGATACCGACTTTCGATATTCTAGTTCAGAAAAAGTTTAGAATATTTTTCCTTAGGAAAATCAGCTTCTAAATATTGTAGCAACGAGATTGGAAAGAAAAATTTATTTGTATTAAAATTGAAAATTCTCTTCTTATTATTTTCTTTATTCAACCATTTCGTGCAAGAATAATTGAGTAAAGTATTCATAAGCCATTGAATTTTCCTTGAATGTCTATAAATTCGGTGATTTGAGAAAAAAATTTTTTAATTCTTGAGCTCCCAAAAGTGCATTTGAGCAGATAGCTCATCGTGAACAGTATATACAAAAAATTTCAGGAGAAAATAATGGATATTTTTTGAGTTAGTTCTGGAAGGAAGCACCAACCTTAAGGTTGGTGTTTCCCATTGGAAACTTGTTTTTCCTAAAAATGTGCCCAAATTGCTTTTCAATCATTTTTAGATACTTATAGGGGTTCTAAACATTAAGGTTGGCCTTTCCTATGGGCATTTTGTTTTTTATTAAAAATTTGCCGAAAGTCCTTTTTAACCATTTTAGGATAACTAAAGGGGTTCTAAACAATAATTTTGATTTTTAGAATTTCAATCGTAATATTTCGCCACTTAGAGCCACTTGTACCACCTGGTGTCGCCTATAAAAGGACACATTTTGTCTCATATCCATAACTTCTTTGAACCATGTCAGATCATCATTTTAATGCTAAATTCGTGCTCAGCACTAAATTTCCAGCAATTTGATATATATATTGGACATATTTGGAGAAATTCCTTGGCTACGGGTTCCTACCAACGGCCAGGAATGTGAAAAAATTTCTGGTCGTTGCTATGCACGGACATCCAAAAACTTCTCCAAATATGGTCAATATATATATCAAATTGCTGGAAATTTAGTGCTGAGCACGAATTTAGTATTAAAATGATGATCTGACATGGTTCGAAGAAGTAATTGATCTCGAATTCCGGTGGACACTATAGAATGTGGTTATTTTTGGGTGGCCAGTCAGCAATGACCATTTTTTCCCACTTTTGATGGAGAAAATTTTGATATACCATATTTTGAAGTTAGGTACTGCTATATGTTGTCGAATAAGGATATTTGAATGTTATTTAATATCCCAAAACAGTTAAAACTAATGGAAATTGAGGGACATATATAAATATGATCTAAATCCTATTTTCTGAGACTTTTTTTTCAGCAATTATAAAGGTGATAACTTTTTGTAAATTCAAAATAGGGAAGAAAACTTAACGGTTTCTGATAGATCTCGAAGAGTAGAACATAATGAACAGACAGAATTTTGATAATACAAATAAAAAGAGAATTAAGAAAAAAATAGTGTCAAAATTACTAAAAATAAAATTCCTCGGGTGTTTTGGTGTGAATTTTTAACAATTTTCAAAATTTCAAAAATCTGTCTGTTCATTAGTTAGATCATCGATTTATGAATGAATTTGAAAAGTTCTAATGGATTGTAAGCATATTGTTTCCGATTTCTAACTTGTAAAATGACCAAATTTTTTTGAGATTTTTTTAATCTCTTTAATTATTTCTATTATTAATGCAGTTTTGCAGATAACTCTGCGATTCAAATCTGCACTGAAAAAATTAAATGAATCGGTTGAAAAAATCAAAAGTTAGCTATTATAGGAAAGGCCAACCTTAATTCTGATTTTTATAACTCCAGCCCCAATTTTTCGCCACTTTGAGCCACATGAAACACCTGGTGTCGTGCAAAAAACGACACATTTTAAATACGAAATGTCCTAAAGCTATAACTTCTTTTAAGGTTGGCCTTTCCTATGGGCATTTTGTTTTTTATCAAAAATTTGCCAAAAGTCCTTTTTAACCATTTTAGGATAACTAAAGGGGTTCTAAACAATAATTTTGATTTTTAGAATTTCAATGCTAATATTTCGCCACTTAGAGCCACTTATACCACCTGGTGTCGCCTAAAAAAGGACACATTTTGTCTCATATCCATAACATCTTTAAACCATGTCATCATTTTAATGCTAAATTCGTGCTCAGCACTAAATTTCCAGCAATTTGATATATATATTGGACATATTTGGAGAAATTCTTTGGCTGCGGGTCCCTAGCAACGGCCAGGAATGTGAAAAAAATTCTTGCCGTTGCTATGCACGGACATCCTAAAACCTCTCCAAAAATGGTCAATATATACTACATCAAATTGCTGGAAATTTGGTGCTGAGCACGAATTTAGTATTAAAATGATGATCTGACATGGTTCGAAGAAGTTATTGATCTCGAATTCCGATGAACACTATCGAATGTGGTTATTATGATGTTAAAAAGTTGATATGCCATATTTAGAAGTTAAGGATACCGCCCTCGAAAAAACATATGATTTGGCTTATAGCATACGATGAAAGTAGAGCTATAAGAGATGTTAAGCGTGGGGAGGTATCTCCATCAAGAAATACTTGCACATTCCAAACCGTTTTTGATTCTCATTTCTAGTTTTTGAGATACAGTGTCTCAAAGTTTTCGGCTAGCACATCTTAATGGTAGAAATTCGGGCACTCAAGGAATTGTTTAGGGCATACCAAGGAATCAAATGCTTCCAAAATCGAATAATAGATAGTCTACCATATTTGCAATTTCATAGGACCAAAAGAAAGTTTAAATGACTAAAATTGTAAATTTTATCAGTGCCCGAAAAAAAGATTCAAAAAACGACGAAAAATGTCTGTTTTTTTGGGAAATCAGGAATAAAATCACCGAGTTAGAAGATATCTAAAAAATGGTGGTCCTATGTTCATCGCCAAATAATATGGAACAACTCTTGAAATTTTCAAACCTCTATCTCAAACCAATTTTGAGTAAAAATTCTGTAAAGACGGTCAATTTTGAAATATTAAAGTCCCGAGATATAGAGATTTTAAGTTTAGATGTTAAGAAGAATGTAGAATGAGTTATTAATAATGAACAAAGCATTCACAGACATTTATTCTCATTTATACTGCTGATTTAGGTATATTTGAACCAAAAATTTACCAAAAATAGCAAGAGTACCTTGAAAATCCATGAATTTCCTTGAGGCCCCTAACCCCGAATGTTTTGGGATAATTGTGAATAATAATTCATATTCCTGGCACTACGAAGTATAATCTATCAGTTTAAAATGGTTAAAGAGCTTCCGAAAAGTATATTAGTAAGTTAGAGCGAAAGTCTACGACTTTTAGTTTCCAAGTTAGGATTTTCGAAAAATGCTACGTCATCATATGACAAAAATCTAAAAAAAACTAAACATTCCTTACGGTGTAGTGCAATTATTATCAATGAATCATATATGTGCCCTAATAAAAAGTATATTAGGAAGTGAGAACTAAGAATTTGGACTTATATTTACAGAGATAGAGAGATATCTCTTTTTGGACCATAAACGGGGATTTTTGACCGAATCTGTGAGGTCCAAGGCCAGAACTTTCAAAATAATTATCAAAAGTTCTCCAATTTTTCTGTACACATTATTAACGACACTTGTATTCATTATTTAGCATAATAGCCACATTTGGATACATATTTAATGATTAGATTCGCCATTTTCTAATACAGTACACCCTCGCTAATCCGAACAGCTCTGTTCCAATGTTCGAAAAAATCGTTCAGATTAGTGAATTTGTTCCGATTAGTGAAATAACACTAATACAATAGGGCATTAATTATAATAAATTTGTATTATTAGAATAATAAGGATATTATTTCGCTATGAGGTTATTTAACGCGATTTCTCGATATTAATGATAAATTTTAGTTTATAAACGTTTATTCAAATTATAGAATCAAATAAAATTATGTATTGGGTGTTCGGATTTTAACAATGAAGTGTTCGGATTAGCGAGGGTTCGGATTGGCGATGTTCGGACTAGCGAGGGTGTACTGTCTATTCAAAGTTCTCCATAGAATGTATTACAATTAAATTAATGATAAGTCGAGAATTATTTATTTTTTGACAAAGGAATGTTTGAGGAACCTATATATTTTCGCCCATATTCTTTTAGTTAAGAATATAATAGATTATATATCTTCAAAAGTTTTTAAGATGACATCGCCCTCTTTCGGGACCATAGAGAGATATTATGCCCGAATTTTACCTATAATAAGCGATATCTCAAGAACAAATGGTCGGATCCGAACGAATTTTTTTTTGAAATGATCAGAATTTTATCTCTGACCCAGTGATCGCTACATATCTGAGATCAAACTTTGCGGAAAAATATCAGAAATACGCTGAAAATTAACAAATTTTCTTGGGGCACCCTAATCCTGAATATTTTCAGGCATTTGTGAGTAATAATTCATATTACTACTACTCCTGAGTAAGATATATCAGTTAATAATAAATAAGGAACTTCTAAAAAGTATATTAAGAAGTTAGAACAAGAGTCTAAGAATTTTAGTTTTCAAGTTTGGATTTTTGAACACACATAATCTCAGGCTATAAACTCACATAATCTCAGGCTATAAACTCACAACTTAACATCCATAGTATGTAGAGCAAATATTATTAATGATATACACTGCCTGAACAAAAGTATTCGTACACCCCATAATTCCCCATACAAATAGTTATAATACTGATTTATTTAGCGAGTCAAGGTATTTAATTTGTAAGAGATACGCCTAATTTACTTCAAATTCGAATTCTCCATATTCGAATTACTCACTTTTTAATCTTTCAACTTGTTTACACTCTCACAAGGTTGAAATTTTTCAAACTGTGCCACCTCATACCACCAATGCTATCATATACAATGGTGATCACTCGCGACATGTGGCATAGGAAAGCAAATGCTGAAAATAATTAATCTTGAAGAAGAGTAATTAAGTTGAAAACTTATAAAGTGGGTAATTTGAATGTGAAAGTGTATCTCTTACCGATTAAATACCTTGACTCGCTAAATAAATCAGTATTATAACTATTTGTAAGGGGAATTATGGGGTGTACGAACACTTTTGTCCAGGCAGTGTATATCGTTATAAAAAATATATTTGCAATTAAGAACTAAGAATTTGGAATTATATTTCTAGAGATAGTGAGATATCTCTTTTTGGACCCTAAATGGGAGGTTCTGGCCGTATATGCAAGGCCCAAGATCAGTACTTCCAAATAAAGATGAAAAATTTTTTGTACACATTATTAACAACAACTATAATGATCGTTTAGCATAATATCCTCACTTGGAGACATATTTTTTATTTCATTCGCCATTTTATAATTTATTCAAATTTCTCCATTGGATGTGTATTACGATGCAGTCAATGATAAGTCGAGAAATATGATATTTTCACAAAGTGGTTTTTGAGGAAACTATATATTTCTGCATATATCTTTTCATTCAAGATTTTTATGGATATTCTATCTTTAAACTTTTAAATATATGACATAGGGGTCTTTCGGTGCCTAGACTACTTCAGCGAGTCTGTGAGGTTCTAGTGATGTAATAATTGATCTTATACGGAATAATTAAATTCTTGCATTAAAACCATGTATAGTATAGTGGCTTTGAATTCAAACATTCGAGTTAGAATGATGATCTACAGCATAGCATACTAAAGATACAGATAGAAAAGCTTTCGCAGACTAATAGAATATACTAATCCGATTAATACAGGTGAAACTGGATACCTCACTGGTTGTATGAAATCTATGTTTAAGTTTTTTGTGCGAAAAATGGACACCATTTTAAAACCAACAAGACTATTCAAAAACTTCAAATTCTTGTATTCGTCTTGATCACTTTGAAGATAAATATTTAATTCGTAATCCAAAAGGAGTGATGTTAAATTATGCTATATATCCTATTCCTACTATCTACCCTTCCTCAATCTCTCACAGTCTAGCTGTATGTCTAAAACTTGCAGAAACATACTTACCAACCTCTCTTGAAAATTTCACGAATTAAAGCGGTGTCTGGCAGATTACCCGGCTACTTTAGCCTTCCCTGACTGGAATACAGATTTCTACCTACAAACCGATGCATCGGGGACTGCAGTGGGCGCCGTATTGTTTTAAAGAGACAGAGAGGGATTAAGACCGATCGCTTATTTCTCATCTGGGCTGACGGAGAGTCAAAAGAAATATAGTGCAGGCGAACTAGAGTGCTGGGCCTTAATCGCAGCGAGCCGCAAATTTCGGAAGTATCTCCATGCTACCAATAAGGCCATTTCAACCCCCTCTGTTGGCTTCGCCGCCAAAAAGATCCTAGACACAAGTTCGCCAGGTGGATTCAAGAGCTAGAATCGTTTGACTACGAAGTACAATATGTTCAGGGGGCTGTGAATAACGTTACTGATTACCTCTCACGCCTAGACTCCGAAGTTGATCTGGATGTGAATAACGAAGAGGAATACTTTGAAAGACATATTTTCTCCATCTCTGATGGGGAACTGGACATGAACAAGATACGTGACGATCAGAACTCAGACCCTGCAATTTCCTTCACGGTACAACAGCTGGAACAGGGTGGTTTGATATTGCGGGACGCTTTAAGAGTCAGAGGGGCATGCACTTAAGACAAGGACCTCTCTACAGAGGTAGCAAACTAGTGGTGCCCAACTCGGTAAAGAGAGAAATTCTCACCATGGTTCACAACGCCGCACACCCTGGAGTGACCAAAACCTATGAACTGGTCAAACGCCAGTTTTACTGGAAGGGAATGCATGGTGATGTACATGATTTCTATTAAGAATCCCTAGTCTTCCACCGGAACAAACGCAAGTTTTCTCCTAAAGAGGAGCTAGTTACTATAGAAGATCCATGCGAACCAAATCACATGGTCGCTTTCGACATCGCTACGCTTCCCTAGTCTAGCTCGCAGCACAGATACTTTATGATCGCCACGGATTTATTCTCAAAATATATCGAGCTGATTCCATTGAGAAATCAATTGTCGAGTAGTATTTGCCGAGGTCTCCTAGATGGGTGGATCTTCAAACACGGACCACCCCGCATTATGCTCAGCGATCAAGGCCCCAATGTGGATGGCGCAGAAGTCAGGGAACTATTACATGATTACGGGATAGAGAAGAGACAGTTACGCCCACCATCCAGAAGTAGATGGCCAAGCAGAGAGGGGGATACAGACGGTCAAGCAAGTAATGCGATGTATGCTTGAAGACAGAGAGCTAGTTAGGGATGCATGGCCATCCATTCTCCAAGAGGCTTCATATGAGATAAATTCAATGCATTCCGCAAGTGCTGGATACTCTCCCTTCAGAATTATGCATGAAACCGAACCACACAACTTGCTACTTCTAGCCTTCGGAAACAGAACAAACCGACACACGTTTCTGTCGAGGACTGGTGTGAAGAGACGAGAAACCGTCAGATCGAGACGATCAGAAACGCCAGAATATACCTCAACGAGGCTCGGGAAAGGATGAAGGAAGGGTATGACGTGGGGAAAGCAACCGCTGACGTAGAAACAGGTGACCTAGTATTACTGAAAAAACAACCGAGGACAAGAGGCCTCATCCTTGCTATGTAGGCCCTTATCAAGTGATCCACGGGGAGTTAATGTGGAACTACAGGTTGACGAGAAGCGAAAATTAGTACACCTCAATCGATGTAAAGTGTTCAAACAGCCTGAACAGGATAACAGGAGCTGTGGATTTGAATCCGGAAACTATAAGCCCGTCCCCAAGCTGCCTCACGAATCAATGATAGCTGAAGAGAATATAGAGACAGACGACCAGTTCTTCTCTTACGAAGACGATGAAAATTGTACTTATCCAGGCAGCACCACTACCAGTACCGTCAATGACTGTGAGACGCTCCCAGAGGGTTAAACGCAAACCTTGGAGATTCAGGGAGGATGAACAAACTAATTCCGAAGGGGAAGTGATGTTATGATTTTTAGAAATTACTGTTAGCCAACCATAGCGAACATTACTTATTACTTATACTTTCCCTGGATTTTGGGAGTGAAATCCCTGGATTTCAATGGTATATCCCTGGATGTTATTATATTTTTACTATTGTATTTATTATGTCGGTTAACCGGTTAACCGATTGGAAAGGTAATGTAACAACAACAACAAAATTTAAATTTCTCGACAGATAAACTAGATTTCTATGCATACTCATCAATTCATGTTTTGTTTTATCTTACAAAGGTCCAAATTAGCAACAAAATCACCATTTGCCTGGATTTTTGATGGTAGATTACCTCATTTGAGTGTGTTACTTCATCTCCAAAGTCTCCAAGACTCTAAAACAAGCCAGAATTAGTATGTAAGCTTTACCATTCGGTTAACCGATCACAAATTTTGTTTGATAGCAACTAACTGACATCAGCGGCGGTTAAACGGTTAACCGAATCCAGCCCTGCCTTAGCATATTTTTCAAAATTTGTCAAATGGTGTGAAAATATATATATAAAGGTGTGAAAATATGCACATAACCTTTATTATTGCTATACACTATAATAGATTTAAGATATCAAACATAAGTTGTGGTACATTCAGCTAAAGAATATGAAGCGTTTACTTTATCTTAGACTGAGACTTCAATACAGCAAAGTGTGTTGGGATAGACTCTGGTATTGCATTTGAAAATGAATGCATTCACATCGACAGTGATCATGTCAAAATGAGCTATGAGAGTATCGAGCTTACTTAACCTTCCACGAGTCACTGAAATCGTCATCTTGCTTAAAAAAATAGAGACTTTACAAAATTTAGTAATCCTTTTTATTAAAACTCTTAAATTAATGTTTGTATATATATGCTACAGTCAATCTGTGTAATCAGTTATTTCATGAAAAGCCCAGTGATTTCATGAAATTAATAGACTTATCTTATATATTAAAATGCAATGTTTTTTTTTTGTTTGTCCAGAATTGATTGAGGAACTGGAAGGTGCTAGAAATATGAAATTTGACCCACAAGTAATTAATAATGAGTCTACAAAAAAAGTTTCTAAATTTATATACCCCCCGAATCCATGCTAATATGTTCTCAGGGGGTTCACAATCTGGGTGAGGTGCTAAACCTACTGATAGTTGCTGAAAAGGACTATTTGTGATTGAAATTCATTGGTTCGTGTGAGAACCAATCAATTATCAGATTTTTAGTTGTTGTTAACGACATTGACTGAAATTGGTTGATTATTCAAGTATAATAATCTTTAGTAATGTAAACTTTGTGGACTCAAATTGACCTTACATTCAGGATTAGTCGAGTTAATAAGTAAATTATATTTATCACGAATCTAAATTTTCTGATACAGTTCTGATTTCATTAAAGTAACTGCAGACGAATGACAATTCAGCATACTTAGTAGAGAACAAGAAAGCGACTTATTGTTTCTCTAATATCCCCAAGCGCCCACTGGGTAACTCTGCGGACACACACTGTCCACAAGCCGCACAGCGCAAGAAAGCGAAGCGCGCTTGTATATATATAAAGCGCTTCGCGGCTGGCGAATAATTTGTGTCCGCCGAAAGCGCACTTTGGGAGTCTGGGCCCGCCTTGATTAATCATAAATAGATAACATCTCTATATAGTACGTCTGTATTACTGTTATTATCGATATCACTCGAAAAATTACAGAATAAGTCATTCTTTAATTTTTGTAACGTAATGATGACGTGAAAAACAGAGTTATGGGTAATATTTTTTAGTTGCCCTCTATCACCTAAAATGGCGAGTTATAACAGAAAAAATGAAATTTCTATTTCTAAAAAAGGTGACAATGGCATCATAATTCTTTGATGAGTTCACATTTTCGTTTGAGGTCAGAACTTATTGGAGCCATAGCCAAAATACTTCTGCAAGCCAAAAATCAGCTTTCTATGCCTGGCAGTTTATTCAATCAATTCGTTACAGATATTTTATATATAAATAAACATTAATCGAGATAGATATAGTAAGGATATATATATATACGTACAAGTGCGCTTCGCTTGCTTGCGCTGCGCAACTGGCGGACACTTTGTGTCCGCCAGAGGCTCCCTTCGGTCGCCTGGGTCACATTGGTTAAATATAAGGGAGAGAACATCTCTAAATATGTCCATCTTAGTGTTAAAATCGATATCACTCGAAAAATCACCAAATTTGTAAATTATAAATTTTTTGATGCGTATTGATGACGTCATAACAAAGTGATGAGTAATCATTTTTTGATGATTGTTGCATCATATGTGAGGTATGTTAGTATACAGATTCTATTAAAATTTCAGCCTTCTATCTCCTATAATGGCTCAGTTATACTTGAATAACTGTATTGCTTAACTTTTAAAAATGTGAAAATGACGTCATAATTCCATGATGAGTCGATATTTTCGTCTGAGCTCAGAACTTAATGGAGCCATAGCCAAAAGACTCCCACATGCCAAAAATTAGTTTTCTGCGCCCGGCAGTTTCTTCAATCAATTCGTTAAGATATATATATATATATATATATACACACATATATACACATTAATCGAGTTTTAATAGTGAGGATATGGTTGAAGAAAATACAATGTAAAGAAAGCTGTTTTTTGGCATGTGTGAGTTATTTGGCTATGACTCCATAAAGTTCTGACCTCAGACTAGGGTTGTAAAGGGTGGGAAACTTTCCGGGAATATTCCCGGGAATTTTTAAGACCTGGAAATTTTCGGGAATTTTGAGAATTTTCGTTTTTCTTTAATAATGAGAAATATTCACAGATTTTACTGTGCCGACTATAATGTTGTATAGTACCCCAGTTCTGAAAATCATTATTTTGTTTGTTTGTTTGTATTTGTCAATAGACCTGTCCTGGCTACACCATTATACATTAAATTTGGCAAGTAGATAACGAAAAGTCCATCTGATTTGCATCTCGGTAAACGATTTTCCAACCAGCCACAATTTTTGTATTCAATATTTTGAATTGTAATGTCATTCACGAGAATCACAAGATTCAGAACAATAATAGCCAATATACTTTTCATTTCAATGAGGTTAAATAAAACTCGGTTAAAATTTGTCAGATATTTATTGACTAGAGCTGTAGCCAATATATAATTATAAGCTATAAGCTTCTGTTTATCTCATATCAGTTTTAACTTAATACAGTCAGGATCGCTTATTATGAACCCGCTTAATATGAACATTCGTTTATTATGAACAAACCTCCTGCTCCCAATCTCATTTTCTAGATAGGATTTATATTGAACCAAGTTCGCTTAATATGAAATATCTCTATTATGAACATATTTTTTGGTCTGGCGGTTCATATTAAGCGATCCTGACTGTAATGACTAGTCAGAAACGTATTGTTAGATTATTTGATAGGTTTCCCGATTGTTATGTGTACGTATATAGAAGAATCGGATAACTTATACTTACAACTAGTATTCGATTTTGTATTACATTTATTATTGATCCATCTCGAATCAGTTCGCCACGGTAGTAAAATTGACATTTTTTTACATTTTCCTTTATTTTTTGAGTATTTAGAGGCAAACAAAGAAAGGTTTTGATTGAATTCAATTTATTTTCTTCAGAGAAATGCCTCGGAAACAATCAGATTTATTTAAACACTATGCAGAAATTTCCAGGTCTTATAAATTCCCGGAAAGTTTCCTGGAAAGTTTCCACATTCGAAAATTCCCGGGAATTTTGCAACCCTACCTCAGACGAAAATGTCAACTCATCATGGAATTATGATGTCATTGTGAACTTTTTTATAATTGATTTTTTATAAACAGTTTTTCAAATATAACAGCCATTTTAGATTATAAAAGGCTAAAATATTAATAGAATGTGTATATTAATATATCTCAAATATGATACAATTCTCAACGAAAAATAATAACTCATCACTCTCTTAAGACGTCATCATTATGCATCAAAAGTTGGAAATTTGACAATTTCAGTGATTTTTCGAGTGATATCGATTATAACATTAAGACAGATGTATTTAGCGATGTTATCTATGTACCTCATAATTAATCATTGTGAGCCTAGGCATCTGAAGGACGCCTCTGGCGGACACCTTGCCGTCCTCCAACCGCGCAACGGAAGAAAGCTGATGTTTTGCACGTGAGAGTATTTTGGCTTTGGCTCCAATAGGTTTTGACCTCAGACGAAAATGTCTACTCATCATGGAATTATGGCGTCATTGTCACCTTTTTTATTATTTGAAATTTCAGTTTTTCGACTATAATTCGGCCATTTTAAGTGATATACGGCTGAAATCTTAATAGAATGTGTATATTACAGTATGTTTCATAATTATTGGCACTAGACTTTAACTTAGTGTAGTATCAAACTTGTAATTAGAAAGAGTATTATAATTTAGTATAACTTCATGTATGTATGTTCTTACTATATATACATTGTTTTGAGTCACACTATCATACCATGTGATTACCCAGCATCTTTTCTAGCATGCAAATTCATTCTTTGTCTCAGTTTTTGTCAAAATTCCAACAACATTTTGCTATGGTATAGCAATGTTTTCTTCTATACCACTTAATTTAGTTGTAGAGATATCTAAACATGTATATATCTTGTAGCTATGCAATTCTTAAGGATTTGTTCAAAGTATTCAGCAAGATATAGGTTGTGAAAGTCAGAGTTAGGAGTGTTCAAGTGATTACCCTTCAAAAATCAAATTTCCCGAGAAAAAAAATTTAATTTGAGAGAAAATGATTGTATTTATGGTCAATACCCACAAATAGCAATAATTATTAGTTAAACCACTACTTTAAACAAGTTAAGTAAAATTATGAATTTTATTTGCTAAATTCCACTTTTTACATTGTTAATCTCTGCGGGACTCAATCACACCCCTAATTCTGACTTTCAGAACCTATATCTTGCTGAATACTTTGAACAAATCCTTAAGAAATGCACAACTACAAGATATATACATGCTTAGATATCTATATAACTAAATTAAGCGGTATAGAAGAAAACATTGCTATACCATAGCAAAATGTTGTTGGAATTTTGACAAAAACTGAGACAAAGAATGAGTTTGCATTCTAGAAAAGATGCTGGGTAATCACATGGTATGATATTGTGACTCAAAACAATGTATATATAGTAAGAAAATACATACATGAAGTTATCCTGAAATTATAATGCTCTTTCTAATTACGAGTTTGATACTACATTAAGTTAAAGTCTAGGCCAATAATTATGAAACACACTGTAATATATCTCACATATAATGCAATTATCATCAAAAGCCTATGACATCACTCTGTTATGACGGCATCATAACGCATCAAAATATTAAAAATTTACAAATTTGGTGATTTTTCGTGCGATACGTATCGATTATAACAGTCTGACAGACGTATTTAGAGTTATTTCCCTTATAATTAATTAATGTGACCGCAGGCGCCTAAATAGCGCTTCTGGTGGACACAAAGTGTCTGCCATCTATGCAGCGAAAGCAAGCGAAGCGCTCTTGTAATTAAATTATAACATCATTAATACTGTGACTTTTATTTTGGACATTTATCATTTAGAGAACAAGTTGAACGCATCTTATGCACAAAATGAGTCCAGTTAAATCGAATTGTCCATAACTTTGGGAACATAAAGTTTACAGGTAGTGCATAAAGCATTTGACAGAAGACCATTTTGATCTACAGCATATGCCCAAAGTTTTGTAAAATAGAATAAAATCTGGGAGATCCAAGAGCGAGCGAAGCGAGCGACAGTAAGGGGGGGTCTGTGCGGCTTGCCCCCAATAAAATATTTTAAATCTTAGATGCCCAAATATCGATATACAGATATTGTTGTTACCTAGGGAAAAGAAAATCTCGGACTATAATGGAAGAAAAATGTAATTGGGACATATAATTTGACTCAATTAACATAATTTTGGGGTTTAGTTGTAACCTATAAGTTTGTGTGGAGTATTGCCGTACCACAGCTTCCTCCACTGCTCCATTGCCGAGCACCATGCCCTCCAGGTACCTACACACGGCGACTATGATCTACAGTCAGGGGGGTTCAAATGGTGTATTGTTCACATAATTGTGTGTACTCTTCGCCAATTTCTAATAGCCGATGTGATGTGAATTTAATATTACCAACTTTGAGAAAATACCAACGACCAACCTTAAATTTACCTACTTCTTGCGCGTTCATAATAACAAGCGCGCTTCGCTTGCTTGCGCTGCGCGGCTGGCGGATACTGTTTCCGCCGGAGGCTCCCTTCGGTCACCTGGGGTCACATTGGTTAATTATAAGGGAGATAACATCTCTAAATACGTCGGTCCTACTGTTATAATCTATATCGCACGAAAAATCACTAAATTTATCAATTTTTAAAATTTTGATGAGTAATGATGACGACATAACAAAGTGATGAGTCATCATTTTTTTATGATTGTTGTATCATAAGTGAAGTATGATAGTATACACATTCTATTAAAATTTCAGCCTTCTATCTCCTATAATGACTGAGTTATGCTCTAATAACTGTATTGCTTAACTTTCAAAAATGTGACAATGACGTCATAATTCTATGATGAGTCGACATTTTCATCTGAGCTCGGAACTTACTGGAGCCATAGCCAAAAATCAGCTTTCTGGGCCTTGCAGTTTCTTCAATCAATTCGTTACAGATATATATATATATATATATAGATTAATCGAGTTTTAATAGTAAGGACGAATGTTTTAGGTATGTCAGGTATGTTTATAATTATAAACTAATAAATAGAGCATTTATAATTACTATTAATTGTAAATTCACAAATACAAATTGTATCTTATTTTGCTTGAATTGATCGTGTAGCAATTGATTAACAATGATCTTTTGTTGTGGTAATCCTTACTATTAGTAAAACTCGATTAATGTATATATATATATGTATATATATATATATATATATATATGTAACGAATTGATTGAAGAAACTGCCGGGCGCAGAAAGCTGATTTTTCCATATGGGAGTATTTTGACTATGGCTCCAGTAAGTTCTGAATTCAGAGCAAAATGTCGACTCATCATGGAATTATGACGTCATTGTCACATTTTTAAAAGTTAAGCAACATAGTTATTCGGGCATAACTCAGCCATTATAGGAGATAGAAGGCTGAAATTTTAATAGAATCTGTATACTAACACACTTCACATGTGATGCAACTATCATCAAAAAATGATGACTCATCACTTTGTTATGACATCATCATTATTCATCAAAATTTTAAAAATTGACAAATTTGGTGATTTTCGAGTGATATCGATTTTAAAACTAAGATGGACATATTCAGAGATGATATCTCCCTTATAATTAACCAATGTTACCTCCAGGCGACCGAAGGGAGCCTCCGGCGGACACAAAGTGTCCGCCAGCCGCGCAGCGCAAGCAAGCGAAGCGCGCTTGTAATGAGTAAAACAAGATACTATTATTACTTTAATCAAATGGTTAATGAATAAATACACTACTTATTATCCAATTTAAAAAAAAATTAAATCGTAACTAAATTGTATGTAGTCAACCATTTTAAAAATTAAACACCAAATATTAAAATGAAACTAAACACCAAATATTAAATCATACATACAAAAAATTTCGCTTGGAAATAATTTTTATCAAATCATTTCAGAATCTACGTAAATTCTATATCTAAACTGTAAATGTAAGGTCCGTATTTTCTTAACCGAGATGACGATTTAAGAGACCCTTGTGGGATTGTTTTACCTAGCGCCATTGTGGGACTTAGCAGGATTGTAGGACTTATTGAGGTTTTTGAACCTAGCGGAATTGTTGGACTTTGTGGGATTGTTGAACCTAGCGGGATTGTATGACTTTGTGGGATTTCATAGCATCATAGGAATGTAACAACATTCCATTTTTAAATCTTGTTTGAACTCCATCTTGTGATCTCATTTTCGAATCCGCGCTTTTAGCTAAGTGCAACAACGTAGACGTATAAGACTCCTCTAATTTTAAGAAAGATTAGTGTATAGGACATTTTGTTCAAATAGTAAGATTGCAGTTATTTGTTTTGATCCGCGGGGTCGAGAGAATTTCTCAGAACAATTGTCGTGCATTTCAGATTCATTCTTTTTGGTCTCCATAATCACCACAAAAAGTATGGTCGCCGTGCTCCTTTTCCCACAGCACCTATCAAAAGTCACTATACTAAAAATGGCTATATCAACTTGATTAAACTTGAGGCGTTTACAAATATAATCAACAAAAATAGTTTGATAAATATCCTTGATGGCGTTTGGGCAAGTGCGCACTTTCAACATTATGCAAACAAAAAGGTTTTCTAGTGACCGCATGGGGGTGCGCATGCGCGTTATTGGGAGGTGCCCCTTACAAGAGTCTATTTTCCATCCCTGACAACAATATGTCATAATAGCAACAAGCGTACTTCGCTTGCTTGCGCTGCGGGCTATCGGATACTTCGTGTCCGCGGGTCTCTTTTAGGCACCTGGGACTCCGATAACGTAATAATATGATGGTGACTCATCATTGGGGCTATGTTATTAGGCACTTAAAGTTCAAATTAATTAAATGAATTCAAGCTTCAAAAACTGAATATTCTAACCTTAAAAAAGGTGAAAATTATGTCGTAATTCCGTCATGAGCATTTTATGAGATACTCCCTATCAAATAATTTCACAAATTCTACAAAAATGTCACGATATACCAAATTTCATATTTAAAATCTCTACTTAAATTAGTGCTGGAATTTACAGTTTTGGTGTACCAAAATTAATTTCTTTTTTCTCACTGATCATTTAATAATATCATTAAAATAGATTGCAGGCTGACTCTCTGACCTATCCCTATCGTTCCGGGTTGCATTATGCTAACTTATAATATTATACTATGTCTTTGTTCACTACCTTAGTTGCATTAACCCAGGGTTAATTTAGCAATTAAACTAATGAAAAAGTTAATAATTTAATTTGTCTTTTCATGATTACAGTCGATTGATTAATATAATATAGAAATTAATAATATTGATGCTCAAATAAAGTGTCTGTTTCATCACTGCAAGTAAGCAAGTACTACATCCATCTGTTTCATCACTGCAAGTAAGCGAGTATGTATACAGTAGAGTTCGCTTATTAGCAAGTCGGGTTTTGCACGAGAAAAACTTGCTAATAAGCGAACTCTACTTTATAATACTTACGAAACTTTCTACTCTATTCAAAATCTCCAAATTGAAGATTGTAAATTAATTAATACATAATACAGAATAATCTCTATCAGCAAGGTCTTCCTAATAAACAAACTAAAAGTTCGTGTACTATTAGCAAGTTTTTCTCGCTAATAAACGTACTAAAAGTTCGCTTATTAAGTTATTAGCAAGTCGTCTTTTGCACGAGATAAACTTGCTTATAGGCGAACTTGCTAATATGGCAACATAATTAATGCATTTTGGTCCATTGGGACCTTAAAAAACTTGCTAATAAGCGAACTTGCTAATAAGCGAACTTGTTTATACATAAATCCAAATTAATATAAATATAAATTTAATGATTATTGAAAAGGTTAATTAAATACTCCCTGAAATATTAAATTCGTGAACCGTAGAAATTTTATTTGATATATACAAGTACTTGTATATATGATGTAACAAGGCTGGATTCGGTTAACCGGCTAACCGCCGTCAATCATTACTTAACGGTTGAGAAAATTTTGAATCGGTTAGCCGATCTGCTTTATTTCTAAATATTAAGATTAATTTCATTGCTTTTCGATGGAGATTCATGAATATTACTTCTAAAATTTTGATATTACAATATTATTTCTATTTTTAAACCAAATAGTATATTTCGAGACCACTGAAAATTGTAAATTCTTCAATATCAGGTTAAATATTGGTCGACAAATCCATAATTATACTAATTAGTATTGACATCGGTTAACCGGTTAACCGCCTTGGAGGAATCCAAAATAACCGACCCCGAATAATGGCTAACCAACCCCAGCCCTGTCATGTAATAACTAAAAAAAATAAATATATAAATGACAATTTAGACAAAAAGACGCAAACTCAGTCAACTTACTTTTCAATCTTTCCAAAATAATAGTATACTAATATCTGACTGAATGATCTAAAAAAAATGTTACCAAATAATGAAAATGTTTGTTTGCTTGCTTGCTTTCGCGATTTAGAAATTCAGCCTACCTCATTATACTTTAAATTCTAATTTTAACTCGGCGACCGGTGTCGTTTTCCCCTAAAGTATGTATTTTGCATAATATTATTTTATTTATTATTTATGTTATAATAATTGTACAAAAACTCACCGCTAAAATATCCTCTAATATTTTAATTTTCTTGAAGGTAATGGCGATTTCTCTCTCCTCTCTTTCCCCTTTTCCGCTTTTCATCGTTGTCCATCCTCAATTCTTCTTCTCCCAAATCCTGCTTGGGATCCTCACTGGGCGCTTTCTCGTTCGCTTCGTTTTCTTTTTGCATTGTTTTTAACATTTTCATGTTTAATACTGTATTTATACAATTTCGAAAGGGATTCATCGATATAATTAGTAAACTTAACAACGTACCTGGAATACTGAAACGCTAGAAAAATGCATTTATTTAAACTTATCTCTTACAAAAATAGCACATGTGCAGCATAACAAACTATCGGTCAAAGGGCTGATTTTGCAGTTCTGAATAAAATCGAACATATATACATATAAATGTGACAATAATTAAATTGCTTTCTAAATTGAGGACTAAAAGAATCAGCATAACCATTTTCAACTTCTTACTTCCGCAATTTTATACCTTTGATCTTAATAAAATGAATTGTGCTGATTCTGAAATATTTTGACATTATTTGCTTGTTTCATTTTAATATTTTATCATTTAAATAAAAATATTAAGCATATGTGCGTAAAAGAGTTATAATAACATTATGTAAGATCACAATCGTCTCATAGTATATCCGCACGCAAGAGGGTCACATTCGTCTCGTGGTATATCTGCACGTAAGAGAGTCGCATTCGTCTTATGGTATATCCACACGTAAGAGAGTCATATTCGTCTCGTAGTATATCTGCATGTAAGAGAGTCGCATCCGTCTCATGGTATATCTGCACGTAAGAGAGTCGATCTGCTTAGTAATATCTCCTACACGTTATCCTCTGAAAGTTTCAGATATCTAGCTTTTCGTATTTCGTGAAGTACTCTACTCGTAGCTGTAATAACCTATCAATACAAAACTTTAGTGAAATAGTTGGTAGATTAAGGCTTACATACCTAGACGTTTATGATTCAATTACGCTACATTAAAGAAATGTATTGAAATTTGGATTTTGATCAAATTACTATCAAATTTGCTAAGTGATAATAATAGTATGATTCATAATTAATCATTGTTTCAATAATAATTAAGTTTAAATGAAATAAATATTGTAATTTCAATCAAGGTTGAAAATAGATTTTTTAAAAACTTAGTCATCATGTTTCAAAACATAGTTCAAGCTCAATGGTATTTCGATCGTAATTTAATTTCTCAATAACAACTACAGTAGACCCTCGATTATCCGAACCTCGATTATCCGACACCTCGATTATCCGAACAGTATGTTCGAGTACCACTCATTTTATCAAATACTTTTCAATCGAATTTGTGAAAATGATGTGTTCGGATAACTGAAATAATGTGTTCGGATAACTGAAATGATGTGTTCGGATAACTGAAATAATGTGTTCGGATAACTGAAATGGTGTGTTCGGATAACTGAAATAATGTGTTCGGATAACTGAAATGGTGTGTTCGGATAACTGAAATGATGTGTTCGGATAACTGAAATATGTGTTCGGATAACTGAAATAATGTTTAATAAATCAATTCCTTAAAAATGTATGTTCCAAAATTGTGCGTAGCATTGTCAATTTGTTTGGCTATACATACGTGTAAGTAGTATTCAAATCATAATACGTTCTTTAATAACATCTAAGTTTGTACATGTGCATTTAAGAGCGTAAAATACGTATTTCGCTTATCCGAACGATTTCACTTATCCGAACACCAATCTTTGAACTAACAAACGGAGGTGTTCGGATAACCGAGGGTGTACTGTATTCGGAATTAATGAGGAAATCTTAATGTGAGTTCAAACCAAATTCATAAAGTTCAAGGTAGTAATCACATACTTATTAACCAACTCGGATCCCTAGATAATTCCTTAATTTTAAAACAGCGGCCGTATTCACTAAGAACTTAAGATCGATCTTAGTGCTTAAGGATACCGCCCTCGAAAAACAAAAAATGGTGAAATTTTTTATTGTTAATTCCATCGGATTATTGAGTAGTCTACCATCTAATCGTACTTGTTGGACGGTATTTATTTGGATATTCTAGAACTGAGCACCTAAAGCTCAGTCGTACTAAAAATCGGAAAGTTATTCGTGGTTTTGCGGCGCATTCATCAATTATTTTCTAACTTATCTGATATTTTTTCAATTATATGAACCTCAAATTGGTTTTAGCCCCTTTAAATATTATAAAACAGATGAATTTAGTAAAAGAGGCACTTAAAATCCAATCTAAAATATCTGTATGAGGACTTCATTTCTAAAATGCTCGGGAAATGGTCGTTGTGATATTAGCTATTGTGTATAGAAAAGAATTCTGAACAGTTGAAAAAATATTTATTCAGATCCGACCATTAGTTCGTAGGTTATAGTATATTGTAGGTAAAGTTCGGACATCAAACCTCTCTATGGCACCGAAAATGCTCGATGTCAATGCTTAAAAACTATTGAAGATATATAATCTATTATAATCTTAAATGAAAGGATATATATGATAATATATAGGTTCCTCAAACATCTCTTTGTCAAAAAGTAAATATTTCTTGACTTATCATCGATTTATTGTAATACAAATTCTATGGAGAACTTTGAATATAGTAGAAAATGGCGAATCTTGTCATGAAATAAGTTCCCAAAAGTAGCTATTATACTCAAAAGACAATGCAATAGTCACTAGCAATGTATACAGAAATTTTGAAGCACTCAACATGATTATTTTGGAAGTTCAACGCATTTATCCCAAAAATTCGGTCAAAGCCCCCCATTTATGGTCCAAAAATAGATTCCTCCATATCTCGGGAAATATACACCCAAATTCTTAGCTCTCAATTCCTAATATACTTTTCAAGACGGTATATATCTGATTCTTGAATAATAAGTGTACTACATGGAATAGAAAGCTAAGTTTTAAATTTTTATCACGTGATGACGTAGCATTTTTCGAAATCCTAACTTGAAAACTAAAAGTCGTAGACTCTCGTTCTTCCTAATATACTTTTTAGAAGCTCTTTATTAATTCTAAACCGATGAATTATACTTTGTAGTGCTAGGAATATGAACTATATCCCTAATTGGTTCAAAATATTCGGGGGTAGAGGCCTCAAGGAAATTTGTGAATTTTCAGTATAATTTTGATATTTTCACCAAAATCTGTTGAAATACATCTAATTCATTAGTCACATGCGATTAAGGTTGGCCTTTCCTATGGGCATTTTGTTTATTATCAAAAATTTGCCAAAAGTCCTTTTTAACCATTTTAGGATAACTAAAGGGGTTCTAAACAATAATTTTGATTTTTAGAATTTCAATGCAAATATTTCGCCACTTAGAGCCACTTGTACCACCTGGTGTCGCCTAAAAAAGGACACATTTTGTCTCATGTCCATAACTTCTTTGAACCATGTCAGATCATCATTTTAATGCTAAATTCGTGCTCAGCACTAAATATCCAGCAATTTGATATATATATTGGACATTTTTGGAGAAATTCTTTGGCTGCGGATTCCTAGCAACGGCCAGGAATGTGAAAAAATCTCTGGCCGTTGCTATGCACGGACATCCAAAAACTTCTCCAAATATGGTCAATATATATATCAAATTGCTGGAAATAAAGTGCTGAGCACGAATTCAGGATTAAAATGATGATCTGACATGGTTCGAAGAAGTTATTGATCTCGAATTCCGGTGGACACTATCGAATGTGGTTATTTTGGGTGGCCAGTCAGCAATGACCATTTTTTTCCACTTTTGTTGTAGAAAAATTTGATATACCAATTTTTGAAGTTAAGTAGTGCTATAAGTTGTCGAATAAGGATATTTGCATGTCATTTAATATTCCAAAGCAGTTAAAACTAATGGAAATTGAGGGACATGTATAAATATTTTCTGATACTTTTTTTTCAGCAATTATAAAGGTGATAACTTTTTGTAAATTAAAAATAGGGACGAAAACTTAACGGTTTCTGATAGATCTCGAAGAGTAGAACATAATGAACAGACAGAATTTTGATAATACAAATAAAAAGAGAATTAAGAAAAAAATAGTGTCAAAATTACTAAAAATAAAGTTCCTCGGGTGTTTTGGTGTGAATTTTTAACAATTTTCAAAATTTCAAAAATCTGTCTGTTCATTAGTTAGATCATCGATTTATGAATGAATTTGAAAAGTTTCTAATGGATTGTAAGCATATTGTTTCCGATTTCTTACTTGTAAAATGACTAAATTTTTTAAAAATTTTTTTTATCTCTAATTATTTCAATTATTAATGCAGTTTTGCAGATAACTCTGCGATTCAAATCTGCACTGAAAAAATTAAATGAATCGGTTGAAAAAGTCAAAAGTTAGCTATTATAGGAAACGCCAACCTTAAATCCCCATGGATGCTTTTATTTATTATTAATAGCTCATTTTACTTCGTTCTTAACAACAAAACGTCAAATCCCTATATCTCGAGTCTTTAAAATTCCAAAATTGACCGTCTTTCAAAAATTTTAACTGAAAATTGCTTTGAGATAGAGGTTTGAATATTTCAGGAGTTGTTCCATATCATTATGCGATGAGCGTAGGACCACTCGATTTTGATATCTTCTAAATTTGTGATTTTATTGCTGATTTCCAAAGAAAATCGGGCTTTTTTCGCCGTTTTTTGGCAAATTTTTTTCAAACCCCTATAAAATTAACAATTTTGGTTATTTTAACTTTCTTTTGGTTCTATGCGATTGCAAATTTTATAGACTATATATGAATAAATTTTCGAAGCATTTGATCCAAACATGTGTTTCAAAAAAATCACAGAGTGGAGGAGGGCTTACCATTGAGATGTGCTAGGGAAAACGGACTTTGAGACGCTGTAACTCAAAAACTAGAAATGCGAACCAAAAACTTTTTGGCATGTCTAAATATTTTTTAATTGCACTACTTGCCCACGCTTACCATCTTATATATCTCTATTCTTGATATATGCTGTAAGCCAAACCTATGGATTTTTCACGGGCGGTATCCTTAACCAAATAATTTTCGCAAATAGTTGATATTCGGTTTGTAACCAAATATCATTATTTGGTATTCGGTTGCAAACCAAATAATTTGGTCAACCGAATAATTTGGTCAACCGAATAATTTGGTCAACCAAATAATTTGGCCAACCGAATAATTTGGTCAACCAAATAATTTGCATGCTTTCCCAACACAATCACATGTTATTACATGTGGTGGTCCGAACACAAATAAATCTAATAGGCCTACATATACCGGGTGGGCCAAAAAAACCGCGCCCCGTGCACATTTCAGCCTAGCTAGACAATATATACCAAACTAAGTTACCATTATTATATTTATTATATTTTAAGACATGCTAGATGTACCAAAAATGAAACAATGGACTGTCAAGGAGAGAAGTTGGTGTGTCCAGAGATATTTTGAAACGCGGTCTTTCAAGGTGATCAGGGAATAATTTTTGCATGTATTCGACGTAGGAAAACCACTTTGCAAAAGGAGAATTCAAGCCTGGGTAAAGAAATTCCAAACGGAAGGGACCGTTAAAAATCTAAATAGCAAGTCTTGTAACCGTCAAAGTCATTTCGGAAGAAAAAAACTAAGTGTGGCGGCCGTTATTCAACGTGTGCGTGATTCTGTTACGCAATCACCAAAAAGATCAACACGAAAGAGAGCTCAGTGCTTAGGATTGTCAAGAACAACCCTTCGAAGGGTTCTTGTTGATGATCTAAACTTGTTCCCATATCGTATTCAAACACAACAAAAGCTCTCACAAGCTGCTAAAATCAAGAGAGAGGAGATAGCTGGGGTTTTGATGAAGAAAGTTGAGAGCATCAAATCGTTCGTATCTCTCCTGTTGACATCTGACGAGGCGCATTTTCATTTAGACGGTCAAGTAAATTCCAAAAACAACATCTATTGGGGTTCCTTATTCGGTTAACCAAATTATTCGGTTGACCAAATTATTCGGTTAACCAAATTATTCGGTTAACCAAATTATTCGGCTGACCAAATTATTCGGTTGACCAAATTATTCGGTTAACCAAATTATTCGGTTGACCAAATTATTCGGTTAACCAAATTATTCGGTTGACCAAATTATTCGGTTGGGCCATTATTCGGTTAACCAAATTATTTGGTCTGACCAGAGGAGTAGCTTACACCTATGTCGCCCGGGGCGGATGTATTTCATGCCGCCCCTCAACACATATTTCTACCTCAACTTGGCAAGTGTATTAACTTAATTTGTGGTGTGTTTGTGTGTTAATTTAAAATACTATTCATACTCGTATTAGCTGGAAAAATGTTCAAATTCAAAATACCTTGGAAAAATTCTGAGTTTACCAATATATACTTAGGGCATTCAAAAAGTTCGTAACTCAGTATGGAAAAAGGGGCAATACACACTATATCATATCAAAACTTTACTAAATGTTCAAAGTAATCTCCCTTGTACTTAACTACGAGCTTTAACCGCTCTACCCACATATAAAATGTCTTTTTATACTCCTCTTCCGGGATGTTTCTAAGGTACCGCTGAATTGTCCTCCCAAGTTGCATCCTCTCATCAAAAGTCTTCCCTGCTAGGTGTTTTTTGAGACCATCAAATAACCAAAAGTCACAGGGTGCTAGGTCTGGACTATAAGGAGGGTGATATAATTCGACAAGTCTCATGGACTCCAATTTGTCCTTCACCTGCTTCGATTTATGTGGTCTGACATTATCGTGCAATAATTTTATCCCCCTGAGTCCACATCCTAGACGACGCTCTAAATAGTGTTTCTTTATAGCAGGAAGTATCACCGTTGCATACAAGTTTCCTGTAACAGTCCTACCCTTTGGGGTGCAAATTTGACACACTGGGCCATATGCATCAAAGAATATCGTGTACATAACCTTGCGGCCCCAGTGGTCCGGACGGGGGATTGCAAGTGGATCTGTACCTTTCGGGAGCCATACTCTATTCTGTTCCTTACGTAATGGCTCTGAAAACCGTATCCAGGTTTCATCTCCTGTACAGATCTCGAATAATCGCCTTTCATTGCAATGACCATAAATTTTCAGGAGAGACTTAGCTGCATCCAATCGAGCCTTCTTTTGACTGTCAGAAAGCAAATGCGGGACCCAACGGGAACAAACTTTCCTCAGGCCAAGATGCAAACTCAAAATGTCATTAACTGTTCCCGATGACAAGTCAGCATGGTTAGCAATACCCTCAATCGTGATATGTGGTTCCTCTTCAATCATTTTGGATACCAGATATTATTAGTGGTGGTCGCCGTAACCGGTCTTCCAGCCCAAGGGTCATCTGCTATCGCCTCTCCCCTCACGAAAACGAATACTCCACTTCTTGACGGTAGATTCTGAGCAAGCATCACGGCCATAAACTCGGGATAGATCATTGAAAATATTCCTCGGAGAGTCTCCAAGAAGCGACCTGATTTTAATATAGGCTCTATGCTCTACATTAATTTATGGTATTTTGGAAGCCATAAATATCAGTGAGTCAAACACCCAAATGTAAAATTGATGTAACTTCTCAAGTATTTGATCAATTTAGATAAACTAAACAGTAAATAGGAGTTTAAATATGCATCTGTAATAATCACACTAGAACTGATTTTAAATAAGGCTAGCAAATAAATGATAGGTAGGGTTACGAACTTATTGAATGCTCTAAGTATTTTATGAAACACAAGGTCAAGTGCCGCCCCCTATTAAGCGCCGCCCGGGGCGGTCCGCCCCCCCCGCCCCCCCTAGCTACGCCACTGGGTCTGACCATTATTCGGTTAACCAAATTATTTGATCTGACCATTATTCGGTTAAATTAGTATTTGGTTGAAGCGATTTCAACCTTGATATTTATTCATACAGTCAAGTAAAATATTATTTTAAACTGTAAATACGATGGCCTGCTATTTTATAAACTTTTTCGGCACTTAGCAGCCGTATGTATAGTAGGCCATGGTAAGGACAAGCGCGGTTCCTTGCTTCCGCTGCGCGGCTTGCGGACACTGTGTGTCCGAAGAATCGCCCTGCAGGTTATCAAAGAGACGTTTGATTGTGACTTTCAATTTTCTCCCAAGGTATCTACGCCATTTGGAGCTTTTTCGATTTATCCATAGTTGTTAACATTTGTTTTATTTGTATTCGATATGGAAATCTCTTGAGATCATCAATTAGGACCTTCCTGATCTTGCTAAGCAGAGATTTCTACACCCAAAAACAAAAAATGTTTCCTCTGCTTGATTGATCGTTTGTGGCTAAAATCAATCGAATTTCCGACCCTCCCAATAAACTCAGCCGTTCGCTTCTTTGGTCGACCAGAATGCGTTGGCCAGTCATCAGAGTTGCAATTGAGGTTTTGAACTGTCCCATATTTTCTAAACTTCTCTACCCAACGATAGATCATTGATTTATCGGGGCAGCCTCCATCTGGAATGATGTGCGAAATTGCTTTTCGACAGCTTGGTATGAAGAGGTTCTACTAAAGTAATGTTCCACACAAAAAATTCGGTGCTGCAGGACCCAATTTGGTACTTTCTGATTTTCGAGACTCATAACAACTTTGAAATATAATAAAAATCGGATTGATTAAGGAATAAAAATAATATTGTCCCCAAAGAATTTGCGTTTCATTTTCTATTTTAATCACCCTGTATTTTCTGAATTTGGTTGGCATGAAGTGCTCGCAAGCTTGATTGAATTTTATAACTCCAAATACAATTTATTATTTATAATTGATAAACAAACTAAATCTTTTTTTTCCGAAGACTGTCGAAGTGAAACGATCGTTGCATTTCAATAAAGCAATATTTTATCTTAAATTATGCGAGATCCAGTGAAATTCTGAATTTACTCATCAAATCTTGAAAATATTCCCAAAGAAATTTCCGGAAGTCTTACAGGATAAATGATGTTTCATTCTATTAACTATATAGGCGATTATTTTTTATAACCACACCAATCAATAGTATTGTATATTATGGAAACTCTGATTTTCTGATCTCCTCCTCCCACTACTGTACCAGATTTGGATAATCGAGGTTCACTTGTGTAATAAGCACTGAAAATACAATATCAATCCAATTTATCATAGTAGACATTGGAATCACCAATAATAATGCAAAAAGAAGCAAATAATTATAGTTTAATGTAGAGAAGTAATGGAACATGAGGTATAATAATTAGGAACAGGCCATAAACTTAGATATCGCAATTAAAATGTAATTATAAACACAATGAAGTCAGGGGGGTCATTTTCGTATGGGGATCACTTTCCTATGCAAGTAGCGCTGGAAAATGACTTCAGAATATCCATGGTTCATGTTCATGGGGGTCATTTTTCTATGCAACAGGACTCTGTAAGAAAATAAAGCTTGAAACTGGTGTGATGGCAATTCAGTGGCACAAGATATTGACAGTCATGAATAATACAAATAAAATGCTACAGAAACCCAACACTGGACATTAAAAATTCCGCCCGCTAAAATAAAGTTGGCTTCCATCCTATGTTAAAAATAGAGATATCTAAGATGTTAAGCATGGGCACGTAGTTGATTTGAGAGATATAACGAATGCCAACAGTTTTTGATTAGCATGTCTAGTTTTTTAGATACATCGTTTCAAAGTCTGGTTTTTCTGTTTTTCGCTAGCCAATCTTAAAAGTTAAGCACTCCGCCCTTCGTATAAAGTTTTGAACAAACTGTAGCATCAAATGGTTCAAAGATTGAAACATAGATGGTCTACCACATTAGGTACCATAAAAGATCACAAAAATTATAAGGACCAAAACATGCCAATTTTATAAGGGTTGAAAAAAAGGAGCCAAAATCGCAGAAAATCTCTCTCTCTTTCAGGTATTAAATTTCCAAAATATACAATAAATTCATAAATGTTATCTGGTCTTTTCTATATCGCAGAATGAGGTAGAAAAGCTATGGAAAATTTAAGCCTTCTATCTCAAACCAATTTTGACATTTTCTAGTTTAAAGACCTATATTAAAAGCATTGTACAATGAGTCATTAAGGGTAATAAAAGCTTTTACAAAAATATATTCGTATTTATACTGATGGGTTAAACATATTCGAATCAAATCCACAAATGATAAATAAGGAGCTTCTAAAAAGTATATTAGGTAGGTTGAACATTAGTCTACGACTTCCATGTTAGGATTTTTGAACAATGCTACGTTATCACATGCAGGCCCATAGGCTGATCGTAAACTGGGGGGTACCTTTCCTTTACGAGGTGGACCTCTCATAATGCTATAAGATTATGAATAATTTTATTCTCATATTTAATAATTGTTCCATGATAAACAGATATGCAAGAATCAGAATGTCACAAACAAACTAACAATCAAGGAAATGTAAAGATCTTGGCTAAAATAAACAATCCAGCTCAAGGCTACGAGGATGGAGACGAACATAAATATCCACATCTTCATTGAGATATTGGTATATTGTAGTGGATGTGGAGGAGTGCCAGGTGGGACGGACAACTTTTCTCCATGGATGCTCACATGTTGTTGTTTAATCGTCGCAGTGCACTGGCACTCCTTTCACACTCGCATGATGTGACAGGAAGAGTGCAGGCAACCTGAAAAATGATGAAAATATGTGTAATGATTTCCCAGTCACAGTCCTTGAGAGCCTTTGCTGGTGTTGGTGGCCTCTAATCTTGGGATATTGATATATATCTGTTATTCCCGCTTTTAAGTTCCACTAACAGTAATTCTGGTGATGGGAAACCACTATCATATACGAGGGGCAATCTAAAAGTCTGATCTCTAGTCTATATTTATCTCAGCAGAAATCATTTATCTTAACCCTTAAGTCAGTTGTTTATTCATATAACTTACCTTATGTTGCAATTAATAGTTTAATTGAACTATTTGTATTTCATTTATACTTCGTTAAACTTTTTTATGAACCTTCCCGGAAGGAGCACTATAAGCAATGGGTAGCCAAAGATGACCCTCGTCCACGGTTTTTGGGCGAATTCACCCTGCGGCCAAAAGGTTCTTTCCACAATTTTCTTCGATGGACAATGTCCTTTACTCCAAATGCCTCCTCCGAAAGGAAGGACCATTACAGGGACCTATTACGCAAACGATGTACTTCCTCTTCTTTGGACATTATAAAAAAATCAGACAAAGAATGGGAGCCCGTGGAATAAAATTACTGCACGATAATGCCCTTTCCCATATTTCGATGTTGTCAAAGGATAAATTAGCTGAATATGGAATAGAAGTCCTCTCTCATTCACTATACAGTCCTGATCTAGCACCACGTGACTTTTGGCTGTTTGAAAGATCACTTGAGAGGGAATAGATTTCGAGATTGGAGCGAGTTGGAGACCTCAATATTTAGTATTTAAAATGCCTACTCCAAGAGTTGTTTATAGCACTTTATTCTTGGTTGGCGAGGTTACAAAACTGTAATAATGTAGATGGGCAGTATTTCGAACAATTGTATTACAATTTATGTTGCATTTATTTTTCAAGTAGAAAGTATTGACAAGGGATTAGAACTTTTCGATTTCCCCTCGTATGTTAACTACTGCATCAATGCTGGGATTTTTGGAGCACACGATACTGGTTGCAAGAAAAGAGAGGTGGAAACAAAAGAAGTTGGAGAAAATTGTTGATCGATGGACACGATGATATGATCGATAAATGGTATGGCAACGTTTCTTTTGAAATATTCTTGAGGAGAATCTGCTTCAGCGTTGCTGCGGTGCTTTTGCCTTGATGCGATGCGTGGCATCGCAACTACTGTTCAATCTTTCTCAACCATACGGACAATTTGATCAAAATAAGGAGTTGTCATCGACGACTTTGCGCTCATCTTTGTATGTGCTGGCAACTTCAGATATCATTTGATGTGCCTGTACGATGCCAATGGTAGCTCTCTGTAGTTTCACAGTAATGCCTGCAAGGTGTGATAGATACTGGTACATGGACATGAAGATAGCAATAAACTCAAATGAGGTGATACTGACCAGAACCTGTTGCGCATCACTGCAGCTTGTTGAGTCCAAGTCAGCATACAGGCTACCATATTTGTTCAAGTGATGATGGAAACAAATAATCTTAAGAGCATCAAACATGAACACATACTATGCTTGCTAGGAGTGCTGTAAGCATAGTGACGCTCTGCCCATCGTGTCCTGCAAAGATCCAACAGTACCTTCCTTCTTCCTAAATCAATCGCACAAGTACCGCACTAATTCTTTTTATCACATGTCATGCGAGAGAGTGGGGGTAGGATAGGCGTGCTCGATCGTGGGACAGGAACTGCTGTACTCTCGGTAGTTTGGGTAGAGAATTCGATGATCTCGCCACCTATCTGTATGTAGAGCGTTCTCCACATCGTCATCGGTGTTGAGCGAGTCTATCAACTCTTGGGGTAGCTTCAAAGCTACAGATATATCAGTGGGTCCTCCCAAATGCACCTCAAAGGGAGTACGTCCCAGAGCAGAATGTTCGACATTATTCTTAGTATATTGAACATATTTTAACTCACTCACCCATTGGTCCATTGGCTTTTTCAAATCTGAGGCGGGCAAAGAGCACCTTCTCAACATCCTGGTTAACTCGCTCAATGCACCCTTGATCTGTGGAATTCCGAGGTCTTCCGCGTACGAACCGTGTGCTCGTCCACTCATTGAACAGTGTCGTATTCAGCATGTTACTAGTAAATTCACCTCCGTTATGTCTGGAAATGTGAGGTGCTCCATGTTCACAGAATATAGCGATCAGGTGATCGCACACCTCGACAGCTGACTTCGTTTTAAGCGCTCTCAACAAAATAAACTTGCTAAAGCAGTGTTGGTAATTGAGCATTCGTAAATCTATCAGGTCAGACTGTGCACGCTGGCCAAAAGTTAGAGGAATGATTGGCTTGTGGACAATCATTTTCGTAGTACCTTCCCCTTCTTCTCCTGGCATATAGGGCATATTTTTTAACCGATGCAAATTGTTCCCATTTTAATAGTAGCCTGACATCTTCCATTGTAGCTGTGTTTGTAATATGTAAGTTGTCAAATGATTGATGAATAAATATCTCATTGTAGTAGGTTTGATTAAGCCAATTGTTTCTGATTGATTTCAGTATATGAACAAAATAATGAAGAATTAAAAGCGACTAGAGTCAATTGGATGAAGTTCTCAGTGCTCTAGTTGTGAAGAAGTTGTAAATAATTTGGAGAGACAAACATTTAATGGATAATTATGTATGTATGTATGTATGTATGTATGTATGTATGTATGTATGTATGTATGTATGTATGTATGTATGTATGTATGTATGTATGTATGTATGTATGTATGTATGTATGTATGTATGTATGTATGTATGTATGTATGTATGTATGTATGTATGTATGTATGTATGTATGTATGTATGTATGTATGTATGTATGTATGTATGTATGTATGTATGTATGTATGTATGTATGTATGTATGTATGTATGTATGTATGTATGTATGTATGTATGTATGTATGTATGTATGTATGTATGTATGTATGTATGTATGTATGTATGTATGTATGTATGTATGTATGTATGTATGTTTTATGATACAATATAATTCCTATTTTCTAATCATGTACATACTTGTATGTAGTTTATTTCGAGACCATTGAAAATTATAAAAATTTTAATACCAGGATAATGATTAGTCCCAAATACATATTTTTACTAAATAATAGTGACATCGGGTAACCGCCCTAGAGGAACCCAAAATAACCAAGCCCTAAATTCGGGTAATCAAACCTAGCTCTGGTAAAGGGAACAACCTCCAATGAAAAGTTTACTCAGCTGCACAGAATTTGTTACAAACGGTTACTTGAACGCCACGACTCACCTTTTAGCATGGAGGATGTATATCTTCTCATTCAACAGGGTAGTAATAATGCAGGCTGAAAAACAATTGGGTGTCATCGGAATTGCTATCAAAAGTTGACTATAATCTTGACCATCTTAATTGTACTAGTGTAGAAACATTATCCTGGACACAGAGATGGGGATCGAAGCTCTTTTCTCGACAAACTTGCAACGACTAACATGAATCCATTTGGGATGATTCCCTCTTTATCTCAATATTCATACCTTTTGCCTCCATCACTAAGTTAACTGCTCTATGCGTTCCTTGTGGTTACGCTCGCGTGTCCATTCCTTGACTAAAACAGCATCTATGAGTAACAATGGTCACCTGCCCGTCATTATTAGCAGCGCAGAAAATCCTGTGGAAGCGTTATCGACGTTGTTGCAGTAGGAGGCAACTTCGGGCATATATCTAGCCATGACTCCTTCGGTAACTGGCGGTCAAGTTAAACGCCTAACGATCTGTTTAACTGTGCAGATCCTTCTTTCAATCAAACCATCCCCCTGCGGGGCGATACGATGAAGAGTGGCGTTCCTCAATAAAGCTGGGATTTTTTATATTCTTGGTTGCTAGTTCATGGTTGGTTGTATGGCACAAATATATTTCCGTATGCATAGCATACTGTATATAAGGCCTCACATTAACTTGCGGATATGAGACTAGGGATGCGGTAGCTGGTTGAACTAATAAAGGAGCTGCCTTAAAAAACATTAACAAAGCACGATAAAGCTTAGGAGTATATTACTAGCATATATAAATATAGTATCAAAGTACCAATATCCGTTGTTAAAATTTAGATTAGTCATAATATGATTGCGCAATAGGTTATAGTATTTGTGACAAATTTGCTGATTTTCAGTTGTCGTTTAGGAGAATTTTCAAGTGTTTTATTATATTTTTTTTGCAATAGAACTGAGATGTGAATGGGTTAATACGAAAAATTTGGAATTCTTTCATGGAATGTAGCTACATTCCAGCGTTGCTATGGAAGCGTGTTTTTGTCAGTTGGGGTTATATCTTGAAAAACACGATAGCTAGGCATAGGAAGTAGTATATTCGCAATCAAATAGATGTAATTCCATTTGATAGCGAATATACTACAGTTGAAACCGGGTTTTTTTGACACCCCATTTAAACGAAAAAATGTCAAAAAAACCGATTGTCAAAAAAACCCAGTGCTGCGCATCCCACAACGAAGAAAATATATTTTAGAGGTCATAGTAAGAATTATTAAGTGTAAAGGTTAACTTCTTGACTCCGTAGTCGTTGGCAATTGCCGTCAGAAGGTGACCCTTGTCGAGCCGCAGGACTATCTCGTGCCTTTCCGTCAGTGTCAGACGTTTCTGTTTTGATATGGATGTCATGAACCAATTGCTGAAAATTGGGTGTCAAAAAAACACGGTGTCAACTGTTAAAACTCAGATTTTTACACCAACAATTGTCAAAAAATACCGATTGTCAAATACCCAGTGTCAAAAAAAACCGATGGAAATTCTATAGTAGAAACATGAAAAAAACAATCTGCAGCAAAATATGTCAAAAATACGATTGTCAAAAAAACCCAGTGTCAAAAAAACCCGGTTTCGACTGTACTTCCTATTAAGTAATATTATAATTTCGATGTCTAAATTCAATGGTTTACGAGATATTCGACAAATTACCAAATGTGACCAATATGATAAATTAGATAATAACTCGTAAACCATTGATTTTAGACAAATAAATTATATTATCACTTAGTAGGAAATAGTCAATTGGCTATCAAATGGAATCACATTTGAATGTCTAGCTATCGCGGTTTTCAAGATATGATCCCAACTCACCAAAACGTTTCATAGCAACATTCCATGAAAAAAATCCAATAACGAATCTCTGAAAATCACCAAATTTGTCACAAATAAAACCTCATATGGCGACTAATCTAAATTTTAACAACGGATACGGGTAGTTTGACACCATATTTTTATATGCTGGTAATACATTCCTAAGCTCTCTTGTGCTTTGTTAATGATTTAAGCTTATGTTATAAGTTCAACCATCTTCTATCGCATCCCTAGTCCGTTACTGTGAGGCCTTATATACAGTAGGCTATGCCGTATGATAAAATTGTATGTTAAATATAACCAAATCGCACAATTTGACAGTCCAACAAATAAAGCTGTATCCGGTAGGTCATCAATGTGTTACTCGAAGCTATCATAATATATGATACGGTCATACATATAAGCGTCTGTGCTTGGAGTCCCAGCAGTGTATCATCCATTAGCCTTTGGAACGTGGCCAGCGCGTTTACCAGTCCAAACGGCATGACGACAGTCATCTAGAATAATCCCTTGGTCATATTGAATGCAGTCTTCCCAAAATCTTCTCGTATCGGTACGCCAATAAGCTGCGTAAATGTCTATAACGGAGAAATACTGCGAACCATGAAATCTTTCTAAGATTGCTTGTACTTAAGTACCTGGGGTATGCTATATGTGTCACTCTATCCAATCCGCGGTTGTCTATGGCGAAGCATTTTTAGCTTTTAGTGACAAGCACCTCATTGCTCGCCCATGGCGACTCGGACGGCCTGCACAACTCTTGGTTCACTTCCTCATTCAATTGGATGTTTATTTCTTTTTCTCATTGAGGAGGTAGTCGCCTTGGTCTTGCTTTGCGTAAGGTGGCTTTTCTGGTATTAATGGTGTGCTCACAAAACGTGATCCTGCCGGGGTTGTCGTTAAACAAAACTTCGAACTCTCAAACAATATAATTAACCTTAAAGTTCATTGATCGTAATTCAGATCGGTCTCAATTCCGCCTATCGGTTGATTCTCGCTGCCCCTATCAATCTGCTTCACTGAGCGCGCAAGATTGAGATTCAAGAGTAAGCAACGGAGGAGAACCACTAGCCATCCTCCGGTTGCTTACTCTTATACCTCAGTCTTGGCCGGCCCTGCGTAATACTCCCTCTTCCCAGTCAAACGTTACGCGCCCAAATACTTTAAGGATCTTACTAGACTAATTCCTAATTACCTCCCTATTTTCTATAATTTTCTCCCTTTGCTAGAAAATCCCAAATAATTTTCTTGAAATATGGGCCATATTTAGAGAAAATTATTTTTGGGATTTTCTACTCATCAAAAGACTGGAAATTTAAAGCTGAGTACGAATACCGTAACAACAAAAGTTGATTTGAAAGCATATAAATAGGTTAGTTGACATTATATTCAAAATCCAGCGATTTTGGCTGAACTCTGTAAGACGATCCCGTGCAATGACCCCCATGGGACAATATTTCGGCTTGGGAACATCAATATTCTCTTATTAGACATACTAATGGTTATAAAAAAATCAAAGAACGAAGTGGCATCTTCTTGGTGCATGATGAACCTTCCTTCCGACTCTAATTTTAGGCAAAGTGGTTTTACTCATTTTTGTCATTGCGGGAGTTAATAACTTCATTAATGATAACTTTGACATATTGTTTAGTTGACTTGCCTTGCTAAGAATACTTGCAAATAGATAAAGTACCTGATAAATAAATATTTATGGCACACCCTTGAGAGATATCCTCGAAAGATATGAGATATTATAAAACGTGCATAAAAATAAGAGTTAAGGATACCGCCCTCGAAAAATCTTGCCTGGCGTAAAAAAAAACTGCAAAATGTTTTATTGCTAATTTCATTGTATTACTGATCGGTCTAACATCTGATAGCACTATTTGGGCGGCATTTTTTTTAATCTTTTGCGAAATAACCCCTTAAAGTTTAGCGTTAATAAAAATTGAAAAATTATTAGAGGATTTTAACTCATTTACCAATTAGTTTTTAACTTATTTGATATTTTTTTAATGATATGAACCTTAACATTGTTTTAGCACCTTTGGAGATTATAAAACACAAAGATTTAAAAGAATGGGCAAATAAAATCCAAACAAAATAGCTCTATAAGGGAGTTCATTTATATAATCCTCGGGAAATCGCAAGTTTGATCTCAGATATTTAGCGATCACTGGGTCAGAAATAATTCTGATCATTTCAAAAAAAAATTTGTTCGGATCCGACCATTTGTTCTTGAGATATCGCATATTATAGATAAAGTTCGGCCATAATATCAATCTAAGGTCCCTAAAGAGGCCGATGTCATATCTTAAAAACTATTGTAGATATATAATATATTATATCTTAAATAAAAGGATATATGCGAAAATATATAGGTTCCTCGACCATTCCTTTGTCAAAAATAAATAATTCTCGACTTATCATTGATTTAATTGTAATACAAATTCTATGGAGAACTTTGAATATATTAGAAAATGGCGAATCTAATCATTAAATATGTGTCCAAATTTAGCTATTATGCTAAATAGTGAATACAATTGCCGTTAATAATATGTACAGAAAAATTGGAGAACTTTTGATAATTATTTTGAAAGTTCTGGCCTTGGACCTCGCAGATTCGGTCAAAAACCCCCATTTAGGGTCCAAAAAGAGATATCTCTCTATCTTTGTAAATACAAGTCCAAATTCTTAGTTCTCACTTCCTAATATACTTTTTATGAGTGTACATATATGATTCTTTGATAATAATTGCACTACACCCCATGGAATGTTAAGTTTTAGATTTTTGTCATATGATGACGTAGCATTTTTCGAAAATCCTAACTTCGAAACTAAAAGTCGTAGACTTTCGCTCGAACTTCCTAATATACTTTTTGGAAGCTTTTTATTCATTCTAAACTGATAGATTATACTTCGCAGTGCCAGGAATATGAAATATTATCTACAATTATCCTAAAATATTCGGAGTTAGGGGCCTCATGGAAATTTGTGGATTTTCAGGGTACTTTTGCTATTTTTTGTAAATATTTGACTTTAATATACCTAAATCAGCAGTATAGATGTGAATAAATGTCTGTGGATGCTTATGTGCATTATTAATAACTCATTTTACATTCTTCTTAACACCTAAACTTAAAATCTCTATATCTCGGGGCTTTAAAATTTCAAAATTGACCGTCATTACAGAATTATTTCTCAAATTTGGTTTGAGATAGAAGTTTGAAAATTTCAAGAGTTGTTTCATATCATTAGGCGATGAACGTAGGACCACCATTTTTTGGATATATTCTAACTCGGTGATTTTATTCATGATTTCCCCAAAAAACCGACATTTTTGGCCCTTTTTTTTCGGACACCGATAAAATTTACAATATTTGTCATTTTAACTTTCTTCTGGTCCTATGAAGTTGCAAATATGGTAGACTATCTATGATTCGATTTTGGAAGCGTTTGTTTCCTTGGTATGTCCTAAACAATTCATTGAGTGTCTAAATTTCTACCATTAAGATGTGCTATCGGAAAATTTAAAAAACAGACTTTGAGACACTGTATCTCAAAAACTAGAAATGAGAATCAAAAACGGTTTGGAATTGCCAGTATTTCTTGATGGAGATACCTCCCCACGCTTAACATCTCTTATAGCTCTACTTTCATCGTATGCTGTAATGCAAATCATATGTTTTTTCGAGGGCGGTATCCTTAAATCAAGAAAATGATTCACGTTAAGTGTCGGATACAAAAGGAAAATGTATTAATTAAATTTAGTATTAAATCAGTAAAATCTTGCTAAAAAATAATATAAACTAAAATGATTCGATAAATTAAAAAAATCGCATTCAGGTTAAATATAAACTCATTGATCATAGAAATCGATCTATTTAATTATATTAGGCTTAAAATCTGGGTTTGTATACTTTGTGAGTAAATCAGAATATAGATCAAAACGCGAGGTCATATGAAAACCCCATTTATCCTTGATCTGTCGTATCAAATTTAGATCAATTTCTGTAACGAGAAGCCCGTCTTGTACTCGGGATAATCCAGGAGTTCTACTGCCATCAGGAGAAGACACATAACTAGAACCATAGAAATGCCCAAAATTATTATGAGCAGGCTTTCCATCCCCTGAAGTAAATTGATTTGGGTATATCTCTGTACCTATCCTATTAATAGCAGCAGTAAAAACAGAATTTGAGATAGCTGCACTTCTTGCTTCAATAGGCCACATTGGTTCTGATAGATCACCAACAGTTGCAGAAGGATTAAAAATGATTTCTGCTCCATTCAATGCAAAGCCCAGCCAATTGAGTGGATGATGGCGCCCATAGCAAATGTTAATTCCAAATTTACAAAATGACGTATCAAAAACCTAAAAAATGCAAAGATATTTTACGAAAAATTAACAGTATGATGCTACAATTTGGAAAACAATAAATTAAGAATTAAATACATTAGGGGTATTCATTAATGAAGACTAGCAATAACTTTGGACAAAATGGTCTGAAGTACAATTAGTTTGTATTTGCGTCGTCAAGAAGTATTATATAAAGGTTAAAGTTAACATCCAGTGAAATTCGTTGCAACCCCGCATAACGGACACTCCGGGATATCGACCACCACGATATTATGGACACTTTTTAATCTCATCTCTTATTTGAAAGGAAAGCCTATTAATTATTGATTCTATAATATTGAATCTGTGTATAGCGGTCACCTGCTCAACGCGGACAGCGGCCACCTCTTGTAGTCCCTTACTGACCCTAAAACTGTGTATAACGGCCATCACCTATCTATAACGGCCACTACCTGTCTATAGCGGCCACCACCTGTCTATAACGGCCATCACCTTTTTCACCTTTTTATGTGTTTATTACAGGGCCTGTTACAAACAATAAACAAGTTTCATGTAATTACTTCAAGTAAGAGATTTCTAAAAACTTGATATTTATTGCACTACGTTAATGCTACATTTTGGGGATTAAGACAATCACCTGTATATAACGGTCACCTGTGTATAACGGTCAACTTTGTACAGTCCCTTAGGTGGCTTTAGGTAGCATATATATATATATATATATATACAGTGCCCGGACAAAAGTATTCGAACACCACAGAAACTGCCATACAAATAGTGTTAAAGTGGGTCTATTCTTAAAGGAATATGTTCTCAAACTGTAAGGAATACTCTATTTATTTCAAATTCGTAAACTACACATTCTAATTACTCATAATTGATAGCCTCAGCTTAATTACTAACTCCCAAGTTAATAAATATCAACATTTGCTACTTGATGCTACTTGTCCCAAGTCACAGCCATTATATATGATGGCGTTTAGTGACACAAAGTGGCATAGGTTCATAATTTTCAACGTAAGAATAGGTAATTGAGTTGAAACTCTCAATTATGAGTAATTAGAATGTGTAGATTGCGAATTTGAACTATAAATAGAGTATTTTCTACTGTTTAAGGACATGTTGCTTTTTTAATAGATCTAATTTAATACTATTTGTATGGAAGTTTTCGTGGTGGTCGAATACTTTTGTCCGGGCAGTGTATATATATATAAGCTGCCTGACCATAAGTATTCGAACACCATATTGATTTGCATCATAAATAATACTAAAATGGGTCTACTCATGGAGGTCAATTCATTCCGACGACGACAACCACTGAAAATCTGGAATCAAATTTGATGTCTACACACTAGAATTACTCTGTTTAGAAGTTTTCTATTGATCAATTATGCCTCAAAGTAAATTTATATCGTTTGTGCCAACTTGATCCACTTGCTCTTATTTTATATAATAGTCAGTTCAAAATAGGAAGCAAATAGTCCCAACCCCAAAAAATGCAAGAAATTGTTTTATTGCATTTTTCCGTCGTATCATGTCTTAGGAGTAACATACTAAAAGTTTACCGAAATCGGAATATCCGAAAGTGATTTGGCCTGACCCCGTCTTTGACCTCGGACTATAAAAATCGCCGGTTTGAAAACTGAGATTTAACCTTTCAAATGATCGTAAATCAGTTTTTATTGTCATATTCGTCAGCATCAAATTTCCGGCAATTTGGTATATATATTGACTATATTTTGAGCAAAATCTTTTGGGCCCTCCCTAGCAAACAGCCTAGAACGTTAAAATTCCGATCTCCAAATTTGGTGTAAACCATATCGAGTGACCCCTTCTTTTTCTCGACTATGCTAGCTGAGTACAAATTTCTAATTATAAATATTCTAAACGTTAGTTTTAAAATTTTTATGGTTTGTAGCTGGAGGTATTCATGTATTTTTAATAGTAAACATACTCTAAATTTTTGTTTTGTCCCTTTAACTCCTATGAGATATAAGAATGGAAAATTTAGGTGGTATTGATTGATTGATTGATATGTTCACATTTCAATTTCACCTTCGGTTTCATCATCCGATGAAATATGAGAGGATTCCATCTTTAAAAGCTATGCTAGGGTATTGTCTGCACCAAACCAAGACCCAGTTGTGATATAAAGTACTGGTTTAATTTGAGATACACTATCTCTGCAAGAAAGTGAGTGAAGCCAAAAGCTTCGTTACACCCGAAAGACTGCCAGCTACAGCCTCTGCCACGAAATTTCACTCTCTAAGGTGCTATTTCCAGGTGATGTTGTGGAAGGACATGGCTGATGGTATGGAGGTTACCGAATGGGGATGGAACTACCAATATAACAGTCTAATCCCAGTCGTGTTGGACAGTAACCCTGCACTCGAAGCACTCATCAAAATGATCCACTGTAACTGTCAACACGATGTAGTAGTCTCAGATGTTGCTACAGAAAACAAAGACTCAACTGTTCCCAAGCATGCGGACGATGCCAAGATGACAACTGTAGCAATATGAAAGAAGGAATTGCATCGGATGATGAAACCGAGGATGAAATTGAAATGTGAACATATTAATCCATCTATTTGTTCATCTATGCCACCTAAATTTTCCATGTTTATATTTCATAGGAGTTAGAGTGACAAAACAAAAATTTATGAGTATGTTTACCGTTAAAAATATATGAATGGCACCAGCCGCAAAACATGTATTTTAAAAACCCCGTTTCTATTTATATTAAGAAATTCATACTCAGCAAGCATAGCCGAGAAAAAACAAGGGGTCACTCAATATGGTTCACACAAAATTTGGAGATCGGAATTTTTACATTCCAGGTTGTTGCTAGGGGGTCACAAACTTCTTTGCTCAAAATATAATCAATATACGTAATATATATCTCAATTTGCCGCAGATTTGATGCTGAGCACGAATATGACAACAAAAACTGGTTTGCAATCACTTGAAATGTTAAATCTCCGTTTTCCTAACTGGTCATTTTATAGTCTGGGGTCAACGACAGGGTCGTGCCAAATCACTTTCGGATACTCCGATTTCGGGAAACTTTAGTATGTTACTCCTAAGACATGATACAATGGAAAAATGGAATAAAACAATTTCTTGCAATTTTTGGGGTCATGCATCGATATTTACCTGACTATAATAGTAATGGCAAGTGGAAAGTGGTACAGGGTGACACCGTTGGTAGGAATTGCGCTTTAGAAAGGATTAATATATGGAAAGCTTCTAAACAGAGTAATTCAAGTGTTCGGATTTCGAATTTGATGTTAGATCTTCAGTAACTGTCGTGGTTTGGATGAATTGATATATATATATATATATATATATATATATATATATATATATATATATATATATATATATATATATATATATACACTACCCGGAAAAAAGTATTTGCACACTTCATCATCTCACGTACATTTAATACTAAATGAGTCTATTCATGAAGATTAAAACTCCGAAACGGCAAGTGATATAACTAACCGGGTTTCAGATTCGAAATCTTTGCATTCGATTTATTTATTGTAGGATTTTCTAATCAATTATTAATTCCGAATGTTTTCAAATTATCAACCACTGCCACCGTGTGCCACATATGTCTCTTTTTATCACCTCTTGTGTCACAGGATGATAACTTTACTCATTGGGTTGAGCAATTTATTAGAAATCTTCAACTATTACTAATTCGAATGCGAAGATTTTGAATCTTAAATCAGACTCTTAATAGCACTTAGAGTTTGATTACTTTTTCCTTCATGAAAAGATTCAATTTAGTACTATTTGTATGGGGAATAATGTAGTGTCCAAATACTTTTGTCCGGTTAGTGTATATAGTATACTGCCTGGACGAAAGTATTCATTCGTATACCCCTAATTATCCATACAAATAGTTATAATACTGATTTATTTAGCGTTTCAAGAATATTTAATTTGTGAGAGGTACACTTAATTTGACTTCAAATTCCAATTCTCCACATTCAAATTACCCACTTTATAAGTTTTCACCTTAATTACTCTTCTTCAAGATTATGCATTTTCAGCAATTGCTTTCTCATGTCACATGTCACAAGTGATCACCATTGTATATGATGGCATTGGTGGTGTGAGGTGGCACAGTTTGAAATTTTTTAACCTTGTGGAAGTGTAAACAATTTGAAATATTAAATAGTGAGTAATTCGAATATTGAGAAATCGAAGTTGTAGTTAAATTAAGCGCAATTCTTACCAATTAAATACCTTAGTTATTGTAGGATATTTCTAATAAATTACTAATTCCCAATTATTTCAAATTATCAATCACTGCCACCTTGTGCTACATATGTCCCTTTTATCACTATACATGATGGTGATGTACTACCCCTTGTGCCACAGGTTGATACTTTTACTCATTGGGTTGAGCCATTTGTTAGAAATCTTCAACTATTACTAGTTCGAATGTGAAGATTTCGAATCTTAAATCATACTCTTAATAGCTCTTAGAGTTTGAATACTTTTCTCTTCATGAAAAGATCAATTTAGTACTTTTGTATGGGGAAGAATATAGTGTACAAATACTTTTGTCTGGTTAGAGTATATCAGGGATTGGTTAGCATCTTCAGACTTATTCACATCACTCACGAAATTTCTTCTTATGTGCAAGACAATTAAAATTTACTACCGACATATACAATATATACAAGTGCTTAAATCTGTAATCAAAATGTGTGTTATCATCATTATATTGTGCACAAGCTATAATGACGAATATTTTAACCAATTTTCTTGCATGCTTTGCACAGCCATAATAACAGTATTAATGTGTATTTAGCGTAGGAAATCTCACTTTGAACCAGTTGTTGAAAAAAACGTGTGGAAATATTCATTGGAATGTGCACATATGCCTGCGTTGCCAGGGAAACATAATCTGAATAACTTGGGCTATATCTCAATAACTGTAAGTGCTAAACACTAATAAGTGATGTCATATGATAATGAGCGACTTCTTATTCACTAGTAATAATATAATTTAAACAATTTGAGGAGTACATTAGGCCCTCGATTATCTGAACAGTTCGAGCACCATGTCAATGAATAACTTAATTTATGTATTTCTTTGTTCATAACACCGTTTAATCAATCAAATTACAGGGGAAATACTATTGATCCGAATTCATCTCAATATTCATTGAACCATACCATAGCATACTACATATTAGCCCTCACAGTAACTTGCGGATTTGGGCTAGGGATGCGGTAGAAGATGGTTGAACTAATACATGATATGCCTTAGATTATTAACCGCACACAATAGAACTTAAGAATGTAATACCAGCATGTATAAATATTGTATCAAAGTACTCATATCCGTTGTTAAAATTTAGATTAGTCATCATATGAGTGTGCAAAAGGTTATATTTGTGACAAATTTAGTGATTTTCAGAAGTCGGTTAAAATACATTTCAGATGAGAAAGAAAATGATACACTTATCATCAAAAAATGATGACTCATCATTCTGTTATGAGGTCATCACTACGCGTCAAAAATTAAATTGACAAATTTTTATCTGAGCGATATCGATTATAACATTAAGACCAGTGGTTCTCAAACTGGGTACGCGTATCCCTGGGGGGTACGCCGATGTTTAACCAAATAATACAAGTATAAATTCTGTAATAATAAATTTCGCTTCACTCTATCATATCAACAGACCAGCACATACAAAGTAAATTCATGCCATATAGCTAAAATATATCGGTTGCAATGGTTTCATCAATAATTATAATTATTAGTTATCACCTGAACATCCAATGGTTTAAAGTTATGCTACAAGGATTCCATTATATCTACATATGTGTCACCCCATATCGATTTGCATATCACACCTACCCGTGTATCGTAGTGTTTTTATAAAACGGATATACTTGATTGAACAAGTATTTCTTTGAGACCTTGACATTATAAACAAATTCATATGGAATCTGCTAAGAAACGGAAGTATAATGAAGATTATATCAAATACGGATTTACATCCATACTTAAAGAGGGACAGGAAATACCACAATGTGTAGTATGTTATAAGGTGTTATCTGAGGGCTCGATGACACCAAGTTTTCTAAAACGCCATTTAAGCGGATGCTGCCCTGATCTTGCAGATAAAGATATCGATTACTTTAAACACAAAGAGGTCGGAGTAACGCGAATTCGTCTCGATCAAAGAGGGCAATTCAGGCAACAAACTCAAGCAGGTCTTCGTGCCTCGTACATGGTGGTTTTGCGCATCGTTCATAAAATAAAGCACATACGATTGCAGAAAATATTATACTCCCCTGTTGCAAGGACATCGTGCATTGCATTTTGGGAGATAGTGCTGAAAAGAAACTCGCCTCTCTGCCTCTCCAAAGACACTATTAACCGCCGAATTAGAGATATGGCAGATGACGTTGAGCAGCAGGTAGTTGCTGAGATTCTGGGAGCCCCGTTGAACCTTTTTGCAATTCAACTTGGCGAGTCAACGGTCGTTTCTAGTTGTGCACAACTATTGGTATTTGCACGGTACATCAAAAACGGGGACTTCCTGGAAGAGTTTCTATTTTGTTATTGCTTGGGGATAACTACTAAAGGAGAAGATATATTCCAGCAGGTCTCTGATTATTTCGAAAGAATGGGACTATCCTGGAGGAATATTTCTTCTTGCACAACAGATGGTGCACCTGCTATGCTTGGAATTCATCCGGGATTTCCAGCTCGAGTAAAGAGTGTCAATCCAGTTTCGAATCACTATCACTGTATGATACACCGATATGCTCTTGCATTTCAAACTTGTTCTTGACGACAATGTAACCATGATCAAGTTAATCAAGTCCAGTGCTCTGAATACATGTGTGTTTCGCCGATTGTGCCAAGAAATAGATATTGACCATGAGAATTTGCAGGTCTATACTGAAGTTCGTTGGATGCCACGAGGGAACATGCACTCTCGAGTAAGTTCACTGAAAAACCAATTGCTTGAATACTTTGAACGCGATCGGAAAGGGTCAAAATTATTCTTCAGCGAACTCTCACAGATAAAGAATAGCCGAAAAAACTCTCCTACTTAAATGATATCTTCACGCGCATCAACTTGCTCAACAAGGCCCTCCAAGGACGGTTTACTACCATGATTGATTTTGTGGACAAAGATTCGGGCATTTATTATGAAATTAGAACTCTCGGAAGCTAAAGTAAGCGTGGGAAAGTTTTTTGAATTTTTTGAAAACTTGTCAGCAGCACTTGGAAATGGGGACACTACAGATCAGAGTATATGTGCTCTAGTAAAGGCTCATCTCTCCGCATTGCGTATTGAATTTCAGAATTAATTCCAAGATCAGAGCGATCTGGACATAAAAATGATTCGAAATCAATTTAGCTTCGAAATAAGTTTTATATCAGACAGAGTCCAAAAGGAATTTGTTGAATTAATCAATGATTCAATTGCCCGAGATAAATTTGAAACACTCGCACTCACCAAGTTCTGGTGCGAAATGAGCGTGATATATCGCAACGTGACTGAAATAGCAGTAAAACTCTTCTTGAAGTTTTCCAGCACTTACCTTTGTGAGAAAGGATTTTCATCGCTCTTTCTAATTAAGAACAAATTTCGAGCGCGGAAATCAGTTGAAGCTGATCACCGTCTGGCCCTTACAAAAATTGTGTCACAAATTGAAAGCCTAGTGTGCAAAATGCAAGCACATCCACCTCATATTGATAGATATAACACAAAATTAATTAATGAGAAGAAATTGTACTAAAATGGGTCTATTCATGAAGAGGAATACTTCTAAACAGTATGGGATACAGCTAATCGGATTCCACAATCGAATAATGAGCATTCGAATTAGTCACAGTTGATTTTTCTGACTAATCAGTAATTCCATACTTTTTGTAATTATCAATTAGTGCCACCTTATGCCACATACGTCCATTAACCACTATACATGATGACAATGAATAACTTATGGTGGCACTGGCTGATAAGATTTTCTTTGAGTTTAGTCATTTATTAATTATGTTCAACTATGACCAATTCGAATGTGTAGATTTCGAATCTGAAATCAGATTTTTAGTATCTCTTTGAATTTGAACGTATTCCCCTTCATGAAAAAATAAAATATTTTGTACTATTTGTATGGAAAGAATCAAGTGTTCAAATACTTTTGTCCGGTTGGTGTATATGTTGCAGTTCAGGTGTGAGTTCGTCTAAGCGTACTTGAACCTGTCTAAGTACACTTAGACTAGAGTAGCTAGTCTAAGTACATTTGACTAGTTCAAATTTGAATGGTATTAAACTGCTAAAATTAACTAAAATTAACAAGTTATGTTGATTAAGATAGTATAAGTCATGGTATTAATTAGTCTGTTTTAAAATCAGCTGCTTGTTAGTATTAGTTTCATCTTTATAATCTTATGCTTAATTAACCATCCTGAATATACGTAGGTGGTCCTATTAGTTGAAATATATGACTAGAATCACATTGATTGATTTAACTCCTAATTTATTTCATTGTTCAAACCAAAATGTTCACCTTTATCCAATTACTTAGGTCATTTCAAAAGTACTGATCACTATTGATTTTTGACAGCTAGTGTATATCGAATGTACCAATTAATATAATCCAGATAGCATGACCCATTCTCTCCTAATATCTAAAAGAATTTTTAAGATAGCATAAGTATTTTTCTTGTAATCATCATTTCAATCTTGTCAGTTTTGGCTACTTATACATTTATGGCTTCAAAATCGTCAATTATTGAGCAAGAGCAAAGGGCATATATCAAGTTTCGTTCACTGCTAAAAGATTCGAACAAGTACATCCACAATGATCTCGTGGAAGTTTGTGGAGATCAAGCACTTGCTTATTCCACGGTTAGAAGATGGGCTCGACTATTTCGAGAGTGAAGAGACAGCATTGAAGATGAGCCTCGGACTGGTAGGCCTAAATCTGCAACCTGTGAACCCTCAATTGAGTTGGTTGGTGAATTTCTTCGAAATGACCCTTGCTGCACTATTGAAGAGATTTCTTAGTATACGGATATCTCAACGGGAAGTATTTACCGCATTCTGAAGGAAGATCTCGGAGTAAGGAAGGTTTGCGCTCGGCGGGTGCCGTATTTGCTGTCAGAGGCCCGGATGAAACAGAGGGTAGAATGTTGTGAAAATCTTCTACACTACGTAAAATTTGATGCAAGGCGACTCTATGAGATAGTAACCATAGATGAAACTTGGATTTACTATTCAGAACCTAAATCCAAGGAAAAATCTAAGTGTTGGCTGCATCCGGCCGAAACCCGACCTAAAAGACCGCGTCCAGATTTCCGTGCCAAGAAGGTAATGTACGCAATTGCATTTGACGCCTACGGCCCAGTTGCTCAAGTTTGTGTTCCGAAGGGCCAGGTTGTTACTGGAGACTTTTATTGCACTAATGTGCTCGCAGAAATCAGTAAACACTACACAGAGCGTCGGCCGAGAACTGGTCCTCGTGGAATAAAACTTCTACATGACAATGCCAGTAGCCATAAAACTAAACAAGTCGCCGCATACATCAAGAATATAGAGATGAAAACACTGAATCACCCTCCCTATTCCACAGACCTAAGTCCTTGAATATGTTCATAAGTACCTGAAATCGATCCCACAGACGGAGTATAAAAAGTCATTTCGCTGCTGGGTAGACCGTCTAAAGGAGTGTATTCGCGTCAAGGGAGACTATTTCGAGAATATGCAATTAAATCACACATCAGTCGTTGCTTAATATCAAATTGGTGGGGGGTGATCAGTACTTTTGAAATGACCTAAGTAATATATTGTTTCCACGTTTCTACTTATAAATATTCCCGAACATTTTAATTGGATTCGTTTGAATGCTTGTTTTACTATCGTACAATATCAAATTTCACGCATTCTTTGTTTTAGGGGAAAAGCTAACGGATTAAATAAACGTGTAATTGCTGTAGAGGACATTATTGAAACTTTAAAACGAATCCATATAGAAATGGATCACTGGGGAAGTGATGAACTCTATGCACGAATATCGCAGGTGTTTTACGACATCACTAAACATATATGCCAAATATTCGTTTTAGATTGTGACTTTTGCCAACTAAAATAAGCTAAGAAACCTCTTAAGTCTTTGGTCGTTAAGCCCATCGCTGCTTCTTCATACTTACCCCGTGCTCAAGTGGATTTAGTTTACTTTTCGACTACTTTTCAGGAGGAAAATTTTCCTTATAAATGACTGCTTGTTTATTAGGATAATTTCGCCAAGTTTGTGAGGATAAGCGCTCTTAAAACTAAGACAGCTGAAGAGGTATCTGATATTTTGCTGGACATATTCTTAGACATGGGTGCTCACATTTTATTGCAGAGAATTTAAAATGAATCATTGTTCAATACTCTAAATCAGTACTGGTCTTCTTCAAAAATTATCTATGGGAAACATCAACATCCTCAAACTCAATGCTCGGTGAGAGTGCAAACAAGGACATCAAGAGACATTTCACCGCTTTGCATTATGAGCGGCAATCAAGTTGTTAGGTTAAACATATAAAATAAGTACAGTATAAAACAAATATCAGTCACCATAGTGGGTTAAGAATGTCACAAAATAATGCTGAAGCAATGCAGCACAAATTAGAAAAAAACCTAGCAACACCTGCGTATGTTAAAATCGAGTATACTAAATAGACTTCCTAAATAGATGAAGTACCTTCAAACACAATATCTCAATGTAATGCAATGCGGCTCGCTTCGCACTTCACAATCCATTATTGTAATTGCAAGTGTTGCAAAAACTAGAATAGAATAGAATATAATAAACTTGTATTTATGTTTAGTAATTAGGTTCAAATAGATAAAAAACTCTCTTTTCTAAAATATTTTTATAATCGATTTCTATTAGTATACCGAGTGTTCAATAAGGAAAATATATTTTAAATTAAGTAAACTAACAAATTATTATTCTAAATGTTCAAAATACTCCCCATTAGCATCAATACACCTTTGACAGCGGTGTAACCCCATGTCAAATAGCTTAGAATAGCTACTTGCTGGTATGCACTCGACTGCTTCTAAAAAAGCAGCGATTAGCTCGGATTCTGACTCAAAACGCTTGCCTTTTAGGTGTCTTTTTAGATTTGGGAACAGCCAAAAGTGGGGCAAGATCTGGGCTGTAGGGAGGATGTTCAATCAATTCTAACCCTGATTGCCTAAGAAACTCCTTAGTCTTTCATGCTGTGTGCATTGGAGCATTATCATGATGAAATTTCAACACACCGACCCCGGACTTTGGTCTCAACCTCTCCACTGCTTGAAACACTTTTAGAAGGCAAATCTCGGTGTACCAAGCTGATGTAACAGTATGCTTCGCAAGAAGCATCACAAATTCAAGAAGACCTCTTGTAGTGAAGAAAATTGCGAACATTCGCTTGCCAACCGCCATGAATTGTTTGGGAATTGTGTCCGGTACCTAATCTTCAAAGATCTATTTCGATCTCTGCTGCTTCGCTTGCATGTCATAGAAGTAAATCCATGTTTCATCACCCGTTATTACTTCTGAATGCCGCCGAGAATCTGTTTTCGAGTACTTCAGTAACATGGAGTGACAAAATTCGATCCGACGTTTTTTTGGTTCCAAAGTTAGCAAATGTGGAACTAACTTGGAACAAACCCTTCTTAGACCAAGGTGTTGGTGTAGGATTGATTCTATTGTTCCCGATGATACTGATACATTGTGAACTAACTGACGGATAGTAATTTGTCTGTCTTCTCTTACCAGTTCCTCCACCTTGACGATATTTTCATCAGTGACCGCAATAATCGAGCGTCCGGTTCGAATTTCATCGTCCAGGCACATATAATCCAAATGAAATCGGCTGTACCACTTGTAAACTGTTGTTTTGGTTGGTGCCAGTTCCCCAAAAGTAGAAAACATCTCAGCAGTCAACTCCACAGCATTTAATCCACGTTTACAGTTGTAAAACATATCGCTCAATAATCCAAATTTAGTCAAACTGTTACTGATTTATCACCATTTACTCCAAAAATAGATATTATTTATATAATTTGTATGGGAATTATTGGGGTATACGGATACTTTTGGTAGGGCAGTATACTATATTAAAACGCTAGGATTTTTACTGTGCTTCCTATATTATTATATTGGATCTATGATCTAATATAATAATATACAAGTAGCCGACCGACCGTAAGTGGTGTACAGACCAGAGTTTAAAAGATATCGCCCTGAAATTTTTGTGAAGCTGCGGACATAAATGTAGATGTGCACTTTCTTCTTCATACGATTTTATATGCTAAATCATTATAATTATGCAGCATCTTGTGATTTCATTCTTTTGATTATCGCACAAAAGCTAGAAGAGCTAGAAACTAGAGATTGAAATTGATAACACTGGTGAAGTATGAGGTCCTCTAAAACTTATTTCATTCCTAGATCCATCGGTCAGAGGACCAGTGGTTAAAGATTTCGACGCGTCATCATCGCCTAATTTAAATGATAAATGCCTATTAGAGCTCAAATTTTAATAGTTTTAGACAAACAATTGTTCAATAAAGTATTCAATATACAGAGTGGCTTTTAAGTTCTTTACCAAGCTTGATTAGGTATAAAATTTCTTATACTCAAACAATCTTAGTTATTATGGTCTTTGAGATTGTGATTGAAATATTTTCAATGATTTTAAAAGATTTCTGGAGGCTAAGACCTGGAACTGTGTTTGTATGGTGAGTTTTGTGGAGAAAATATGTGTCATGGCGCGCAAAGAAATTCGAGAATCAGGGCCCACTGCTTTTCAAATTATCTATCAAGAGTCTTCAAATTTTAGGACAAATTAGTCTCACATTTTCCTCGAACACACTAAATTTGTAGAAATATAGGATGTTTAGATCAGTATATATTGAGAACCAATATGATCAGATTATTGGTGATGTGAAAAAAAGTGAACACGTGAAATAATAACTTTATCTCGTTTCTGATAATGAATTCAATGGATTAGTGAAATATTTTCATGGTGAATGAAAGGTATCTGGTGCTAAATCGTCAAGGAATATCGATTATAGAGACATTTTTTACAGAAGCAGTGACCCTGATTCTCGAATTTCACTGTGCCAGGACACATATTTTCTCCACAAAACTCATCATACAAAACACAGTTCTAGATCTTAGACTCGAAAAATCTTTAAAATAATTGAGAATATTTGAATTACAATCTCAAAAGACCACAATAACTAAGATTGTTTGAGTATAAGAAATTTTATACCTAATCAAGCTTGGGAAAGAATTTAAAAGCCACCCTGTAGATGTCTCAACAAAATTATCTTAATCAATTATGCTTACGTCGTCATAATGACACAGCAATAATGATGAATGGTTTATCGAAATAAAATGATAAGAATTAGAATAAACATATATTGTATAAAGTGTTCAGAATAGATGACTCAACTAATTATGTTAATTAATTATGCTTACGGCATCATGATAACACACCAATAATTATAAATGGCTAATAGAGTTAAAATGATAGGAAATAGAATTTAAAAAATGTTGTAGAAAGTGTTCAGTGTAGACGACTATACAAAACTATGCTAATTAATTATGCTGACAGTATCACGATGACACAGCCAAAATTAACACCGACTATTTTCATCCTACAAAATTTACATGTTATATCTGTGAAGAGGCAGTTGATAAATAGTAGTTTATTGATAGCTAATAACACAGATAAGAAATAATAGGATCAGTACTATACGCTAATTACTAGGTACACCTATATACTTAGGTGTAGCTAGCCCTATCTGAAATACCCGTGATTGGCCGCTCTAAACTATTTCACATCACTCTTCCTTTTAACTGTTCGGGTCGTCCCTCGTTTCCCAATCACCGTACCAATCGGGTGCCCGTCTCTGTCTTGTAGACCTCCTCAATCCTGTATTATTCTCTATTCCCATTTCGTCGGAACTACTGGGTATAAACATGTGGTCGTCATATGCATTATTTGAGATTGCCTCTGAAATTTCCTACCGAAGCGTTCCATCACTAGACTCGGGCGGTGCCTTCTTGCAGCGGTTGACATGTACTACTCGGGTCTTTGCCGAATTTTGGTCACTAATGTGTAAGTTGCCATCGCGCTTTTCTGCCACTAACCAAGGGCCTTTAAAGAGGGGAGCGAGGGTGTTGGGTCGGCATTCATCCTTGACTAATACCCAGTCTCCGGGCACTACTCCAGACTCCTTAGCTCCTTTGTCGTAATTGCTTTTCATCCTATCTTGGGCAATGCCCGTGTTCGACGCCACTCTCTCGTATAACTCCTCATTATCCCGTTGCATTGTATCCAGATAGGTATCCATGTCTGGGTAGACCTTAGTTTCCATGAGTGGGATGGCAGAGTCAATCTTGGTCCTCAGCTGTGATCCGTACATTATCTGGTTTGGTGAGAATCTTGTACTTGCATTAGACTGTGCGTTATGTGTGAATGAAACTTCTTGCAGAATCTGCGGCCAATCTGCATGGTCTAACCTCTTTTCTGCAAGCAAGCAACGCATCGTTTGTTCGAATGATTGTATACACCTCTCTGCTTCCCCATCAACCTGAGGATGGTAAGGGGGAGGTGTGTAACCTCTGAATGCCCAAACTGGCGCAAGCCTCTTGAATGATTCTCCCATCAACGTTGCGTCCCTGATCTGACAGAAGGACGATGGAGTATCCAAGACGATGAAACCACCCCTTTTTGAGTGCTGCAAGGACGGTGATCGCCTCCTGGTCTTTCATAGCTATTGCTTCCGCGTATTTTGCGAACAAATATGCTATAATAAGCACATATCTGTAGTTGTCTCTTGACTACGGAAGGGTGGCGATGTCGTGAGCAACAACAGCTCTTGGGAATTGGAATTTGGTCCTGATAGGTATTAATGGTTGCTTTCGAGTCCCGATTCGTTTATTTTCTAAGCACACTCTACACACCTCGCAAGTCCTCACTGCATCGCTATACATCCCTTTCCAGTAGAATCTCTTCCGAAGTTCTTCGTATGTACGCTTTACGCCGCCGTGGAAGGAATTATGTACCAGGTCCATAACTGCCATTCGAGTAGCGATAGGAACTATAATCCGGTTCCTTCGATATACTAATATACCTTCTCTTAGGCGTAAGCCGGCATGTTTCTTGAGTTGACCATCCACAACGCTACCTCTGGTGTTGATTTGTTATATTGCACTAGCAATAACTGGGTCTTGGGCCTGCTCCCGTACAATTCTTTGTGTGAGTGCCCCTTCTTGAGAGCGGTTTGCCCCTAGTTCACTGCCTTCTAGCGCCGAGTACACGTGTCTCCCGAAAAACTCGACTTCATCGTTAGCAAGCTCGTCGTAAACAGGTGCACTCCTACCTAGTCTGTCAGCAGCGAGATTGTCTGAGCCCCTTCGGTACCGGATGACGTAATCGATAGGTTCCAGTTCTAAAATCCACCTAGCAAACTTGCCTCTGGGATCCCTTTGCTTGCGCATCCACTCCAGTGGGTTGTGATCCGACCAAATTACGACTTATGTTGCTGCCTGCATATACTTCCGCCACCGTCTTGTAGAAGCGACAATCGCCCATGCCTCCTTCTCGCCTGCGCTGTAATTCTGCTGCGCTGATTCAGCTTGGACTAGTAGAAAGAAATAGGCCTCAATATTCTTTGCGGATCTTTCTGCGCTAGAACAGCCCCGATTGCGTCTCTAGAGGCATCAACTTCTAATTGGATGGGTTCTCTCCAATCTGGGTGGGCAAGAGTTACAGGACTTTCCGACAATGAATTGCATAATTTGGCGAAACTCTCCTCGCATGGTTTGCTCCAGCACCATTTAGCTCCCTTCTCTGTAAGCCTGTACGCGGGAGTCGCCGTCTCTGCCATCTGCGGAATGATGTCCCGGTAGTAATTCACTAATCCAAGGAATGATCTCAGTTCTTTCTGGTTAGTAGGTCGTGATTGCTCTTTAACCTTAACCACTAATGAGGGCAGTGGTTGATAACCTTGCATTGTTTATGAGATGGCCCAAGAACTCCACCTCTCTGAATCCAAATCGACATTTGTCCCGTCGCATATGAAAACCAGCCAACCTGTAACATTCGAAAACTTCCCGGAGATGTAGTAAATGATCGCCAAAGGAACTGGAGTATGTGAGCGTGTCATCGATGTAAGGTTCGCTGTGAGTTTCATTCTTCAAAACGTTATCGATCGCCCTCTGATATGTCGCTGGAGCGTAACATTAGCCAAAAGGCATCACACAGAACTCAAATTGACCCCTGGGAGTTATAAAACCTGTCTTTCTACGATCCTCCTCCACGATCGGGATGCTCCAATAGGTGCCAGCTCCGTCTAGTGTTGAAAAGAACTTGCTTCCACTTAGCTTGTCCAGTATGTCTCTGAATTCGGGGAGGGGGTAAGAGTCCTTTATTGTGACATCGTTTAGACCCCGGTAATCCACGGCGAATCTCAGGGTTTGATCTTTCTTCCTTACTAGAATGATTCTGCTAGCCCATGGCGATGTCGATGGCCTAATAATTCCATTGGACAACATCTACTCTACCTGCTCGTTGATCTCGCGCTCTGTCTGTGGGGATACTCGAATATTCTTCGCTTTTATAGGTAACTGTTCATTGGTATTAATCATGTTATGGGCCAAGGGTTGCCAGATTTTCAAAAGGCCAAACCGGACATAATTTATTCTCTAAAAAAATGCTTATTGTAATGTTATCTAATTTTAAATTTATATCAATAACTTATCGTCAAAATATACAGAATACATAAATAATCAAGAGAAATTATAAATTATATTTTCGTCTATTAGTTATTGCGGGTAAACTAAAATCTCAGAGAATAAAATTTGAAATAACAATTTGGATGTAGGTAATTCACTGTAAACCAGAGCTGCGAAGACACATAAAATGACCCTTGACCCACGTGACTACATATCTACATATCATAATTCATCGTTGAAGCCATTGAACACAGAAACAAAAAGAAGATTCCAAGTATACTCATTACGAAACATATTAGGCAGTTAGGGTCAGTACTCAGTAGTATACGTACACTATGGTAGCATTACAAATCATTAATAATCCAAATTTCAAACTCGGACGTCTGGCAACCCTAGATAGGCCACATGCGTTGTGTTAGGGCTCTTAGGGTTTCTAGCAAATACGTCAGGGTAATCTCTAAGAAGCTCCCGTAGCGCTGCTTGTTGATCTCGATTCAGATTTGGGCCTCTATTCCACTCTGATTCCATCTGAGTCGATCCTGTCCCACCTTTAGCTTCGTATACGGCGCTTGCCACAGGCCCAGCTCTAGCCAGAGGCTGGCCCCCAGGGATACTTGCCTCCGAATCGATCCATTCACTGCCCAGTCTAACCCTATGCTCATCCCAATCAAACTCCGTAGAGGTGAATCTCTTGACGAAATCCCTTCCTAAGATGATAGTAGGTTCTGTGCTATCGAGGACCAAAAATGTGTGTCTTAGTTCGTGCGTTCTTCCAATGTTCACGGTAATCTCTGCACTGCCCAATGTAGCAACTGGAGTCGCTCCTACTCCATATACTCGGCTAGGGTTTGTTGCATAATTAGCCCAGATAGAGCGAAGAGACTGTGCATCGACTATTGACGGATTCGCCCCGGAGTCCAGTAATGCCCACTTCTTGCATCCGTTCAATGAGATCTCTATTACTGCTCCTGAATGGTTAGTCTGAGTGCCCTTGCTTGTGTCAAGAGTTAGGACTTGTCTCTTGCTGTAACAATCTCGCCTGTTGTGTCCCTGTTTACCCCATTCCTGACAAAATTGCTTTGGGCAATTACGCTGGATGTGGTTTGGTTCACCGCAAAAATAGCATGAAAAACTTCTAGCTTGGCCACCCCTAGAAAAGCCGCCTCTATACCTTGGACGTCCCATTCTCGCGCGCTGCATACCTCTTACCACATTGACCTGTGTGTCGGGTGGGACCCGGAGGAAGCTGATTCTGAGGGGATTGCGGCTCCCCTTCAAAAAGTGGCGCAGTATTTGGCGCCAAGGACTTCTCGTGACTGTGATCTACTACCATGACTCGATTCATGCTGCGGTATCCGAGATCTAGGCTTATCCCCTTCTCCGTCAATACCCTCCGTACTAAAACGATAAATTCCCTCGCTGTAGCCCTGGTGACCTCCTCTCTACCTTTAACCCACTCCTTCATGTGGCTCTGAACGGCTGGCGGAAGTTGTCCGGTTAGCAACAAGCACGCAATACGCAAGGGTTCGCCTGCTTCCTCTGCCGCAGTCCTCAGAGAGTAAAAATAATCGTCCAGCAAGACACCAGCTTCCCATTCTTTGCGGCACAAGTTTACCATTGACTGTTGGGGATCGAAGGGTGGATCTAGGTTGCTGATTAGGGTTTGGAATGCTTCCTCGAGCTTTGTAGTTTCGCTGACGATATCTTTGACGAATTCTCTCTTCGCTAGCCTTCTGCATACATAGGCAAGAAGTAATCCTACTGCCAACTTCTCGCCTCCCTCGTGCAAGTAACGACGTCACGGCAGCTCGAAATAGTTTCTCCCACGAAGCTATTATTTCCCCAGTCTGTAGGGGCGGAATACTCAGGTTCCCATAGGGGGTGGCCATGTGATTATTTCTTATCTTATGTGAAGAGGCAGTTGATAAATAGTAGTTTATTGATAGCTAATAACACAGATAAGGAATAATAGGATCAGTACTATACGCTAATTACTAGGTACACCTATATACTTAGGTGTAGCTAGGCCTATCTGAAATAGCAGTGGTTGGCCGCCCTAAACTATTTCACATATCGATTAAAGTTTGTAGGATGAAAATTGTTATGGTAATAATTACGGTCAAATCTTTTTATAGGCGAAAAAGAGCACATAATGAAAATAAAATTTAAAACCCCAATTGTTTTAAACTTAAAAAAAAGTTTAAAACAATTGGTGTCTGGGGGGGCTTGCCCCCCCAGAAAAAAAGCCCCTCACAGAGGGCTAGAGTGTGCTTCCACATTCCTTGGATGATGACACAATAAACGTTATTCCAGGAATTTGGAAGCACACTTCTAGCCCGTCTGTGAGGGGGTTATTTTTGTTTGTTCGAATTGATTGAATATTTGGTAAGTAGTAGAGATATAAAAATTGGCATGTAGGTATCAAATGATATGAATACGATTAAGTTCTAAGATCTATGCAAATCTTTCACACCTCTACAAAAAAATGGAAAACGAATTTTCACACCATTTCAATACAATATTCGCTTGCTTGCGCTGCGCGGCTGGCGGACACTTTGTGTCCGCAGGAGGCTCCCTTCGGTCGCCTGAAGGTGACATTGGTTAATTATTCGGGAGATATCATCTCTAAATATGTCCATCTTAGTTTTAAATCGATATCACTCGAAAAAACACCAAATTTGTCAATTTTTAAAATTTTGTTGAGTAATGATGACGTCATAGCAAAGTGATGAGTAATCATTTTTTGATGATAGTTGCATCATATGTGAGACGTGTTAGTATACAGATTCTATTAAAATTTCAGGCTTCTATCTCCTATAATGGCTGAGTTATGGCCGAATAACTGTGTTGCTTAACTTTTAAAAATGTGACAATGACGTCATAATTCCATGATGAGTCGACATTTTGGTCTGCGCTCAGAACTTACTGGAGTCATAGCCAAAAGACTCCCACATGCCAAAAATCAGCTTTCTACGCCCGGCAGTTTCTTCAATCAATTCGTTACAGATATATATATCCTTACTATTAAAACTCGATTATTGTATATATATATATATACAAGCGCGCTTCGCGCTTGCTTGCGCTGCGCGGCTGGCGGACACTTTGTGTCCGCCGGAGGCTCCCTTCGGTCGCCTGGTGTCACATTGGTTAATTATTAGGGAGATAACATCTCTAAATATGTCTGTCCTACTGTGCTAATCGATATCACTCGAAAAATCACCAAATTTGTGAATTTAAAAATTTTTGATGCGTAATGATGACGTCATAACAAAATGATGAGTCATCATTTTTTGATGAAAGTCGCATCATATGTGAGGTATGTTAGTATACAGATTCTATTAAAATTTCAGCCTTCTATCTCCTATAATGGCTATGCCCGAATAACTGTGTTGCTTAACTTTTAAAAATGTGACAATGACGTCATAATTCCATGATGAGTCGACATTTTGCTCTGAACTCAGAACTTACTGGAGCCATAGCCAAAAGACTCCCACATGCCAAAAATCAGCCTTCTGCGCCCGGCAGTTTCTTCAATCAATTCGTTACAGGGATATATATATATATATACAATCATCGAGTTTTAATAGTAAGGATATATGACTACACCATCACAATAGAAAACATTGTACGGCACTACATTAGATTGTCATTGTTATTACTACATCAAAGCCACAACTTATGTTTGATATCTTAAATGTAATATAGTGTATAGCAATAAAAAAGATTATGTGCATATTTTCACACCTTTATCCTTACTATTAAAACTCGATTAATGTTTATATATATATATCTCTGTAACGAATTGATTGAAGAAACTGCTGGTCATAGAAAGCTAATTTTTGGCATGTGGAAGTCTTTTGGCTATGGCTCCAGTAAGTTCTGAGCTCAGAGCAAAATGTCGACTCATCATGGAATTATGACGCCATTGTCACATTTTTAAAAGTTAAGCAATACAGTTATTCGAGCATAACTCAGCCATTATAGGAGATAGAAGGCTGAAATTTTAATAGAATATGTATACTAACATACCTCACATATGATGCAACTATCATCAAAAATGATGACTCATCATTATATGATGACGTCATCATTACACATTAAAAATTTTAAAATTGACAAAATTTGTGATTTTTCGAGTGATATCGATTATAACAGTAGGACAGACATATTTAGAGATGATATCTCCCTTATTATTAACCAATGTGACTCCAGGCTACCGAAGGGTGCCTCCGGCGGACACAAAGTGTCCTCCAGCCGCGCAGCGCAAGCAAGCGAAGCGCGCTTGTATACATAATTTCACATCATTTGACGAATTTTGGAAAAATATGCTAGAGAATAGTTTCCAACGGGTGACATGGGTTTTCAGGGGTGTAGATTTCGGATATTATATTTTCAGGTCTATATGATAAATTATTTGTTCACTTTTGTTTACATTAGATACATAAAGTAAACAATACAAAAACAAGCCAGAGACTAGCTTTCAACGGTAGGCAAAAAAAGGCGTTAGAAACTAAGTGGCGGTTACGCTAGTAGCATGGAAAACTAATACGTAGTATACTATAAATAGATGTAGTTGCAACCTACTTTTTTTCAGAGCAGGGCTGGGGTTGGTTAACCGATATTCGGGGTTGGTTAACCGATATTCGGGGTCGGTTATTTTGGTTTCTTCCAGGGCGGTTAACCGGTTAACCGATGCCAATATTAATTAGTATAAATATGGATTTATCGACTAATATTTAACCTGATATTGAAAAATTTACAATCTTCAGTGGGCTCAAAATAAAATATTTGGTTAGAAAATAGAAATAATACGTAATATCAAAATTTAGAAGTAATATTCATGAATCTCCATCGAAAATAATGAAATTAGTCTAAATATTTAGAAAATAGAGCAGATTGGCTAACTGACCCAAGATTTTCTTAACCGTTAACCGTGATTTTCTAATGTAGAAAGTTGTATTCTATGGTGAAGAGAAAGCCTGACGATTTAGCATCTATTTTCACGAAATTCCATGATGATGTCGCGCATCCTGAGATTAATGCCACGGTTAGAGATATTCAAGCGCGATATTTTTTGGCGTGGAATGTATAATAAATTAGCGAATATGTGAGTTTAGTATTTTATTCGATCTTAATACACAATCTAGAGTCTGTCGAAAAACGAAAGTTTCAAAAAGATAGCGAAGCAACCTCGAAGAAATCTGTGAGTACGTGTCTATTTTAGTATAACATTACTATACGTAAATTATAAACACCCTCTATCTATCCCATCTTAGAAGCATGACCCTCGAGAAATATTTGGATTTTCGCGACATACCATTTTGCAACATCTTCATAAATTCAAGGTACGTACTTGGAGAATATGTAATACTTCTGAAAGAGTTTAATGTTCCAATCTCACTTTTAACTTGTCAAAGCACGTAGTATTAATTTAACACCATATAAAATAACTATTTTCAACTAACATTCTTATTCATTATTATTCCGTTATATTGTTTTGAATGAAATATTAGTTATTCACAATCTACAAGTAAAAGCAAGGAATTCCATGCTCAAGTCGCATTAAACCTTTGATTATCATCACTGTTTATAGCGCCAAACAAATATGGTACAAAATTCATTGTACTTGTACTTAGTATGTTATTATGGAATTTAATTTTCAAAGTGAGACTTATTTTGAGTTTAAATTAGTCAGATGTCACCTATCAAATATAATTTCATTCTTCAATGGAGTGTGAGCGCAAAGTCATTCATGACTCTATTACATGAAAAACTGCATTCCTGTTTCCCGAAACATTTTTGCCACACCCCAAATTCATTAATGTTCAGTTTCCTTAAAGAAGCAACAGCAATATATATGGTAATACGAGCACTTGCAACAGCTCAATTAGGACAAGCTGGAATTTTACGAGTAATTTGATTATAGGAAAGAGAGATAAAATAAATTTTGTTGAGATGGACGATTAGCCTCTATCCTGATTTTGGAGATACTATTGCAGCTAAATATACAGAGAAAGTGCTGTATGGAGTTGTAAGTATAGCCTATCATAGTATATACTTCAGTCGACTCTGCATATTAATTGGATCACTTTGGTCCGAGTAGAGTTGAAAAATGAAAATGATCAAATTATTTAAGTGGAATCCACTGTAGGTACATCCATAGCATTCGAATACACTAAGGCAATGACGCAGACCTTTTTTTCTGGACCATGGATTGGTTAAACGAGCTAAAATAATTTTTCTGAAAATGGTAGGATTATGCTGGTATATATATTATATAATGATCCTTTTCATTAATTCTGCATCGATTTTCTTCAAATTGGTTCGAGGATGGCACTGTAGAGAATTTGTGGTTAAACTAATTTTAAGCAACCATATTACTTATATATTAACATACTACTTACTTGTTTTGTTTTAACATCAACCACATGAATTATATATTTATTTGCTACCTTGTTGTGAAGTTTTACAAATCACTGTCTTTTCCTATACACGACTCAAAGTTGATCCGAAACACTCCACATAAGCATCAATCTGTATTACTCTTCCGAAACGACATGTCCTGTGTTGTTCCAGGCTGCAAGTCCAACTATAAAAGTGAAGCAGAATATCATTTTGCTTTTCATTTCCCAAAGAATCGTTTAGGGTAATTCCACGCCCACGGAAAGACTATGAAGTAAACACGCTGATGTGAGTAAGTTTCTATAATTTATGTATTTTCTTTATTAACTGATTGTCACATTTACACTTCTACACACCATTTAGATATGTATACGTACATTCTTTCAAACCAGATGACATCGGAGAACCATTACCTACAATGATGGGCTTCGTGATGTTACAGTTTCCAGGATAGAATAGCTCTAAAGAAAATTTACTACCCAGTATATTCCCCGACTACCATTCCTATCTTTCTGAATGGAATTCCAAGTCTAAAAGACTCACACTGAACGATTGCTGATGGAATCTGCCTACTCTACTAAGACCATAACTGACAACGAAGAAAAGGTAGATAAGTTCTTAGTTAGTTCATTTTCAGATATTCTTTCTTAGCTTAGCGACCTCGACGCTCGACCTACGAAACGCCCGGATAGCTCATGCGTCCAATAACTATTTTTTTTAAAATTAAGATAATTATTTTAGAAACCTATATTTACTAACAGGTTCGAATACAAAATGATCCATTAAAACTGAATAAAACATCATTTCAGCTTATATTGTCAGATATCTAGTTCAAACTACAGTCAGGGTCGTTTATTATGAACCCGCTTAATATTAACATTCGTTTATTATGAACTAACCTCCTGGTCCCAATTTCATTTTTTAGATAGGATTTGTATTGAATCAAGTTAGCTTAACATGAAGTATATTATGAACAGATTTGTTGGTACCCTGGTGGTTCACAATAAGCGACCCTGACTGTATAATATTTCTTATTGTCAAATCTTGGATCGTGAACGTCGACTTCAATTATCCAATCATCTCACATATTTTTCGATTAAACAACAATCCAATAATCCTAGTATAGGACTGTTAATTGGGACCGTGTTACATCTCGCCCGCATCAATATTTAGCTACCGCATATATTGTTATTTTGCTATCAGTATCCCATTCTATTTCAGGTACAATGATTTATTGCTAGATATCGAGTCGATATACCAGCATTTCAAAATATATTGATGGTTATTGATACTTCAATGCGTGAATTAAATGTTTGTACCCAATTATATATCAAATTATCAGCCTCAATTGTATATTATAAAATAATGAGATAATGGTCATGATATAACGCCTGCCCGCATCCCCACTGAAGGTCTTTTTAGAGCTGAAACAACTTTACTATTAACAGTAGTCATAGCTCTTAAAAAATATTTGAATAGTTTGCAGGGATTTTAATGAAATGTATTTAACCTAAATAACGTGGCTGGGTTGCAGTTTTCTCTTATACAAAAATCTAACCTATTTAACAACTGATAAGGGATCTCAATAAATTATCATAGATTTATTAGACAGGGGTCACTTATGTATCCATATCCATATATTGCTGTTATCGACTGCGTTACTACTTGTATTATCCATAAAACTTTCATCAAATTGCTAACTCTCAAGTTCTTCGAAGACAGTTTTATCCCGGTTCAACTCATACTAAATTACTAGTATTAATTTTAATCATAGTTGATGACAAATGGATTGATATGTGTGAGAGAATGTTGTTGTGAAGTATAATAATTCTTCTCTTTCTTAGGAATGGTGTGGCAAGACCGGATAAAGGATGAAGAAAGAGAAGTGATGTCTAACGGAATAACAACGGTTTGATCTTCCTTAATCTTAGAATATTATTTTCTCTTCATAACATCCTTCAGTTTACTATTTTTAATTCATGTAATTCACCATTTCAATAATGATTATTCCAACTTAGTGTTTAATTGTTAGTCTTGCCGTGCTGTGCTCTGAATCTATTTCGAATGTATTTGTTTGTTTGCAATTAAAATTATGATTATAAACGCTCATTTATTAAGTTCTTAACCTTTTGGGCGTCATGATTTAGTAAGTGTAGTGGACAAATAGAAAGCGAATAAATGTTAAAATTGATAATCAGTGATAAATTCAGCTAGCTCGTTTAACCAATCCATGGTCCAGAAAAAATGCCTGCGCCATTGCCTTAGTGTATTAGAATGCTATGGTACATCATTATAATTATCATAAACTAAGTAAATACATAATTTTTCTCTCAGACTTTATATTCTATAATCCTTACTATGAAAACTCGATTAATGTTTGTGCATGTGTGTATATATACGTATACGTATATATATATGTAACGAATTGATTGAAGAAACTGTCTGGCCCAGAAAGCTGATTTTTGGCATGTGGGAGTCTTTTGGCTATGGCTCCAGGATGTTCTGAGCTCAGACCAAAATGTCGACTCATCATGGAATTATGACGTCATTGTCACATTTTTAAAAGTTAAGCAATACAGTTATTCGAGCATAACTCAACCATTATAGGAGATAGAAGGCTGAAATTTTAATAGAATCTGTATACCAACATACCTCACATATGATGCAACTATCGTCAAAAAATGATGACTCATCACTTTGTTATGACGTCATCATTACTCATCAAAATTTTTAAAATTGATAAATTTGGTGATTTTTCGTGCGATATCGATTATAACAGTAGGACAGACGTATTTAGATGTTATCACCCTTACAATTAATCAATGTGACCCCAGGCGCCAAAGGGCGTCTCCGGTGGACACAAAGTGTCCGTCAGCCGCGCAGCGCAAGCAAGCGAAGCGCGCGCTTGTTACTATTAAGTCGCATATACTTGCATAATGAATATTTAGTAATTCATTCTTCTAAAGTTATGATTTCAGTATCTCTAAGGCTATTGAATAACTTAACACAACACCTATGGGGAAGCTTTCCTGAAGAGTGTTCTACTGTGGTGCCTGAAATTAAGAAAAATTCAAGAATATCTCCAATATCAGAAGAGTGGCAGCGAGAAAAATGTGCAATCTTTGGAGTTTTATTCCGATCTCAAAGTAAGCACCCTACCAACTAAACTGGCCAACCTTTGCGTGACTATAAACCATAGAAATATCCTCTATCGGAGGAGATGGAAATTGCTTTTTTCGTTGCATTGCCGAAATTACAACCGGAAACCAAGAGGACCATTCAATTTTTCGCTCAACAATTGCCAGTTTTATAGCTAGTAAAGGCACGACTCAGCTTGGCTGGTATTTCAAACAAAAGAATACAGCTCATTTTGACTACCTTGTCCATGAACGTCCCATCCAGAATGATGGAGAATGGGCGAGTGATGTTGAGATCATGGCTACGTCAGCATTATTAAAGACCGATATATATAACACGATGGAGTTTAATTCGACCCAGTACCTATGATGAAAACCCATCCCTCTATATTACTAATTACGGGCATCATTATGAACCTGTTATCTCCATGATCAACAGTAGCATACCAACTTGTGGTAATGTCCAATTAAAAGCATTGACTATTGATTAAAATCAATAACCTATCATATTCCTTCTTGATATATTTTGTTAAATTTGAATTTAACTTGGTTTAACTCAGTTTAAATAGAGGTTTAATAAATTTAAACCAGGGAGTGAACTAAACCTTCCAACCCTGTGTTAAATCAAACCGATTTTTTACTGCGTACGCATTATTACACAGTTGTAGACGTATAATTATCTCGTATAGAAATGACTGAGAAATCTACGATTGTATATACATCTCGTATAGAAATGACTGAGAAATCTACGATTGTATATACATATCGTATAGAAATGACTGAGAAATCTATGATTGTATATATGCATCTCGTATAGTAATTGCTAAGAAATCTACGATGGTTGAGAAATCTCATCCATGGTTCGCTTATACTAATGACTGCAAGCTAGGGATATATCTGAGCATTTCTTTATTGCTACATGTCGTGAGTGATATTATTCTGCCATTTCGACTATTAGAAACCTCGTGGATTGTGAAAATTTTCATTTCTAAAACAGAATATTTTCCAGACTACACAAATAGCGTGTGGACCAAAGTCGCCCTTACTTCTCAGGAATCTCTTCACTTCAACCTGTTCACTAAGGAAATGAAACTTCTTTCTTTTGAAACCTCGCATCCCTAAACAGATTTTCACAACTTTGCGGAATGAAATTTTGAGATCTAGAGCCATTTTCCTCGGCGAACGCCGGGGATTTCGACGAATCCGCTCCCACACAGCTTTCTAGAGTTGTAGAACCCTTATTGACGACCACTTTTTACAAAGTCCGCAGCTCCTCCGATCTCCTTGTATCTCCTAATAGTACGATCATAGGCGTCGTAACCCACCCGGTTACCCGGCAATGACCAGGCGGCCCAGAGTGAATGCCGGGTACTACCCGGTCTAATGCCGGATGCTACCCGGTAAAAAGACCGGGTACTACCCGGTAAAAGATTGGTGCTATTATGTACTGGTAATTGACTGTTACTAATTCCTCATGTAGATCAAGGGTTCACGGCCCATTTGGCTGACGGTAACGCTGGATTTGCTGAAGATACGGTCCGATTAACTGACTGAACGGCCCTGGATTATTGTTGCCGGGCAGTCCAAGGGTAGGAAATAAAATTTACGACGCCTATGAGTACAATAGACGAACTTTCGAAACTTCAACAACTTAACGAAACTTCAACAATTTCATTATTTCTGCATGTGTCCCCCCCGGGTTTGAATAATTCAATAATCCCACATCCCACATGCCATCGGGAATAAAATTTCAGAATCTGATTATTTTGTATAATTAAGTTATATCTTTAGAGTAAAGTGTTACTATAACTTTAAAAAAGTTATATAATAACTAATACACAGGTTATGTTTGGATTGGTGGTAGTCTAAATTGGGGATTGAAATTAAATTGCATCCTGTATCCTTACTATTAAAACTCGATTCTTGTTTGTATATATATATATATATATATATCTGTAACGAATTGATTGAAGAAACTGCCCGGCACAGAAAGCTGATTTTTGGCATGTGGGAGTCTTTTGGCTATGGCTCCAGTAAGTTCTGAGCTCAGAGGAAAATGTCGACTCATCATGGAATTATGACGTCATTGTCACATTTTTAAAAGTTAAGCAACACAGTTATTCGGGCATAACTCAGCCATTATAGGAGATAGAAGGCTGAAATTTTAATAGAATCTGTATACTAACACGTCTCACATATGATGCAACTATCATAACAAAAAATGATGACTCATCACTCTGCTATGACGTCATCATTACTCATCAAATTTTTAAAAATTGACAAATTTGGTGTTTTTTCGAGTGATATCGATTTTAAAACTAAGATGGACATATTTAGAGATGATATATCCCGTTTAATTAACCAATGTCACCTCCAGGCGACCGAAGGGAGCCTCCGGCGGACACAAAGTGTCCGCAAGCAGCGCAGCGCAAGCAAGCGAAACGCGCTTGTACTATTAAAACTCAAACAAGTTAAAAGTAAGTTATTGGAAGAAATGCTTTCAAATAGGAAATAATATTAGTGTATAAAAACAAATTAACATCACTCCACGTCAGTGGTTAAATTAACCACACGACACAAAATTCATATTTATAATTATAACATATTTATTGTATCTGAATAAAGATATCACAGTTAATTTTTTAAGCAGTTGTCAGGGCTTTAAGCAAATGTCGACTCATCATGGAATAATGACGTCAGTATCACCTTTTATAGATGGAAATTTAAATCTTTCGACTATAATTCAGCCATTTTAGGTGATAGAAGGCTGAAATATTAACAGAATGTGTACGTAGATTATTAGATCTCAAATATGATACAAGTTCATCAAAAATGATGACTCAGCAATCTGTTATGAGGTAGTCAATACGCATCAAGAATTTAGAAACTGAGAAGTCTGATGACTTTTCGAGTGATATCGACAATAATCAAAATAGCTCTATAAGGGAGTTCATATCTAAAATGCACCAGAAATCAGAAATTTAGTGACAATTGCATCAGAAATAAAAATATAATCATCTAAAAGAAATGTTCAGATCCGACCATTTGTTCGTCAGTTATCGCTTATTATAGGTAAAGTTGAGGCATGATACCTCAATATGGTTCCGAAAGAGGCAGGTGTCATATCTTAAAGGATATATATTATAATATATAGGTTTCTCAAACATCTTTTGTCAAAAGTAAATATTTCTCGACATATCATTGACTTTAATACAAATTCTATGGAGAACTTTGAATATATTAGAGAATGGCGAACCCAATAATTGAATACTATATGTCCAAATGTGGCTATTAACCCACGCTTGGCGAGGGGTTTTGTAGCGTCATTTCCTGTTTAAGCTTTTTGGGCGGGGAAGCCATACAAGTTTGGGGTCTGACTATAAATAGAAAAAATCACTTAGCCAAACGCAGGTTAAGCTAAACAATCAATACAATTGCTGTTAATAATGTGTACAGAAAAATTGGAACACTTTTAATAATTATCTCTGTAAATATATGCCAAAATTCTTAGTTCTCAATTCCTAACATACTTTTTATAACGGTAGATATATGATTCATTGATACTAATTACACATCTTATGGAATGTTAAGTTTTAGATTTTTCAAATCCTAACTTGGAAACAAAAAGTCTTAGACTCTTGTTCTAATTTCCTAATATACTTCTTAGATGCTCTTTAATCATTCTAAACTGATGGATTATATTTTGTAATGCTAGAACTATGAATTATTATATCCAATTGGTTCAAAATATTCGGAGTTAGGAGCCTCAAGGAAATTTGGGAATTTTCAGCATACTTTTGCTATTTTCCCTAAAATTTGTTAGGAATATATCCAAATCATCCGTATAAATGCGAATAAATTTATATGAATGCTTAAATTTGACCTTAATAGCTCATTTTATATTGTTTTTAATATTTAAACTTGAAATCACTATATCTCAGGAATTAAAAAATTCAAAAGTTGTTCCATATAATTAGGCGATGAATATAGGACCACTTGATTTTCGATATCTTATAACTTAGTTGTATTATGGCAGATTTATCAAAAAAAAACAGTAATTTTGGGGGGGTTTTGGGGTTTTTTTCAGACACGAATAAAATTTACAATATTTGTCATTTTAACTTTCTTTTGGTTCCATGAGAAGGCTAATATGATAGACTCTCTATGATTCGATTTTTGAAGCATTTGTTTCCTTGCATGTCCTAAAAAATATTTTGAGTGGCTGGGGGTCTACCATTAGGATGTGATAGCAGAATATGTAAAAATAGACTTTAAGACAGTATATCTCACAAACTAGAAATGAGAATCAAAAGCGGTTCTCGCGCTACTAGATAATCCCTTGGCTGTAAGCCAAATCGTATGATTTTTCGCGGGAGGTATCCTTAAGAACCAATGGTTGAATCTGAACAGTTTTTTTTTAATTATCAAAATTTCATTTCTGATGCAATAAATCCTCGAACTCTGATATTAAAGCTGCCCTTCGCGAGTATTTTAGAAAGGAATTCTCTTTAAGATCTAATTTGAAGTTATTTAATGGCTTTTCATTTAAATTCTTCCATCTTAGAATAGTTAAAGTGGATAAACAATGTGCGAGTTCCATATCTTTACAAAAAATGTCGGTCGACAGACCGATAGTGCAGCTCCAGGAAGTGACTCGAAGGAACATGAAATGTGAATATCGGAATACATCGGGAAACACTCATTTTAGGACATTCTAAGTGTAAAATTTGGAATCTACATGTTTGTTTCCGTTGAGAACTCGCTTTTAGCTTAAAATATATTTTTTAAAAAAGGTGTGAAAATATGTAAATATCAAAATTCAATAGCTCATAAAATATTCTAATTATTTCTTTCAAAGTGCGAAAATCGGAATCTACATATTAAAATATCCTATATTAGCTTTTGAGAACTCGCTTTTAGCTCGAAACAAGAATTTTTCAGGTGTGAAAATATGTACTTGTATATAAACTTATGTAGTAACTACTAACATTCACATATTATCACTTTCAAAGTGCGAAATTCGGAATCTACATATTAAAATATCCTATATTAGCCGTTGAGAACTCGCTTTTGGCATAAAATAAAACTTTTTTTAAAGGTGTGAATATATGTATATATCAATATGTTGATAACTCATAAAATATTCACATTATTACTTTCAAAGTGCGAAAATCGTATCCTACATGGTGAAATACCCTATATTAGTCGTTGAGATCTTACTTAAATCTTTAAACAAAGGTTTGCAGTGGAGGTGTTAAAATATGAATATATACTTATAAAACCGGAAGTGATGAGATTTTGCGAAAAAATTTTGACAGTGCACATCGACATCATAAAGAGATCCTACATGCGAAATTTGGTAAAAATCGGACTGTTAGATTTCGTAGTAGCGCGCGTACGGACATACATACATACATCATACGGACGGACGAGATACTCCGTCCATGCTATAAGGGCATCTCCCTATAGGAGCTGCACTAAAAATACGAAATAAGCATAAAAACAAAGCAACCCCATGGTTTTGAAACAATCCCGATCGCGGACAAAAATAAAAATGACGCAACAAGAAACGTTTGAAATGGAAAAAAAAATCTTTTGGAGAGAATGTAAACCTAGAATTTGTTGTTCTGAAAGAAAAAGTATCAAAAAAGCATCAATTTAGTTCTTTTTTACCATATAAGGTATGATTGATTCAACATGCAAAATGTCCCGTATTATCGGATCTTTTTCACTCTTATATTAACTAATTTCCCACGATTTCCCCACTTTTACATGCATTTCGAATTATGCCATTTTTTCCCTGAAATTCAAATCTGCGCAACGCTTTTATCATGGCTCAAGTTGTCATGCATGTAAAGGTGAGACGTATTTACAAAATACCTAAAAAGGCTGGATTCGGCTAACCAGTTAACCGGCTAACCGCCATCAATCTCGGTTAACGGTTAATCAAATCTTAGATCGGTTAGCCGATCTGCATTATTTTTGAAATATTTACACTAATTTCATTTCTTTCTACGGAGATTCAGGAATATTACTTCTAAAAATTTGATAATACGATATATGTAATTTCTATTTTCTAACCATAGAGTATATTTTGAGACCATAGAAAATTACTAAATTTTTCAATATCAGGTTAAAGATTTCTCCAAAATTCCATATTTCAACCAATTAGCATTGACATCGGTTAACAGGTTAACCGCCCTGGAGGAAACCAAAACCCCAGCCCTGTACCGAACAACAAGGAAATCATGCAACCATTATAACTTTAAAATATTCCAAATTTTTAAAATGATGTACGATTCAAAATAATGAATAATTGTCTCTATGTTTTTAAATGAAATTATTAAGAATTGTGATATGAAAATAATTGATTTTAATCTCACGGTTTTTATAGAGTGATGTTTCCATGAAAACAGTATGGGAGAGTTAGCTCATCTGGAAGTTAACCACTTAAACATTTATAATAACATCAATCGATTTTGGAATTATCAATATCCAACAATTTTGTTGGTCAGAATATATGGCGTAGGAAAGCAAAAAAACGATAGTTGAAAGATAATTAAAAGATGTAATCAAAAGCTAAAATACTAGAAACAAATATTCAAATATAAGTGCTTACAGGATGTCCAAGATTTCCCTCCATATAATATGTAGATTCATTAAAGTCACCAACTCGTGGAATATGATTCTTTCGACTTTTACCGATAACAATACCTTCATTTGAAATGACGACTGCAGTATTCCATAACTGCTCACCGTGTACAGAATCTCTCTCTAGAATGGGAGAAATTATCCAAATATTATGTTTTCTTGCAAGTTGGCAACAAAATTGAATACTAGCCCCAGATTCAACATCTTGAGCAAATTCAGTATAAGGATATTTCTCCCTTGTACAAAAAATGAAAGGAATATTCCAAGCTTCCTAGAAGACAAATGCAAAATGAACAAGCATGAAAGATATCACATATAATTGATTAACTTTGTTAACAAAATATAAAAGTATACAACTTGGAATGGATATACCTTGGATTTTTTTAAATTTCAAAAGCACCTCGTTTTATATATATATATATACAAACGCGTTTCGCTCGCGCCTGTCGGGCACTTTGTGTCAGACAGAGGCGCCATTTGGGGACCTAGGCTCACATTGAACAATTATAAGGTAGTAGATAACATCTCGAAATACGTCCGTCTTACTGTTATAGTCGATATCGCTCGAAAAATCACCAAATTTTTCAATTTATACATTTTTGATGGGTAATGATGACGTTATAACAGTGATGAGTAATTGTTGTTTGATGAGTTATATAGTTGTTTGATGAGTTATATGAGATATATTAATATACACATTCTATTAAAATTTAGCCTTCTACAGTACACCCTCGGTTATCCGAACACCTCCGTTTGTTAGCTCAAAGATTGGTGTTCGGATAAGTGAAATCGTTCGGATAAACGAAATACGTATTTTACGCTCTTAAATGCACATGTACCAACTTAGATGTTATTAAAGAACGTATTAAGATTTGAATACTACTTACACGTATGTATAGCCAAACAAATTGACAATGCACGCACAATTTTGGAACATACATTTTTAAGGAATTGATTTATTAAACCATATTCGTAGTTCCTAAATTATGCAAACGATTATATTAGACCCATATTTACTATTTATTTACAGTCGAATATCTCCAATTACGAAATACTAGCAACATATACGTATGAGCATTATTTCAGTTATCCGAACACATTATTTCAGTTATCCGAACACATTATTTCAGTTATCCGAACACATCATTTCAGTTATCCGAACACATTATTTCAGTTATCTGAACAAATTATTTTCACAAATTCGATTGAAAAGTATTTGATAAAATGAGTGGTACTCGAACACACTGTTCGGATAATCGAGGTGTCGGATAATCGAGGTTCGGATAATCGAGGGTCTACTGTAGTCTTAAAACAGCTTAGAAAATCGCCAAAATCGTGCTTAAAATGACCAATTGAGCAATGATATGATGACTAATCGAAATTTTGACAACTAATATATAACTTTGCAAAGATAAATTGCAAAGCAAGATTGCAAAGATATTGAATACTGGGAGTGATCCTGTCTCACGTGACAATTTATCGCCATTTGAAGGATTCCATTGGCGCAACAACGCTTTAGATGCAAAAAAAAACACTTTTATCACAAAAAATCCAAAACTGACTGAAATTTGTCAATAAACATCAAGATTGGAAAAAAGTTGTTCCAAGGATGTTCCACGAATTTTGTCAGTGAAATTTCCCCAAATTTTTACTACTGGGGGCTTATGTCACATCAATCTGAGGTCCACATAATTCTACAGGGACAGACAGTAAAATCGCTATATGACATGAATGAAATATTATTCAAGATTTGTAGTGATGCCACCAACCGTGCAGCGAATACACGACTTATTTCAGAGCGGCAAATGTTGGAAAACATTTCCGATTTAATCTTATTGCAAGATGTTGCTCCTGCCCACAAGACAAAATTGACTCAGGAGTGGTGTTCAAATAACCTAGAATGAGTTTGGGGAGAAAGCCGACTGGTCAGGAAATTCACTGGACCTAAACCCAATTGAAGATCTTTGGATTATATGGAAAGAGAGGGTTAATGAGAAGGGTCAGAAGACAATTCGAGACCAGCTATTTGAAAAACTCAAATTAGCATGGCAAGACATAGTCTGTTACATAATTATTTAGAATAGCACTCCATTATTATAAACCCCTATTTTTCTGATCATACAGGAAATTTCTTGATTCTGATCGATTGATATTAAAATTTGTTCGGATGGGTCAAACAGGAGCTCATTAAACTAGGTCCCAAGGACAATCCCAAAGCTGTAAAAATATTAGAAGCAACTTGGAACCGAATGGAGCCCGGATTTTTGCGTCCTTACTGGGAACCCATGACGAGAAGATGCTAAAAGGCAATATATAACAATGGATATCCGATAGAATATTAGCAAACACTATTTACTTTTCAAAATAATCATTTTAACCCAACAATATTGAGATTAAATTAACTCACACCATAAATTCCAATTCTAAATAATAATGCAACTCCCAATATTTTGGGAAATTTACGTAGTTGCAAACATGCCTGATAGGATTAGAATTGTTTTGGAAAGGGGGGGGGGTTATTACATAAACAAATGGATACTGTTAGTATCTAGTTATTTCCTCGAAGAGATTTCTAATAATCGAAGCGGTCAACACTTTTGTTACAACCTGTCAATTGCAATCGCCAATATCAAACTGTCAAAATGACAATCTCAAGGACTTTTTTTTAATTCACAAATTTATACACAATACCTAAAACATTGCAAAGTGAAAAATCAACTCACTCCAAAATAAATGTTAATTAATATTTATTTTGGAGGATAACAAATCCCACCACAATTTCAAAGTTCAAAGTGCTGTAATGAAACTCTTGTAAGGAGGTTTGAATGTCTTTTTATAGCTGCATTTTTCTTGTGTATAACAAGTACGGTCCCTTCTCCATTGCTGACATGCATATGTTACAGTCAAAACGTATAATCAGTTATTATGTATAATACCTGAAATTTTCAGGTATTATCATAACAACTGAAAATTTGCTTCATATTTTAGACAAATTAACTGAAATGGAACAGCATAGTTATGAATAATGAGAAAGTTCATTGTAACATGAGTAACAACAGATAAAAATTGATGGACATACTAGTCGATCATCAAAAAATCTAACAACAACACGGGTTTTTGTTGGAACAAGTAAGGCTGGAATGGCATCTGGGATTGCAAATCAAACGTGCTTTGAAACACCGACATCTATTTGTTTTACACCGCTTCGCACCAATACAATTGCATCTTGCAAATCCTTGTCCACCACAGTTGGATTCCTGCTGAACAGCTGTCCGGAGAGAAATCTGTAATGACATGTGCAGTGAATTCTGAACCATTATCGCTCTGTTGGATAGTAGGTGCACCTAATAATAAGAAAATATCCAGCAACTGGTATGCGACTTCTGCGGCTCGTTTCGAGGTGAGAGGCATAAGCACACAGAATTTAGTAAGATGATCCTGATAGTTTATGATCCACTTATACTGTCCATGGCACATCGACTGCATATCAACCAGATCAACTTGAGTACGGGAACTGAAGTACTTTGACAGGATTGGTTTAACAACTACACTTTGGTAGTCGTCCTCTTTCTCTTCTTCTGACACTGGATGCAGAATCACTTGAAGATACTGAGTGCCTCTTGGGTGAAGTTAGCATACTTCTTATTAGACTCTTTTATCATCTCGTCTCAACCACCATGACCTGTAGCAATGTGGGCATGCTTGATGACATCAAAGTTTCTTCAATTGACACGGAATAGAAGATATCTTCATTATCTTCACGTTTACGGATGAACTTCTCAACATAGCCACACTCAAGGACTTCATACTTCTCCAGCAAATAATACTTGTGTGGCGTCTTCTTGGTAGTAGCTGTAGCTTCAAGGAGCTGGCTGATGATGTTCTGGTATTCTTCTTTAGGCAGCAGAACAAGTTTGTTTTCTTCATAACTCTTATAGAGTTGTTGTCTGAAATGTGCTTCAATATCAAGTTCCATTATTGAAACGTGAAGAGATATAATTTCAATACATAGTTTAATGAGTGACAAGTGGGAAGCCAACTATCTTTGTTATCCTTTCTTCGTAGTTATAATGTACACCACATTGGGCTTTTTGCTGGAAATAAGGTGAAATTTTCAATTCCTCAGTATTGTATTTCATCATCATCATTGAATTTGCCATCGTTTCAAACCTAGATATAGTATGTAATTTCATTCTGGTTGAACAAGTGTATTGGTTGTTATGGTAATGTTGTGTGAATTATCAAAATTGATCAAGTTTCATTGTTATATTTTTAGCACTTGTAACTTAGAAGGCTGAATTCTTTTAATGCATCCTCAAACATTTATATTTCAAGTAGCAAATTTAAATCTTGAATGCCATTTGTTTTGTTTGTTTCTTTTCTACAATAGATAAAATCAATGTGACATCTTAAAAAGACGATTTTTCGGCGTGCACAGCATATTTTGTTCGAAACTTATCGGCGTTCCGTTGCGTGAATTCTCAATTGTTTTTAAATGGAGGTTATAAAATAGTACTTTAAGACCCGCCGGAGGGCGCTCAAAGTATCAAACTTTCATTTGAACTTTTGTAACTTTACCCGTGAACACCTTGCCAGAAAAATGTCATTTTCTCACAATACACGAGATATCTTTTCACCACTGATGTGTAATAACGCTTTTATCCTCAATGTCTATAAATCTATGAAACCTATCCTATAGGTTAATAATACATTATGTATCTCTATCTTGCATAGTTTTCCTACTTCCATTTCACCCCCCCAAATGCCCACTGTGTACACTTTCTCAACATTTTTTACTATACTGTTCTATTTCAGTTAATATGTCTAAATACGAAGCGAATTTTCAGTTGATATGTATAATCCCTGAAATTTCCAGGTATTATGTATAATGCCTGACTGAATCAATTATTATACATAATACCTAAAATTTCAGGTATTATACATAATAACTGATCATACGTTTTAACTGTCACATATATACACATGCTCAAAATGTATTCATCAAAATGAAATAACCAAATTCACAAGTAATTGCAGTTAAAACCAACGATTTTAGAATTTAATTACGTCATTATTACTTTGTATTTCAGAACTTCAGCACGAAGTTACCTAAAGCTACGGAACCAGTATGCTGGTATCTACTAAGTGGTATATATAACGTATGACAATAATCTGAATTCAGGGAAATAATGAACTTTAATAGAAGAATGGCTCGATGATTTATATGCTTAAATTTCATGTAACAAAATGTGTTGATCTTTTTCAAAAGTCTAATCGAGAATATTCATGCCTAGCAATAAACGAAACGAAAACCTCTATTTCAATATCTTTGATGCTTTTGCATACAATTCACATATTAATTTCTGGTCATGTTGGTTGGTTTTATGATGGCTGATTCTCAATATATACAGATCTAAACATTCTATATTTCTACAAATTTATAGTGTTCGAGGAAAATGTGTGAGCTAATTTTTCCTAGGATTTGAAGACTCTGGGAAGATAACTTGAAAAGCAGTGGGCCCTGATTCACGATTTTCGCTGCGTGCCAGGACACATTTTTTTTCTCAAAACTCACCATACAAAACATATTTCTAAGTCATAGAATCGAAAAATCTTTTAAAATCATTGAAATATTCGGTTTTACAATATCTAAAGACCATAATAACTAAGATTTTTTGAGTTTCAGAAATTTTATACCTAAGAATACGGAAATTGGTCATGCTAAGCCAAAGAGATCCAATGAAACTTGAAGAGAAAAGCATCTAAACTGGCGTAAAAATCTTCATTTTGAGTAAGGAATAAATTGAAACCTCCACCAGAGGGAGTTTAACATTCCGGCCATATCCAGCAGAACGTTTTGTTAGACTTATTTAACTAACTAAGTACTTTTGAAATGTTCCAATCTAATCTATGCAAACATGTTTCGCTCGCTAGGGTTTAAGCGGCTACGAAGAATGTCCTCTTCCGTCACCCTAGAAGGCTGAAATTTTAATAGAATCTGTATACTAACATACCTCACATATGATGCAACTATCAGCAAAAAATGATGACTCATCACTTTGTTATGACGTCATCATTACTCATCAAAAATTTTAAAAATTGACAAATTTGGTGATTTTTCGTGCGATACCGATCAAACATTAAGACAGACGTGTTTAGAGATGTTATTTCCCTTATAATTAACCATTGTGAACCCAGGCGACCGAAGGGAGCCTCCGGCGGACACAAAGTGTCCGCCAGCCGCGCAGCGCAAGCAAGCGCGAAGCGCGCTTGTCGTACAAATGACGGCAGCTATTTTGATTTTTATGATTTTAACCCCTTAAGTTTAGAGTAACTAAAACTACAGGGTGTCTCAAAATTATTGCGGGGTTGTAAATACTCAATAACATTAGAATTAATAGACTTAGAATAACGTTCCATTTACCAATATAATCTCTAACAATTCTATACATTTCTGAATGCGCATTGGCATCCCTAAATACAATCTTTCTAAAATATCAGGGTCGATTGATGCCCAAGCCGCCTAATTCTGCCCAATTCTTTACGAGTTATCAGTTGGTTTTACTTATTTGATATCTTTTTAATTATATGGACCTCATATATTTTTTGGCTCAAGTTTAGGCTCAATAAGAGATTAAATATCGCAAGAATTTAGAAGAAAGACCATTAAAATCCGTTCAAAAGAGATCTAAACTATTGAAGATGATAATTGTTGTTCATAATGTGGATGGAAAAATTTGAACAGTTTACATAAGTATTTCGCACGTTCTGGTGTTTAAATTTCAATAGTTTTTCCTTGTCATTATGCGAGAAACGTAGGACCACTTTTTCAATATCATAAAATTGTGTTTTATTATTGATTTTTTTAAAACTGACGTTTTTCGTTTTTAGGTACTTTTATTCAAACTTAAAAATTTTACAATACTTTGTCCTTTTAACTGTATTGGCCAAATAGGGTAGTAAATATGGTCCACTATCGATGATTCAATTTTGGAAGCATATGGTCCTATATTATGTTCCTTAAAACTGAGTGGAGGAGTATCTACCATTAGATGTTATGCTGGTGAAAAAAAACGACCTTGAGATTTAAAAAAAATTAGAAATGCAAACCTAAACGGTTCTGCATTCCGCTTAAGATCTTATATATCTCCCAATTTAACATATGCAGCAAGCCAAATCATAGGATTTCTCGCAGGCGGTATCCTTTAACAGTCAATTTTTTACTTCCATGGCAACTGAAGAATGCAAAATAAAATTCAATAATAATAAAGTGTATGCATATGCCTGCACGTAGGTAGGTATATGTGTAGATTGGATTGAGTTTTGAAGGCAATGTCAACCTTTGATTCAATAAAGTAGCAAAAACAGCAGAAATAAACTTTTATATTTTTAAATATCATAATAGTGGGGTTGTAACAGACTTAGTGAAAATGTACTTAATCTATTTCTATGAGCTGGAGCCAAATCTGAGAACCATTTTCTACTATTAGGTTTCTAAATTTTGATCTTGTCAATTGGTGGCTGTTGGAAAAGGCGAAAAACAGCAAAAATCGAAAATTTTGACAATTTCAAAGTATCATAATAGTATGCTCAATGCAAAATAAGCTTGTACAAAAGTCACCAACTAAAATACAAGCAAATTAATCGGTGATTCATGTGTTTTAGAACATCCATTAAAATTTCGTCGACTTTTACAAATGATCTTTAATAGGATTTTATGTGTTGCAGTTCAAGTTTTGCAAAAATTTGCGGAACCCATGGATGATCTTGATCACCAAGTTACATGCCAAAATACAGAGTGGCCTATAAGTTCTGTCCCAAGCTTCATTAGGTATAAAATTTTTTATACTAAAACAATCTTAGTTATTATGGTCTTTAGAGATTGTAATTCGAATATTCGCAATGAATTTAAAAGATTTTTCGAGTCTAATACCTAGAACTGTGTTTTGTATGGTCAGTTTTGTGGAGAAAATATGTGCCCTGGCACGCAGCGAAAATCGAGTATCAGAGCCCACTGCTTTTCAAATTATCTTTCTAGAGTCTTCAAATTATAGGACAAATTAGCTCTCACATTTTCCTCAAACACTCAAACACTGAATTCAATGGATTTGTTAAATATTTCCATGGTGAATGAAAGGTATCTGGTGCTAAATCGTCATGGAACATCGATTATAGAGACATTTTTTACAGAAGCAGTGGCCCTGATTCTCGATTTTCGCTGCGTGCCAGGACACATATCTTCTCCACAAACCTCACAATACAAAACACAGTTCCAGGTCTTAGACTCGAAAAATCTTTTAAAGTCATTGAGAATATTCGAATTACAATTTCCAAAGACCATAATAACTAAGATTGTTTGAGTTTAAAACATTTTATACATAATGAAGCTTGGGACAGAACTTATAGGCCATCTAATTTGAAGCAAAATTTAGACACTTTGAGTGGGTCAAATTTAAGGATTTGGGTCAATTAGCTATGGTTGTACACAATGTACAGTAACACAAAAGATTCCAACTCAAATTAAAAAACACTACTATACTGAAGAGAACAGGAAAAAGGACACTGGAAACTGATGGGCATTGCCACTTGATCAACGACGTTAAATCTTTGACTAGACGGCATGATTTTTACTAAGGTGGAAGAGGTTAACCATAATTGAAAACAAAAAGTGATGCTAAAAACATTAAAATGTAAGGGATAATCAATTTATGTATTGGAATGCATGTCTACATACGTAGTACAGCACATTGATTAATTATAAGGTAAATGACATCGCTAAATACGTCTTTCTTACTGTTATAGTCGATACTAATTAAAAATCACGAGACTTTTTATTTTTCATGCATAATGATGATAGTTGTATCATACGCGAAAAATATTATATACGCATTCTATTAAAATTTCAGCCTTCTATCACATAAAATGGCTGTTTTAGTCGAAAAACTGAAATTTATAAATAGAAATATATATATATATATATATGTATATAGTGTAACAAATTGATTGATGAAACTGCCAGGAACAGAAAGATGATTTTTTGGCATGTCTATTGACTGTGTCTCCACTAAGTTCTGAATAGATTAATACAGGGTGTCTCAAAAGTTTTGCAACAAAATTTCAAATATAATAAAGTACCCCAAATAATTGTAATGAGTTTAAATTTTGAATATAAATAATCAACTAGACTTAAATATCTGAAATAAATGTAGAAATAAATTTCTCCGCATTCAAATCTATTCCCTCTTGCCTTCAGACAACTTCTCACTCTATCTGGAAACAAATTGCAAGCCCGAGTCACTTCTACTTGGTCTAAATTAGACCAAGCTAATGCCCCTCTAAGTCCTAGAATGTTGCCATACGATCAATTGTTCACTAATGCCTCCAATCTAACCCATAAACAAACTGTTACAGATATTATAATTTCGATTTTAAAATTCATATTCTACACTTTCGAATTACTCAGGTTAGATGATTTATTCATTTCCAAGGTGAAGATTCATCAAACTGTGCCAATCCTCGTCATCATGCCTCTCGGTAATGGGAGTGAAAAGTGGCACAAAGTGACATATATTGATAATAATTCAACTTATGAATGAGTATACCAATAGAAGGCTACAAACCTGAGTAATTCAAATGTGTAGAATATGAATTTGAAATCGAAATTACAGTACCTGTTACATTTTGATTACATTTTTCTCCATGAATAGACCCACTTTATAACTAGTTATGATGGAAAATAGTAAGGATTTCAGATACTTTTGTCCGGTGAGAGTATATCTCAAATATGATACAACTATCATAAAAAATATGACTCATCACATGTTGAAAAATTGACAAAGATTTATGATTTTTCGAGTGGTATTGATTATAACCGAAAGACAGACGTGTTTAGAGATGTTATCATACTTATAATTAATCAATGTGAGCCTAGGCTCCCAAAGGGCGCTTTCTGTGGACACAAAGTGTCCGCCAGTACGCAGCGCAAGCAAACGAAGCGAGCGTTTATATTCTCCCATTTCGAAATTTTAAAGTCCCGATATATAAGGATTTTAAGTTCAAAATCATCTCGAATATTTTCAGGTAATTGGGAAAATAATTCATATTAGTCAGTTCAAAATGAAAAAGGAGCTTCTAAAAAGTATATATTAAGAAGTTAGAACAAGGTCTACAACTTTTAAGTTCCAAGTTAGAATTTTTGGACGGCATCATATGACTATAAATTCGAAACTTAACATAGTATGTAGAGTAAATATCATTATGAATCACAAGCGCACTTCGCTTGCTTGAGCTACGCTGCGGGCCGACACAAAGTTTCAGTCAGAGGCGTCCTTCGGATGCCTAAGCTCACATTGATTAATTAAGTTTAAGGTACACAACATCTCTAAATACGTCTATCTTACTGCTGTAATGGATATCATGACTATTAAAACTCGATTATTGTATATATATATATATATATATATCGATATATATATATATATATATATATATATATATATATATATATATATATATATATATATATCTGTAACGAATTGATTGAAGAAACTGCCGGGCGCAGAAGGCTGATTTTTGGCATGTGGGATTTTGGCTATGGCTCAAGTAAGTTCTGGGCTCAGAGCAAAATGTCAACTCCTCATGGAATTATGACGTCATTGTCACATTTTTAAAAGTTAAGCAACACAGTTATTCAGGCATAACTCAGCCATTATAGGAGATAGAAGGCTGAAATTTTAATAGAATCTGTATACTAACATGTCTCACATATGATGCGATTATCAAAAAATGATGACTCATCACTTTGTTATGACGTCATCATTACGCATCAAAAATTTTTAAATTCACAAATTTGGTGATTTTTCGGGTGATATCGATTAGCACAGTAGAACATACATATTTAGAGATGTTATCTCCCTTATAATTAATCAATGTGACTCCAGGCGACCGAAGGGAGCCTCCGGCGGACACAAAGTGTCCGCCAGCCGCGCAGCGCAAGCAAGCGCGAAGCGCGCTTGTCACTCGAAAAATCACAAAATTCGTGAATTATTGATGAGTATGATGACGTCATAACAGAGTAATAAGTAATCATTGTTTAATGAGGAGTTGAAGCATATTTGAGATACAGTCGACTCCGCATATTAGGGTCACTGTTTAATCTGGTCAACCGCTTAATTGGGGACACTTTTAGCAGGACCTCAATAGCTTTCACACATAGAAGCTAATACAAAATATTTTGGATAATAGGGTTCTCTGCTTAATCGGGTCAAAATATCCTCTGACCGATGTGACTCTATAAAGCGGGGTCGACTGGATATTAATATACACATCTTTTAGAATTTCAGCATGATATCACCTAAAATGGATGAGTCATATTCGAAAAACTGAAATTTCTATGCAGAAAAAGTAACATTGATGTCATAATTCCATGATGAGTCAACATTTTCGTCTGAGGTCAGAACTTAGTGGAGCCAAAGCTAAAAGACTCCAAAAAATCAGCCTTCTGTGCTTTCAGATTCTAAAATCAATTCGTTACAGATATATGTATACAGTCAGGATCTCTTATTATGAACCACCAGACCAAAAAAGCTGTTCATAATAGAGATACTTCACATTAAGCGAACTTGATTCAATACAAATCCTATCTAAAAAATGAAATTGGGACCAGGAGTTATTTCATAATAAACGAATGTTCATATTAAGCGGGTTCATAATAAGCGACCCTGACTGTATATATCCTTACTATTAAAACTCGATTAATATTTATTTATATATACAGTCGACTCTCGTTAATACGTACACCAAGGGACCGTGGAGATTTGTACTCCTTATCCGGAGTACGTATTAACCGAAGTACGTACATAGCTACATTTGTCCAAAATACTTAATATATATAGTGATAACTACGCGAGAGTATGAAATTGTACTTGTCAAATAGAGAACTCATTATCCATGTTGTATTAACGAGATTCGACTGTATTTTCATTGAGAAATATCTGTCTAGTATCTATATACGTACATACTACGTACCATATTCAAAGTGCTCGTAGGCACACACCCGTTCGTATTATCCGTGTTCGTATTAACCGATGTATTTAGTATTGAAAACGCACTGAAGGGGACCCACAAATCGTACTTATTATCCGATATTTCGTCTTATCCGTGTTCGTGTTAACCGGAGTTCGTTTGTATATATTTTGCCATAGATTAGGTTGGGGAATCAAAACTTGTACTTCTTATCAGATTGTACTCCTTATCCGTGTTCGTATTAACGAGAGTCGACTGTATATATATATATACTATATATGGGTCATTCCATGTGAAATCGACCAATTCGACCAACTGTCCCATGTCGAGCATCTCAGAAATTCTTGTGATTTTGCCTGTAAGTTTTACATACTAGTGCATGATGATTTGTACAATATCAGCTTTCAATACCTTTTGGTTTTATAATTATAGCCATTTCAAAATTTGACGATTTTCATAGTTCGGACACTCTTGTTTTAGAGGCCCCTTAATCAAATGTGACATATATCTTTCAATTCTTAACTTAGATGTCCAGTTTTTTTACTGGTTGTTAATCATATAGTTTCCTAATATTCTTAGCTAAATTGGGTATTCTTATTGCCTAGTTTAGATTTAATTCTTATCTAAACATATATTTTCATCAATTTATCAAAAAAATTTCACTTAACAATGAAATTAATTGGATTGCTATAAAAATTAATTCATTATATACAAAGTAGTGCAGCTGGAATTCGATCCCGAAATAGAAACCGTATTTGGCAAGTTTTACATAACAACATAAACTTGCCATGCTATGCGAAATAAACTGAACCCTTAGATGGATTACTATTACAATACTTAATTATATGCAAAGTTGTGCAAATGAAATTTGATCCCGAATTAGAAACCACATTTGACAAGTTTTGGATGGTAACGAAACGTTGCCATGCTATGTGTATAAACAGAACAATATATTAATTATTTTGTCAATAGAAAGCTAGACATATTGATAACTAAAGAAATAAAGAAGATAATCGTTTTACAATATTAGGAAAAAAGAAGATTATTAGTACTTGTACAAATACTTCTAATATATAGTACAGGTGATAAAAACACACACAAATTTCAACTACAATTCGCACAACTGGAGAAAGTAAATCTATATAACTGTAGGACTAAGAAATAGAAACAAATATCAATTATTTCAGAGAGTTCTTCATTCGTAAGCATCAGGAAAATTGAAGAAAAATTTGATAACAATTAAAATTTGGAATGATTTAAAATAGGTTGGAATTTAACAGTAAAAGAACTGATGTAAGCCATGAAATTTACCAGGAAGATTGTACATATATAGAGCAAAATTAAAAAGTAATGGACAAATTCTAAACCATTGGAGACATGAAGAATTATTATTTAGAAATTTTTTTGATAAATTGATGAAAATATATGTTTATATAAGAATTAAATCTAAACTAGGCAATAAGAATACCCAATTTAGCTAAGAATATTAGGTAACTATATGATTAACAACCAGTAAAAAAACTGGACATCTAAGTTAAGAATTGAAAGATATTAAGAATTGAAAGATAAATTTTGAAATGGCTATAATTATAAAACCAAAAGGTATTGAAAGCTGATATTGTACAAATCATCATGCACTAGTGTGTAAACTTACAGGCAAAATCACAAGAATTTCTGAGATGCTCGACATGGAACAATTGGTCGAATTGGAATGGAATGACCCATATATACACTACCCGGACAAAAGTATTCGACCACCACGAAAACCTCCATACAAATAGTATTAAAGTGGATCTATTCAAAATGGAATATATAATCAAACAGAAGAGATATTATATTTTTGATTTCAGATTCGTAAACTACACATCCGAATTACTAATTTTTGAAAATTTCAATAAAATACTAATTCTCATGCAGAAAATTATCAACCTCTGCCACTTTGTGTCACTAATCGCCATCATATATAATGGCTGTGACTCTGGATAAGTAGAATCAAGTATCAAAGGTAGATATTTATAATTTTGGGAGTTAGTTATTGAGTTGAGGATCTCAATTGTGAGTAATTAGAATGTGTAGATTAGAAATTAGAAATCAAAAATAGAGTATTTCTAACAGTTTGAATACACATTCCTTTATGACCAGATCCACTTTAATACTATTTGTATGGACGTTTATGTGGTGGCCGAATACTTTTGTCCGGGCACTGTATATATATATCTGTAACGAATTGATTGAAGAAACTCCAAGTCACAGAAAGCTGATTTTTGGCATGTGGGAGTTTTTTGGCTATGGCTCCAGTAAGTTCTGAGCTCAGACCAAATGTCGACTCATCATGGAATTATGACGTCATTGTCACATTTTTAAAAGTTAAGCAATACAGTTATTCGAGCATAACTCAGCCATTATAGGAGATAGAAGGCTGAAATTTTAATAGAATCTGTATACTAACATACCTCGCATATGATACAACTATCATCAAAAAATGATGACTAATCACTTTGTTATGACGTCATCATTACTCATCAAAATTTTAAAAATTGATAAATTTGGTGATTTTTCGTGGGATAAAGATTATAACAGTAGGACAGACGTATTTAGAGATGCTATTTCCCATATAATTAACGAATCTGACCCCAGGCGACCGAAGGGAGCCTCCGGCGGACACAAAGTGTCCGCCAGCCGTACAGCGCAAGCAAGCGAATATATATATATTAGGGGATCCAAAAATTTGAGTAGTAATCTTTAGATACACACTTTAAAAATAATTTACCAGGTTCACAAATATTCACCATAAAAAATCAAACTATTTCGAGTTGATTTAGTGGTCGCGCAAGGTAGGCACTGCCTCGTGTAGACCTTAGGTAGGGTTGTAAAGGGTAAGAAACTTCCAGGAAATTTTGGATATTTTCTTTAATAATGAGAAATATTCAAAGATTTACTGTGCCGACTATAATATAGTATAGTGGCCCTGTCCGGGTTGGGGTTCAAAGTTGGAAAAGGCGTACTTTGATATTCAATGAAACTAGTAACTTTTTTTGAGATATTTGGGGCTGGTTTTATATCAGCTAATAATACATTTTAATGAGCTAAGGGAAAAAAAAATATACTGGTTCAGAGACATTAGTGAAAACAGTTGGGACAAGCATTCGTATTAAAATTATTAATCGTCCCAACTGTTTTCACCAATATCTCTGAACCAGTAGATTTTAGCCCATTAAAATGGATTATTAGCTGAAAACCACCCACAAATATCTCAAAAATATAGTTACTAGTTTCTTTGAATATCAGAAGCACTCCTTTTGCAACTTTAAACCCCAAACCAGACAGTTCCCAATATAAATCTATACGAGGCAGTGCCTAACTTGAGTACCACTAAAAAACTCCAAATGGCTTGAATTTTTTATTGCGAATATTTCGCTATCAATGTTAACTAGTTGAATAGAGTGCATATAAAGATTAAAACTTTTTTGAAGCAAATATAAATACACATATAAATTGTAATCGAGTTTTTATAGTGAGGATATACTATATCGTGACAAAAGGTACAGTGTGTTCGGAAATTATTGGCAGTAAACTTTAACTTGATGTAGTATCAAACTTGTACTTAGAAAGAGTTTTATAATTTCAGGATAACTTCATTTATGTATTTTCTTACTATATTTACATCGTTTTGAGTCACACTATCATACCATGTGATTACCCAGCATCTTTTCTGAAATGCAAACTCATTCCATGTCTCAGTTTTTGTCAAAATCCCAATCACTATTTGCTATGGTATAGTAATGTTTTCTTCTATACCGCTTAATTTAGTTATAGAAATATCTAAGTATGTACATATCTTGTAGTTGTGCAATTCTTAAGTGTTTTTTCAAAGGATTCGGCAAGATATAGGCTCTGGAAGTCAGAATTAGGGGTGTGATTGCGCTCGGAGAGAATAACAACGTAAAAAGTGGGATTTCGCCCATAAAATTCATAATTCTGAACTTAACTTGTTTAAAGTAATGGAATAACTAATAATTAGTGCTATTTGTGGGGATTGACTACAAATACAATTATGTTTTCTCAAATTCAATTTTTTTTTCTCGAGAAATTTGATTTTTGTAGGGTAATCACTGACACACCCCTAATTCTGACTTCCAGAGCCTATATCTTGCCGAATCCTTTGAAAAAACACTTAAGAATTGCACAACTACAAGATATGTACATACTTAGATATTTCTATAACTAAATTAAGCGGTATAGAAGAAAACATTACTATACCATAGCAAATAGTGATTGGGATTTTGACAAAAACTGAGACATGGAATGAGTTTGCATTTCAGAAAAGATGCTGGGTAATCACATGGTATGATAGTGTGACTCAAAACGATGTAAATATAGTAAGAAAATACATAAATGAAGTTATCCTGAAATTATAAAACTCTTTCTAAGTACAAGTTTGATACTACATCAAGTTAAAGTTTACTGCCAATAATTTCCGAACACACTGTATGTTTGCAATTGTAAACTAAGAATTTGGGCTTATATTTACAGAGATAGAAATCTATCACTTTTTGGTTTCTAACAATATGAAAGGTCCAAGGCCAGAACTTCCAAAATAAGTATGAAAAGTGTTCAAACTTTTCTATACATATTATTAGCAACAATGGTAGTGATTGTTAGTATAATGTCAGTACTTGAACATAATACTATCATATACACTACTCAGCCAAAAGTATTCGACCACCACGAAAACCTTCATACAAATAGTAAGTGGCTCTATTCATGAAGGAATATGTACTCAAACAGTAAGAATTATTCCATTTTTGATTTCAGATTCGGAAACTACACATCCGAACTACTAATTTTTGAAACTTTCAATACAAATGCTTATTATCATGTAAAATTGTCAACAAATGCCACTTGGTGTCACTAAACGCCATCATATATAATGGCCGTGAGTCGGGACAAGTAGCATCAAGTATCAAAGCCAGATATTTATCATTTTGGGAGTTAGTAATTGAGTTGAGGATCTAAATTATGAGTATTTAGAATGTATAAATTATGAATTAAAAATCAAAAATTATTGTTAGAGTACATATTCCTTTATGAATAGATCCACTTTAATAATATTTGGATGGAGGTTTTTGTGGTGGTCGAATACTTTTGTCCGGGTACTGTATAAATACTTTCATTTAAGTTTTTAATTGGTACTTTATCAAAAGTTTATAAGATTTTGCATCGGCTTCTTTCGGGGCCTAGAGAAGTTTTATCCTCGAAATTTATACATAAATAGTCATAACTCACGAACCAATGGTCGGATTTTAACATTTATTTCTAATATTAATCAACATTTTACTTTTGATGCAATAATCGATAGATCTCTGCTATCAAAGCAGCTCTCCCCGAGTATTATAGAGAGGAACTCTCTTTTAAAACAGTTTTGAAGGTATTTTATGGCTTTCTTTCAAATGTTTTGCAATATACAGAGTCACAAATAAGTTTGATTAAAAGATTCATTAGTTATTTCATTAATTTATTATATTCTAGCGATCTTAGTTATTATGGTCCTGAAATCTTTAACACCAATGAAAATAATCTAATTACAATATCGAAGACCATAATAATTAAGATTGTTTGAGTATATGAAATTTTACACTTAATGGAGCTTGTAACAGAACTTATGTATCACCCTGTCGAATCTCTAAAGGGGCCAAAATAATGTTTGAGTTCCATACCATTAAAAAAATCTAAAATACGTAAAAACAGCTAATAAATGCACCAATCCTACAATTATTTTAGTCGTGCTAAACTTTAGGGGGTAAATTCATAAAAATCAAAATAGCTACCGTCTAATTAGTACGATTAGATGGTCGACCACTCAGTAATACAATGAAATCAACGATAAATTAATTTGGAGTTTTTTGTTACGTTTGGCAAAATTTTCGAGGGTCCTTAAGAATACTTTGAGATTCGCGATTCAAGATAAAGCCTCGCTATTTTATTACCAAGAATTTGCTTTCGTTTTCAAACATGTAATAATGATTCTCTATTGTTAAAAATAATTGACTGTGATTCCGTGGTTAAAATATGGTATCGTTGTAAAACAAATGACCGTGATTTGGAATAGTGGGGTATTCTTAATTCTGAAATAACCAAAGTTAATAGATATGTGAAGTCCAATGCCCAACAGGATTTTAAAGTGTCCGGAATCTCGCTGTGGCAATAATTCTGGGATGACAGTTATAATATGGGTAGCGTATCTATGGAATTTCAAATCAATCAAAAGTAAATTTAATAGATGGCAGTAGGGTTTCTATTATTCAGTGGTTGTATGGTCCAGGAGATATTAGATATAGTATTTTAGCTATAGAAATATATTGGTATATTTTCTTAGAACTTAATGCAACATATACGTAAACAATATGCATATACATAGCCCTCTGTACATAAAGCCGGGCACCTAAATCTCAAAAAGGACCAGGAATTAGTCATCACGTGATTGCGAATAGGTTATATTTGGGACAAATCTAGTGATTTTCAGAGGCCGTTTAAGGGCACTTCTGAGTGTTTTTATTTTCATGTAATGTTGCAACATTCCGTTCCATAATGGAAACGAACATTCCAAAATGGAAACACATTTTGCCCAGTTGAGATCATCCTTACTATTAAAACTCGATTAATGTTTGTTTGTTCGTTTGTGTGTATATATATCTGTAATGAATTGATTGAAGTAACTGCAAGGCGCAGAAAGCTGATTTTTGGCATGTGGGAGTTTTTTGGCTATGGCTCAAGGAAGTTCTGAGCTCAGACGAAAATTCGACTCATAATGGAGTTATGACGTCATTGTCACATTTTTAAAAGTTAAGCAATAGAGTTATTCGAGCATAACTCAGCCATTATAGGAGATAGAAGGCTGAAATTTTAAGAGAATCTGTATAGTAACATACCTAATATATGATACAACTATCATCAAAAAATGATAACTCATCACTTTGTTATGACGTCATCATTACTCATCAAAATTTTTAAAATTGATAAATTTGGTGATTTTCGTGCGATATCGATTATAACAGTAGGACAGACGTATTTAGAGATGTCATCTCCCTTTTAATTGATCACTGTGCACCCAGGCGCCCAGAGGGCGCCTCCGGAGGAAACAAAGTGTCCGCCAGCCGCACAGCGAAAGCAAGCGAAGTGCTCTTGTGTACTATATATATACAGTCGAACCTGCTATAACGGCCACTCTGTATAACGGTCACCTGTCTATAGCGGTCACCATTGAACAGTCCCGTCCGAAATTCCATAATATTTACCCTGTGTATAGCGGTCACCTGCTCAACGCGGCCAGCGGCCACCCATTTGCAGTCCCTTACTGACCCAAAAACTGTGTATAACGGCCATCATCTGTCTATAATGGTCAGTACCTGTCTATAACGACCATCAAATTTTTCACCTTTGTATGTGTTTATGACAGAACCTGCTACGAACGATAAACAAGTTTCATTATATTACTTCAAGTAATATATTCTAAAAGCTTGATATTCATTTCACTGCGTTGATACCTTTTGGGGATTAAAACAATCACCTGTATATAACGGCCAATTTTGTCCAGTCCCTTGGGTGGCCGTTATATACAGGTTCCACTGTATATGTAACGAATTGATTGAAGAAACTGCTAGGCACAGAAAGCTGATTTTTGGCCAGTGGGAGTCTTTTGGCTATGGCTCCAGTAAGTTCTGAGCTCAGAGCAAAATGTCGACACATCATGGAATTATGACGTCATTGTCACATTTTTAAAAGTTAAGCAATACAGTTATTCGAGCATAACTCAGCCATTATAGGAGACAGAAGGCTGAAATTTTAATAGAATCTGTATATTAATAAATCTCACATATGACCCAACTATTATTAAAAAAGATAACTCATCACTCTGTTATGACGTCATCATTACGCATCAAAATTTTAAAAATAGACAAATTTGGTGATTTTTCGTAGGATATCGATTATAACATTATGAAAAACGTATTTAGAGATGTCATCTCCCATATAATTAATCAATGGTGACCACAGCCGCGCTGCGCAAGCAAGCGAAGCGAGCTTGTATCTTGAAAACCGTAATAACTATGCATTAAAATTCTTATTTGATAGCCAAGACTACTTCTAATAAAACTATTCTATAATTTCCAAGCATAGATTCAATGGTTTACGAGTTATTAGACAATTTGTCACTATGGTCACATTCGGTAATTTGTAAAATAACTCGTAAACCTAAATCTAGGCGTGGAAATTATATAATGACTTAATAGGAAGTAGTATATTGGCTATCAAATAAGATCAAATTTTTATGCATAGATATCGCGGTTTTCAAGATCAGGGCTGGGGTTGGTTAACCGATATTCGGGGTCGGTTATTTTGTTTTCCTCAAGGGCGGTTAACCTGTTAACCGATGCCAATATTAATTAGTATAATTATGGACTTTTCGACTAATATTTAACCAGATATTGAAAAATGTACAATCTTCAGTGGTCTCGAAATATATTATTTGGTTAGAAAAATTGTAATAATATTGTAATATCAAAATTTTAGAACTAATATTCATGAATCTTCATCGAAAAACAATGAAATTAGTCTAAATATTTAGAAAATAAAGCAGAACGGATTGACGGCGGTTAGCCGGTTAACCAGTTAACCGAATCCTGCATTGTCAAGATATAACCTCAACTGAGCAAATTGCATTTCCATAGCAACCCTGGAATGTAGCAACATTTCATGTAAAAATTTTTTCGTATCAACCCATTCAGCTCAGTTCCATGCTAAAAATTTTCAAATAAAAACATTTAGAAGTGCCCTTAAAAGGTCTCCGAAATCACTAAATTTGTACTAAGTATAACCTATTGCGCAATCATGTGATAACTAATCAAAATTTTAAGGATATGGGTATTTTCACACCATATTAATATATGCTAGAAATGTAAATCCCGGGATTGAACTTGCTTTTTATATTTTTAATCTTAGTATATTAGGCTATTTACGAATATTTTATTGTTAACCCTAATTGGACTTGGAATGTTGAAGTGAAAGTGAAAGTTAATTGAAAGTGAACTGAAAGTGAAAATGAAAGTGGGAATTTTCTATTTATACCTTTGACCCCAAGTCCAAGTAGGGTTAAGAGATGCGAAGTTTTAATAGTATAAATTGATGAAAATATGAAAGAGAATAACCTTGATAATATCTAGTAGAATAGTGAGAAAGTAAGCGAATTTAGCAAAATAGAACAAAAATAATAGTAGAGTATTACAAATTATTAATTTTACTTGATGAAAATTAAAGTGTCTATTGGTTCCAAACAAATAACGATAATTAATAAAATGAGAATTGTAAACTAAGGATACAAGCGCTTCGTTTGCATGTGCTGCGCGGCTGGAGGATATTTCGTGTCCGCCAGATGGGCCCTTTGGCCGCCTAGGCTCCCAGTGATTAATTATATAGTAGATTAGATTTCAAATTACGTCTGGCAAACTGTTATAATCGACATCACATGAAAAATCGCGAAAAATGTCAAGTCTTAAAATTTTTGATGTTTAACGATGACGTCATAACAGAGTGATGAATCATCATTTTTGGATGATAGTTGTATCATATGTGAAGATTATTAATATACACATTCTATTAAAATTTCAGCCTTCCTTCACTTGAAATGGCTGAGTTACACCCGAAAAACTTAAGCCAAAAATCAGCTTTCTGTGCTTGGCAGTTTCTTCAATCAATTCGTTACAGATATATATACTATATACACTACATCCTTACTATTAAAACTCGATCATTGTTTGTTTGTTTGTTTGTTTATTTGTTTGTTTGTTTATTTATTTGTTCATATAAATACTCGCAGGACAAAGGAATTCGTACATCCCAATATTTTCTACCCATATTGTTATAATACTAATCAATTAGTGAAGCCTTAACATATAATCAGTAACGGATACACTAATCTGACTAAAAATTAGTTTCCTTCACATTTAAATTACTCGCTTTATAAGCTGTCAACTTAATTACTTTCCTTCAAAATTAAATAAATTCGGCATTTGCTACCCCAATGTTATAACCATTGTATATGATGGCAATAGTGGTACGAGGTGGCACAGTTTGAAAATATTTAACCTTGTGGAAGATTAATCAGTGGAAAGATTATAAAATGAGTAATTTGAATTGGCGAATTCGAATATAAAGTTAAATTAAGCTTATCTCTCACAAATAACATAGTCTTAAATCGCTAAATAACAAAAATTTTGGAGTGTACGAATACTTTTGTCCAGGAAGTGTATATACTATATCTGCAACGAATTGATTGATGAAACTGCCAGGCACAGAAAGCTACTTTTTGGGATGTAGTAGTATTTGGCTATGACTCAACGAAGTTCTGACCTCAGACCAAAATGTCGACTCATCACGGAATTATGACGTCATTGTCATCTTTTTTATAATTCGAAATATAGGTTTTTCGACTATAACACAGCCATTTTAGGGCATAGAAGGCTGAAATTTTAATAAAATGTGTATAATAATATACAGGGTGTTTCATAATTGATGCCCTATCCAGATTTAACACACTTTATAGAATACCCACTAGTAGTCTTTTACTAGTTAATCGATTCAGCTTGCATCTCAATAGTATGACTCCAATGAACATTTGTTAAGCATTTAGCTCCATTATAATCGTTATTTTGATCTGCTTACTCCGAAATTAGGTATTCCATTAATATTTACTGAACTAATGGTCAAAGAACAGACTGTTCAAACTCGTAATCGGGCAGTTGGCATGTTGCAAGGTGGGCTGACGCAAAAAAAGGTTGCTTAACAGATTGGTGTCAATATCCGAACAGTTCGTCGTTGGTGGCTTAGCTTTCTTGAAGGTCACTCACTCGAAAACAAAAGGGGCCGTGGACGAAAAACATCCGTCCCAATGCCAGCAAAATTGGTCATCACAAAGTCTACCAAGAAAAGACACCAATCAACCAGATCCATCTCTCGGAAGTTGAAATCTAAGGGGTATTCTATCCCATACAGCACCGTATACCGCTATTTACGGAATACCCTTAACACCAAGCCATATAAACGCCAAAGGCAACCCAAATTAACGGAAAAACAGAGGGAAAACCGATTGAAATTTTGTAAGGCACGACAAAATTGGACAACAGAAGAATGGAAAAGAGTTATTTTCTCAGATGAATGTCCCTTTGAACTGATCCATGCACCCAATCGACAGAATGATCGAATTTGGGCACCTGACAAGTCCAATGTTCCACCCATAGAACTGGTAAAACACCCTCCTAAAATTCAGGTATGGGGGATGATCTCTTACCAAGCTGTCACCGATTTGCACATGATAGATCCTGGACAAACAGTAACTGCAGATTACTATGTAAACGAAGTTCTGAAGAAGACTCTTAGTGCCACGTATAAACGAAAACGAAAAACAGGATCAACTATCCAGAGAAAGATGGTACACAACATGTCCAATTCAATTTTCCAACAAGATGGTGCACCGGCCCATCACTCGAAAAAGTCTCAAGAGTGGTTAAAAAATAATATACCTTCGTTCTGGGAGAAAGGTATTTGGCCAGGTAACTCCCCAGATCTCAATCCAATAGAAAATGTATGGGCAATAATGAAAAGTGATATGGATACGATGACTCTTCCACACAACCTGAAAAAGCTTGAAAATAACATTAAACTGGCCTGGTCGAGACTTTCGCCTGATATGTTGGAAAATTTATACAATGGGATGCCAAATAGAGTAAATAAGTGCATCAAACAGCATGGTGGTTATATTTCAAAGTGAATTCTTAGATTTTTAGCTGTTAGTGTTGCGTTAATTCATCGTGTGTTATAGGGCATCAATTATGAAACACCCTGTATATCACATATAATGCATCATTAAAAATGATGAATCATCACTCTGTTATGACGTCATCATTAAGTATCAAAAATTTTAAAAATTGACAATTTTGTGATTTTTCGAGAGATATCGATTATAACAGTAAGACAAACATATGTAGAGATGTTGCCTCCCTTATAATAAATCAAAGTGCCCCTAGGACCACAAAAGTCGCCTCCGACGGACACAAAGTATCTGCCTGCCGCGGTTCACAAGCAAGCGAAGCGCGCTTGTATACATTACTCGAGTTTTAATAGTAAGGATATTTCTGATATATGTATTAGAAATATATAGTACAGTGGAATTTGCTCAATTAGCAAACAAACTTTAGGTCCCAGGTGAAGATTTAATGTTAATTATATTCACTTCTTAGCAATTTCGCGTATTTGCAAACATTTTATGAATAAAACTCGAGTTGCTAATAGTCTAATTCTACTGTATTGTTAAATTGTTAGCAATACTCAATGCAATAGGCTTCACAGGTACAATTTCTACAGTTTCATAATTAACTGAAATGCCAAGATACAATTTCTATTTAATTTTGATTTTTTTATTCCATTGAAGCTCATTATTGGTGTGGTTAGAAAATTATTTTATCCATTGAAGTATATTCAAACAATCCCGCGGTCAAACAGCTTTAATCCAGGGAATGAATCCCGCCAGAAAATGGTACGGGATCGCGGTATTGGAATCGCCTACTGGTAATATATATGATGGAAATAATTGTTATAGGTGAAAACCAAATATTGATGTGGGTTGAAATTGGTCCAACTAACAACAGCAATTATGAAGTGACATGGGAGGTGGAATTCAATACTTGGGTGTGGTTTCTCGATTATAGGATATCAAAGTATTTAAAATATTTCAATCTCTATTGAAATGAATTTGCTGACCTGCAAACATAATATATTAACACCTGACAGTGAAGCAGCGTTAATAATTAACTCAATCTTTTTATGAACAGCATCAAGCTGCTCTTTGAAAGGAGCAGAAGGGGGAAGGGGCATTCCATGCTGAACTAGTCCAATTCTAATAATTCGAGGATCCCTAAAAACTTCTGGTTTTGCTTCAAATTTATATCCATCAATTGTAAAGTTTCCTAAAGTAGACACATCAATAGCAGATTTAGGTATTTCTAAAGGTAATGCTGAAGTACCATATAAGATCCTTCGAACCTGGCTAACTTCTTCAATGGTTAATGAGCGGGTGTGGGATTCAGCTAAGATATGTTCAAGAGAAATTATTTGTTCAGAATCACTCATAATAAAATAAATCTATTAAAAAATATTATATGAGATAATAAAAATGTGACTATTCTAATGCAATATGTTCACTGCCGGAGCAAACTTTGAATAATTTAAAAAATTTATCGCTTGATACCCTTATGTTAGACTCAAAGACCACAGTTTGTCCCATAATTATTGTGACACTAAACAAAAGTGATTAAATTGTCTCAAAATTTTAAAAATTGATAAATTTGGTGATTTTTCGTGCGATATCGATTATAACAGTAAGTCAGACGTATTTAGAGATGTTATTTCCCCTATAATTAATCAATGTGACCCCAGGCGCCCAAAGGGCGCCTCCGGCAGACACAGTGTCCGCCAGCCGCGCAGCGCAAGCAAGCGAAGCGCGGTGGCCTATAAAAAATGCTTGTTTGGGACAGTCGGCATAAATACACCATTAAGGTTGGTGTTTCCTATGCGACACTTGTTTTTATTAAAAAAGTGCCCAAATTGCTTTTTTTATCATTTTTAGGTCCTTATAGGTGTTCTAAACAATAATCCCGATTTTTATAACTCCAGCCCCAATATTTCGCCACTTTGAGCCACTTGTATCACCTGGTGTCGCTCTAAAAACGACACATTTTAAATGCGAAATGTCCCACAGCTATAACTTCTTTTAAAACAGTGCCAGATCATCTTTTTAATACTGAATTCATGCTCAGCACTAGATTTCCAGCGATTTGATATATATATTGACCATATTTGGAAACATTTTTGTTTGCCCGTGCCTAGCAACGGCAAGGAATTTTTTCACATTCCTGACCGTTGCAAGGAAAAGGCAACCAAAATATTCTCCAAATATGGTCAATATATATATCAAATTGCTGGAAGTTTTGTGCTGAGAACGAATTCAGTATTAAAATAACGACCTGGCATAGTCAAATAAAGTTATAGGTATGGGATTTCGGCGGAAACTGTCGGACATGGTCATTTCTGGGCCCCCAGTGATAACTGTCAACTTTTTCACACTTTTGAAGGTGTCATGATCAGGGTTGGCAGGTTTTGTCCACTTGGACAAAACCTAGTGGTTTTAACCAGGTTAAAACCGTCCTGTCCAAAACCTCTTGGGTGGACAAAACTGGACAAAACCTCAAAATTTAATTCATATTCCTCATTAACGGTTTTGTCCAAGTTATATCCAAGTTTTGTCCAAGTTTTGTCCAGGTTTTGTCCAAGTTATATCCAAGTTTTGTCCAGGTTTTGTCCAAGTGTTGTTCGTGTCCTCCATGATAAATCGAATACAAAATATAGTTATGATAATAAACAGGCGTTAGCAAGAAAATTCATTCATTGTCCTCGCTCTCTTTCCATCCTAAACTGTTTCGTACCCACTGCAATTATTTACAGTTTCTATTAGGTTTTGTCCAGTTTTGTCCGGTTTTAACCGGTTAAAACCAGGTTTTGTCCACTGCCCTGTCCAAAACCTGTTTTGGACGGACAAAACCCAACCCTGGTCATGATGTGAAAATATTTGATATGTCATATTTTGAAGTTAAGTACTACTATATGTTGTTGATTTAGGATGTTTTGATGTTATATATTATCAGAATACAGTAAAAACGAATGGAAATCAAGCCTTTCCGAAGAAAATTGCTTTGTAGCCAGTTTTTAGCACTTAAAAAAATCAATTTTACAAAGGAGGAATCTCTAGTTACAAAGGTCGTAGAGTTAAAAACTCGACGGTTTTAGAAAGATCTCGTCACGTAGCACAAAATGATAGAGACAGATTTTCGATATTCTACTTTAGAAAAAAGTTAAAATATTTTTCCTCACGAAAATCTGCCTCTAAATATTGTATAAACGAAATTTGAAAGAAAAAATTATTTGGGTTAAAATTGAAAATTATATTCCTATTATTTTCTTTATTCAACCATTTCGTGCAAGAATAATTGAGTAAAAGAGGCATAAGGCATTGAAGTTTCCTTGAATGTCCTCTATAAATTAGGTTATTTGGGGAAAAAAAAAATTTTCCCTTACTTCTTGGGCTCCCGAAAAGTGTATTTTGGCAGATAACTCATCGAGAACAGTTTCCACAAAAAAATTCAGAAGAAAAAACTTTTTGAGTTAGTTCTGGAAGGAAACACCAACCTTAATAATAATAATAATATTAATATACATTTATATAGCTCAGATTCCATATTAATATGTTCAAGTGCGCTGTACAATTCAATAAAAGTAGGTGTGTGTATGCAGAGGCGTAGCTTACACCTATGCCGCCCGGGGCGTATGTATTTCATGCCGCCCCTCAACACATATTTCTACCTCCACATGGCTAGTGTATTAACTTAATTTTTTTATTGTTTATTCATTTACTAATATTGTTGTAATACATAACTAGAATCAGTGTAAGTAAATATCGTTCATATTTTCAGAAACTCTTCTTTCTAACTTTCATTGAAGCGAAATCTTTTATTACTTCATCAAAATTCAACCCTTCAGTTATGTCCCTTTCTATTGACAAGCACGCCAAGTTTGTGAGTCGCGCTTGATTCATTGTCGATCTGAGGTATGTTTTTATGAGTTTCAATTTAGAAAAACTCCTTTCACAGCTGGCAATACTGACACACATGGTGAGAAATATTCGTATAACGATGGAAAGATTGGGAAGTGACTCTGTAAAACCCCATTTGACCATCCACTGCAAAACTCCTAGAGCTGTAAGGTTCTCTCCCCCTATAACCTGGTTATTCTCATTAGAACTTTTTATATACCGCCTAAATCTACCCACTTCTGTCTTCAACTCTGCACCATCTAGTTCATCGTAAATAACAACTAGTGCATCAATTTTCTGTTCAATGAGTTCAGTACGTTCAGGATTCATCAGAATGCTAAATTAAGTGAATCCAAATCTCTGATTGATCATATGCATCTGGTCAAAGCGGCGATTAATTTCCTCCCACAACTTACCAACAACTTGTAGCATATCCTTTCGAAGCTCTTCCTGTAAAGTATTTTCTTCACCTCCAGTTTTCTCGCCATACATACTTTTTCTCTTCCTTATGCGTCTTGTTATGGATATATCCATTTCTTTGCATTTGGTGATTGCATAAAAAATGGCATCGTCAACTTGTCGCTCTCCTTCCTCGTCAAGAAATCGTCGAAGTGCATGAATCTTAGTAATAGTTTGATCCAAACTAAGTCCCTTTTTCTGAAGATATTTCTGAACATCATCCACTTCAGGTAGTATTTTGCCCCATAATCCAAGTAACATAAAAATGGAAATGTGGTTAGACTTGTAGTGATTAAGTGCGCGTCTCCCCTTGTATAAGAGTTCTCTTCTATTCCAGTCAATTGTTCCAAAGCTTCAATAACATTGTCGAAATGGGAGTAAATTACCTTTACTGAATCATTCCAGGCACTCCAACGAGTTTCTACTATTCGTTTTAGAACCTTCGGTATGTGTGCATTCATTATATCCCATCGATGAGTAGATGAAGAAAAGAAGGAGTATATTCTTTCTACTGTTCCAAAGAAAGTGATCGAGCGAACTGAAACCCCTGCTGCATGAACACCAGCTAGATTCAAACTATGATTCGCACATGCCACAAATTCAGCTTTCGGGTTCATATTTCGAATCTGTTGTTGCACACCCATGTGGATTCCAGCCATGGTGGCCGCATTGTAATACCCTTGCCCATGGCAATCTTCAATTGGCAATCCATCATCGTTAAGTTTTTTAAGGATAGTTTGAGTAATTTCTTTGGCGGTTTTCCTTTGTGTGGGAATAAAATCGATGAAAGATTCCACCACTTGTACAGTTAAGCCCTTAATTTCAAAATAGCGGATGATTTGGCTCATTTGGTCCGTGTGAGACAAATCAGGTGTACTATCAAACATTATGGCATAATACTTAGCATCTTTGATATCTTTAACAATTTTCTGCCTCACCTGACTAGCGAGCAATGCAATAAATTCATTTTGAATCATCGGACTCAAATACGAGAGTGGCATTTTCGTCGTAGCTAAACGTATGTGTGTAACATGTTCTCGTAACACAGGGTCGTACTTAGAAAGGAGCTTTATTAGTTCAAGGAAGTTTCCATGATTCCCATCTTCATCCAGGGATTCTCTGTGACCACGAAGCGATAAATTTTGTTTGACTAAATACAGAATCACATCTACAATGCAATATAGAATATTGACCCATTTCTTTCTTTCAGCATCTAATTCCATTTGCAGGCTCTTGTCCAAAGTTTGACCATTGTCTAATCGCATCGCCATTTCTTTCCACTTGTCAAATGCTATGTAGTGTTCGACGCTTCTTTCATTCAACCACTTTTGGATTTAGTTTCCACCAGAAAATCAGCCAATTGCCAAAATTTTAAATTAATATATTTTGAATGAAAAAGGCTACATTTACTTGCATAAGCACATAAATAATTATCAGATTTCATTCTAGGATTATTTAGACAACCTAGAGCGATATAAAAACAAAAATACAATATGTTTGAATTCGTCAATTTTTTTAAAATTTTGTGGCCCTGTCAAATAGATTTTTTGATGCCTAAATCAGATTTCCTTCTACTTCCTGAGATCTGTCATAAACTGTCACTGTATTATTCTAACCAATAGCAAAATTTAAATTGTAAATGAAATTTTGAAAAATATCCTAGATAACTATAATCATAGCCTACTCAATATAAGGCCTGGTATCAACCTAAAAATTTTGCACTAGGGATGAAGTAGTTAGTGGATGGGAATTATTAGTAAACCACAACTATTTAGTATCAAATTAGCATGGTAAGTATAAGCTCCACAAACTTTCTACCAACATTTTGTTTAATATCTGATTATTTCTACCAACATTTTGTTTAATTAATATCTGATTACTTCATAAATATTTACCCTAGTCCACTAAAAAGCAGTTCTCTACACTTTTTGACTTATAATTATATCTTTTGATTTATTATTAGCTGCTTTGCAATCTTTTTTATTTTTCATATTATCCACTGTTCTCATCCCGGATGTAGAGTAACTATTCCCCAGATCGTGTAAATTGTGGCCTGGTTACAGTAGTCAGACGAGATTTTATATTTTAACAAATTGATGATTCTGAGAATATGAAGAAAAACAGTTGGAACGGGACAGGGCAGCTCATTCAAGAAGGCAGTGACCAATTGAGATGGGGACCGGAGCCAGAGGGTTAATCCTCTTCGATCCAGTTATGAGTTCACACTCAGAAAATTTTAAGAAGTGATGTTCTAGAGTATAGTAAAAGCCTACCTCCTGTGACGATGAATAAAACCTTCAAACATACCTTGGAAATGAATGCCAATCAACTCGTACCACTGCCAATTCGTACAACATGCTAACTCATACCACATGCCAATTCGTACAACACAGGGGTGGATACAGGGTTTATAGTCAGGGGGTAACCCCCAGAAAATCTTTAATCTTTTTAACTTTAGGTAGTCAAATATTAATGTACAGCAATTCTTATCAAATCTCATACGGGAATTGAATTTCCTTCCTGTAACCTGATTACCACTTTGTGCTTTGCTCCAATTCATCACAAGCGTTAAACCGGATTTCTATACTCATTTTAGTAGTGAAGAAAGCACTGAAATACAACTAGAAATATAAAAAGAACACGACTAAAACAAAAATAACCTTCTTGGACTACTATGGACAAACTTTGAGATGACGTTTTCAATGTTTACACGGATGTCCTTATTACAAAAAATGAGAGCAAGACTAGAAAGTCGCTCTTCAACGATATTAGACCTCAATTACGTTACAATGTTACAATGATACAATGTATGGCATTCTAATGAAAAATAATTCTGTACGGATTTTAGATGCCTATGAAATAGTAGCATACTCAAGTTTTCACCTCAATCGAATCTAAATGGAAACTCGAAGCTAATGTTGGAGTATTCGTCTCAAATAAAGGAATAATTGTTACACTTATGGGTTAATGTAAAGCAGATCTGATGAAATCATTAAACACGGAATAATTGAATTGAAGAAAGAAGTATCTTAGTAGATATCATTGGAATTGAGAAAATAAACTCATATAATTGAGGGCTAAAGTTCACAAATCTGGGGGGCTAGGCCCAAATAGCTCCCCCGTAGATCAATTCGTAAAATTTTCAGGGGGGCCCATGGCCCCCTGGACACCCCCTGTATCCGCCCCTGGTACAACATACCAACTCGCACCAAGTCAACAGAAAATCCTGCCTTTCGCTGTGTTCTTACATACGTATCCCTCATGGAGTTGACTTAGTGCTTTTAGAAGAGTTGGTATTGGGATGAGTTGACTAGTTCCCTTCTTAGAAATCACTGAATGAATTTAATTCCCAAAGATGGTACCTGGTGAAGTCATAGCAATTGATGATATACTACTCTTAATGAGAAGATGACTACGATATCTTGAATATTTCGAATGTCTACATGCAAACAGGCTGATAAGGAGGGAAAAGATCATAGTAACACATGTGGTAAGGTCTCTAATACTTGGAATATAGTTAAAGGATTCATTACCCTGTTTCATAAATCATTCTCCTGAAATCATATTGAAAACTCGGGATTCTCAATTCAGCTTTCGATGAAAAGTTGGCAAGACTTCCTCTACTGTAGAAACAGTTCTGTCTAGTACGGTATGGGAATAGTGAAGACATCGCAGCAACGATAGTCTCCGGAGAAAAGAAGTCCCCACTGCTTGTCGCGCGCGAAAAGTACGATGTGTTGAAAGAAATCAATGCAGGAGAGGCATTAGTCGATTTTGTACTCGAAAGTAACGATTTGAACGTAAGCTACTCACTCAATTAAAATTAAGCATCTTGTCGACTACTGATCGAAGCCACAGTTCTCTCGTCTCAAATTAAAAAGAAGACGGTCAGAGTGGATTCATGCTAGTTAAAGGAAATTGTTATGAGATTATGGTCATAATACAGGTTTCCTCAAAAATTTAGGGTTGCCAGACGTCCGGGTTTGACCCGGACAGTCCGGGTTTCGAGCCATTTGTCCGGAGTCCGGGAATGGGATGAATTTGTCCGGGTTTGGAGAATTTTGAGTCCTGTCCGACTACTCACTACTCAAGACTATCAATATATTCTATCCGTATCTAAGTTATTTAGTTAGCTATTGCTCTGCTGCAAACGTGTCATTCTCTAATATTTGAAGAAATAGTGCAAGTTTGTGAAATTTGGATTATTACTGATTTGTAATGCTACCATAGTGTACGTATACTACTGAGTACTGACCCTAAGCAGTAAAAAGGTTGAAAACCCCTGCTTTAGCTCGTATTCTACTCTCGATCTCTTAGTCTTTTTCAATATTCTGTTTCCAACTCTTTCGTGGGTATGACGGCCTCAAACAATTTTGAGTAGGGTTGCCAGATTTTCAAAAGGCCAAACCCGGACATAATTTATTCTCTAAAAAAATGCTTATTGTAATGTTATCTAATTTTAAATTTGTATCAATAACTTATCGTCAAAATATACAGAATACATAAATAATCAAGAGAAATTATAAATTATATTTCGTCTATTAGTTATTGCAGAGGGTCTTCCAATTTATGATGAATTCGTATCCAAATTCTACATCAAATATTAACTCTAGCCTATTATCTAATGAAGCCACATGCTATGTTCACTTTAAGAGGCCATATCCACTGTAATTTGGACATTTGGAACAAGCTTAGGTGTTCACGTTTGTGTTCACGTTAGACAAATGCAAGGTGTTCACGTTGGACAAATGCAAACTACAAAATTCGGACAAAAATAACTCTCTCCATAGCCTACTTAATATAAGGCCTGACAGTAAATGTACCATGGATGAACAACAAGATGGGAAATATTATTTTCTAAAGTTCCGTGAATTGAGCTATTAAGTTAACTATGCATCTCCAGAATTCACAAACATTATTGCCCTGTTACATTGTGGTTAAAATTATCATGTATAGTGAGAATGGTGATTGGATGTCATAATTTAATATTAATAGTACATTACATACAAACCACATTATACGTATAACATAATTAGTAGAAATACAACACACAACAGAAATAACTCTCTCCTCATTCGGACTGAATGATAATTCTTGACTTGATTGCGAGAAAGCGATTCGCTGCGGTAAAAACAAGTTTCTGCAAGATGCTCCGATTGAATACTTCACAGTTAAACACAATTAAATTCCAAATATTAGTATCACGATTATCGCTATCTTCCAAGTACATCAATGTGAGTTCAATTGACCTTTTTCTAGAAGGTCCACTTACCACCTATGGACTGTATTCAATGGTTGATATTGGAAATTTCATCAAGAAATGGCTCGAAATTGAATTCAACATCACTAGTGGAATAAGGAGAAGGAAAGGACCTGACAAATGACTGAATTGATGGCAAACAAGAGTCTTGTCGGTCAGCAAATATATTTAATATGCTAGAAAGTTTGACCCCGAACCAAAGAGCATATTAAGGAGGTCATCAATGATTAAATAACCATTTCATTGATGACCTTCTTAATATGCTCTTTGGTTCTGGGTATATGGAATGACTGCTTAGTGTTTTTAGAATTGAGTCGTGTATTAAAGCAAGTTCTTGAAAAACAGATTCAATGTCGGATGTCATTAATTGCCTATGGAAATGAGGATGTTTTGTCCACATGAAAATAGGCTGAGGCAGATAAATAGGAATTGATTTCAAGGTACAAATAGTATGCATATGTATATATTTCTTTCAGCCATCTTTGCGAGAGCGAACGTGATGTTTCATTAGGAAACCATACAAACCAACCATTAGGCAGTGAAATCAAGGTTAACTTATCTTTCACGTCTTTTAGAGAGTTAGCGATAAACTTTCTCCTCACTCTCAGATCTCAAACTAAGTTGCAGGGTTTGATTCATCAAATCCTCTTCCTTTACATCGTATGACAAGCGAGTTTAGTAGATTTAGTTGAGTAGTAAGCTGGATAGCCAGGTAGTAGACTTGGAACAGTACCTTCCTTCAGTTGGTTTCATGCGTAGTACTTCAGTAAAAGTACCATCTCTTTTTGGCACTTTGAAAATGAAGTCGTATCTTCTTTCTGAAAGTGCTTGATGCATACGTAAAAACATTGAGGTCACTTATATCCTCACGATGAAGAGCAAGTGTCCAGGCCTATTTCAGGTCAAGTGGACTTTCAGGCATCTTGAAAACTGGAACCCGATCACCAGCGTTGTAGCTACTCTTGTATCCAGGGACAGAACAAGAGTTTGGCATGTCGGAATGAGATAGAAGCTAATATTATTTGAAAGAGTAGAGAGATTCAAAATAGGCGACTAGTAGTCTGTAATATAAAAGTTTTGAATAATATATGATCAATAGTAGTATTCATTCAAATTATATTTATAATAAATGTGGTTAATTATTATAATATTTTCGATATTAAATATTGTGGTTTGATAAGTATTACCATCTTGTCTTTCATTCTTGGTCCTTATTTTCTAAGTTACTGTCAGGCCTTATATTATGTAGGCTATGCTTTCTCCTAAATAAGATATGATATACGAAGGTCAGGTCAAAGGTTTTGTCGTACAGAAAAACAATTACACAGATCTAATTAAAAATTTCATAGTTTTTCAAGTATTGTCCACAAGATTCTATGCAAGATTCATGTGATGAAACCAACTATCGAAAGAGTCATGCCATTTCTTCCTGCGGTAGGGTCTAAAGGGCCTCTTCAAATGCCAGTTGGCTTCTTCCGGACTGTTAAATTTTATCCCACGGATCTTTTCTTTAACAGTTGGAGACAGAAAGAAATGGCATGGGGCCAAATCTGGAACAGCAACTTTTTTCGCCTATTTTATTTTTTCAGTGCAGATTTGAATCGCAGAGTTTTCTGCAAAATAGTATCAAAAAAAAGAAATGCAAGTGACAATTTTTTTTTCATGTGGTCAACTTTCAAGAAGAATACCAGACACAATATTTGATAGTCATTTAGAAACTCTTCAGAGGGTATTCTAACTCCAGTTCAGACAACCTTTTGAAAATTGGTAGAGATTTAGACTGAAACACGCGAAATTCTTTAGTAATTTCAAAGTTATTTTTTCATAATTCTATTTTTATTCGTAATATAAGATTGTCTGTAATTGATTTGCTCATCGTCGAAATCCATCAAAAACCGTTGAGTTTTCGTTTCTATGTTGAATTTACGAAAAGTTATCTTATAAGTGTTAAAAATTTAATCTCAAAAAATTGGATTTAGAAAAATCAAAATACATAAATCCCTCAATTCCCATTAGTATTAACTGAATCGTAATATAAAATAGCTTGCAAACATCCATATTCAACAACATATAGCAGTTCTTAACTTCATAATATGGTATATCAATATTTTTTAAACCTGACAACTTTAAAAGTGTGAATTAGTATCGATTTTAATGCAAAATTGATTTTGAGACTATTATCACAACTTAGAATTGATTGTTGAAACTACCTTCATAATTAAATTTTTTCGCACTTTTAATTCTTATACGTATTAAAAATCGCCTTTCTCAGCATTATCATTTTTTTATTAAATTTTCTTTAGGTAGCATGAGCCCATGGCCTGCCTAATACACGGCCGTCGTGTGTGTCATCGAGAAGGCTTGAAAAATAGAAGGCCAGTTTTTACACAGTCAAAATGAACCGTTTTTGATAGAATCCGCAAGCTATTACTTCCTATATGATAATAGCACTGTTTATGTATTTATCTTCAATATTTTCTGAGTACAATCTATTGAGAAGTATTTAGATGTGACAAAATCCTAGATAACTCCGAGAATATTGCAGATAATCACGTAAATAGTATTATTATCAGTATTATTACTAGGGGATTTCAATATATTCTTAGCTGACCACACTTTTCTTTATCATTAAGTAGAGAAATTTTGCAAGCTTGTTTATTGACATACCTAAGCCCATTTTTAAACAACAAACCTCTTGAATCTATCCATTTATTCAATTTAAATATAGCCTTTCTAAATTTATCCAAAAATGGACCGAATTGAATACAGAGCCATCTTAAAGTTTTTAACAATCTGCACGGTAGTTTTCAATTTAAATAATATCACAAATGCTTTCGATAATTATACTCCTGTAGAAGGAACATATATACGTATACTTTTTTTATAAGGGAGTTCATTTATATAATGCTCGAGAAATTGCCTGTTTGATATCAGATATTTAGCGATCACTGGATCAGAAATAAAATTCTGATCGTTTCAAAAAAATTTGTTCGGATTCGACCATTTGTTCGTCATATATCGCTTACTATAGGTAAAGTTCGGGCATATATCTCTCTATGGTCCCGAAAGAGGCCGATGTCATATCTTAAAAACTATTGAAGATATACAATCTATTATATTCTTAAATAAAAGGATATATGCGAAAATATATAGGTTCCTCAAACATTTCTTTGTCAAAAAATAAATATTTCTCGACTTATTTTTGATTTGATTGTAATACAAATTCTATGGAGAACTTTTAATATATTAGAAAATGGCGAATAGAATCATTAAATATGTATCCAAATGTGGCAATTACGCTAAATAATGAATACAATTCTCGTAAATAATGTGTACAGAAAAATTGGAGAACTTTTAATAATTATTTTGAAAGTTCTGGCCTTGGACCTCCCAGATTAGTTCAAAACCCCCCATTTAGGGTCCAAAAAGAGATATCTCTCTATCTCTGTAAATATAAATCCAAATTCTTAGTTCTCACTTCCTAATATACTTTTTATGATGGTACATATATGATTCATTGATAATAATTGCATTACATCCTAAGGCAGTGTTTCTTAACCTTTTTAGACTTCCGCACCCCTTCAGCTTTCGAAATCAAATCTCGCACCCCTTTTTAATATAAAGGTATCGTCATTACGTCTATTCAATAAAATGCATTGACTTCCACATTTTATGATTTGGGCATGCCTAATCCGGGATGGGACGCGACCGTCCCAGAAAATCTAGATACCTAATTTCCGAGACGGGACGAGTCTAGATGCCTAATCTCGGGGACGGGACAGAAAAGGTACCTAATTTCCGGGACGGATACCGTCCCGTCCTGGAAATTAGGTATCTAAATTTTCCGGGACGGTCCCGTCCCGTTTCGGAAATTAGGCATGCCCATATGATTTTGAAAAAGCACTTCCAAGAATACAATAAAATGTGCTAAAGCTAAACAATGCACTTCATTGAGTAGGCAAAATGGAACAAATTTGTTATTCCTCAGTAAATATTTATCAAGGGGCTATACTTTCTCGCACCCCCCAGAATCGTCCCTCGAACCCCCAGGGGGTGCGTGCACCCCCGGTTGGGAACCACTGTCCTATGGAATGTAAGTTGGTTTGGGTTTTTTTGGATTTTTGTCATATGATGACGAACATTTTTCAGTTTCGCTCTAACTTCCTAATATAATTTTTGGAAGCTCTATATTAATTCTAAACTGATAGATTATACTTCGTAGTGCTAGGAATAGGAATTATTATTCACAATATTCTGAAAATATTCGGGGTTAGGGGCAACAAGGAAATTTGTGGATTTTCAGGGTATTCTTGCAATTTTATGTAAATATTTGGTTCGAATATACCCAAATCAGCAGTATAAATGCCTGTGAATGCTTTTGTTCATTTTAAATAACTCATTTTACATTCTTCTTAACATCTAAACTTAAATAACTATATCTCGGGACTTTAAAATTTCAAAATTGACCGTCCTCCCCGAATTTTAACTCATAATTGATTTGAGGTAGAGGTTTGAAAATTTCAAGTGTTGTTCCATATCATTTGACGATGAACGTAGGACCACTTTATTTTCGATATCTTATAACTTCGTGATTTTATTCCTGATTTCCCAAAAAAGACATTTTTCGCCGTTTTTTGTCCCTTTTTTTCGGACACCGATAAAATTTACAATTTTTGTCATTTTGAATTAATACACACGTTGTAGCCAAACATGTTACTTTTTTATATTACTAGTAAATAAACACCTTTACACATTATCGAGGTTCGAAGCTGAGACAAAGTAAACGTAAATGATGCTATGAAGTTAAAATATATAATCCAGGGTTCTCCACAGAATTTATTGAAGGCATATCTGGAGTGGCGTAGCCAGAATTGTCTGATGTACCCCCCCGTGTGGTCCATGTGCAAAGCCCCTGGAAGGTGACAATATTTAGAGTATAATATGCCAGATTCATCAAAATTAGTATAAACTTCTCGAGAAAAAAACTAAAATGTAAATAGTAAAGTTCCTGACAGGGAGGCACGTGCCCCCATGCACCTCCTCCCCCCCTTGTCTACGCTACTACGTATCGGTACCCATATACGGTAGTCAAATATTCAATAACCTACAATGCTATTTGCAACTGCCTTCTATCCACTGATAGGTTATTTGTACAGTCGACTACGCTGAATGGGGTCACTGTTTAATCGGGTAAACCGCTTAATCGGGCCACTTTTTTGGCAGGACATGAATAGCTCACACACATAGAAGCTAGTACAAAATTTATTCGGTTAATAGGGTTCTCCGCTTAATCTGGACAAAATGTCCTCAGAGCAATGTGACGCTATTAAGCGGAGCCGACCTTATTTGTTATATTTGACAAACTATATATATTTATATGTTCAAAAGGGATGTATCATCTTTCCGAATGCGTATCTGTCGATACACCTTAAAAAAGAAAGGCTTGTCGGACCAATACGCCTTAACGGCAATCCTGACACTATTTGCAATAACCTAAATTGGATGGAACTTGATTTGAAACCTTAATTTAATTGCGAACTCTTCTTATTTTTGAGAGATCTTATGGAATTCTTGTTAATCGGGATAGAAAAAGCCCCGACTAAGGAAATTACACTTCATAAAACTAGCAATTTGTGTGATTGTTACGGTACTTAACTATAAATGATATAAATTATATACTGCGTGAATTGTTAAGATAGATTGCACATCATGCCTTCCTGTCTCTAAATGCGTATCAACAGATACGCCTACCTTTTTCTGAACGCCAAATTTGTATATCTTATATGTTCACATATGGAACTACAGCTATTGTTTAGTCTCTAATGAGCAATTATTTGCACTTAATTTATCTTTTATTTGGAAATTAATATGCATAGTGATTATGTGATAGTCATTCTTGACGTTCTAACTAGACTTTACAACTTAGCATGACCCTGGAAAATCTAAGAGAGGTGTTCGCATCTGCTCTTTTTACCCCACCAATCTCTGCTCCAGACCCAAAACATCCCGATTGCCTGCCCCTGGTCTGAATAAACGGGCTCCCCAGGTTATTAAATTAAATTAAAGATTTTCTTCTAATATCCCCGCGTTTATTCCATCCCCAGTTTATTAAATTTCGTAATTGACTTTGAATGTTTTTATCCAAAGGCGTCAAAAACATTTAATTAGTAACAGATACACTAAATCTGCCATCAAATTCGTTTTCTTCACATTCAAATTACTCACTTTGTAAGCTTTCAACCTAATTACTCTCCTTCAAGATTTAGTATTTTCAGCAATGCTACTCTATGGCACATATCATGAGTTATCACCATTTTAGAATATGGCATTGGTGGTACGAGGTGGCACAGTTTGATTATGTTTAAACTTGTAGGAGAGTAATCGATTGGAAAGAATATAAAGCATTTTGAATGTGGATAATTCGGATTTAAATCAAGCTTATCTCTTACAAATTAAATGCCCTTGACTCGCTAAATAGCTTAGTATTATAACTATTTGCATGATAAATTTTGAGGTGACGAATACTTTGTCCAGATAGTGTTTGTAGTATTGAATCAATTTTCTTCTATCTGAACTCATATTTTATTCTTATTCTAGATAATATGATACGTATTACATCAATTAATTTCAATTCAACCTCCCCCCCGTTTATTGAATCCATTATAACGGCCGCACTAATTTGAATACATAAGACATACCAGATTGCCTGTACCATAGCATTCTATACACTAAGGTAATGGCGCGCTTAACATTTTGGGAGCAGGGATTGGTTAGTTAAGCGCCGCCCGGGGCGGTGCGCCCCCCCGCCCCCCCCTAGCTACGCCACTGGATGGTAGTATATGCTTCTGGGGCATGTTGATTTAAATCTATGGTTTATTCTCAGCCTTCAATGGCCTAAATTGGCTGGGTGTGCAAAACTGAAATTTCTAATTATATAGACGTGGCAATGATGTCACAATCTCGTGGTCTGTCAACATTTTCATCTTTGGTGTCTGAACTCTATGGAGCCATACCTTAAACTTGAATAACAATATTCGCATTGGAAATTTTTATTCACTTTTACTTTAAAAACTACAGAACTCGATAAAACCAATTCTGACAATCTCAGGGCTCGATAGAATCTATTCTGAGAAACGCCAGTAAAGTATGACTAATGACAACTTCAAGATTCTGACAAATACAGATGCTTCATTTGAATTAAAAGTATTAACTTTTTTTGTCATTCGCCCCTTTTGCCAAATTTCGTTTGCAAATCGCCCCTTTGTTAATTTCTAACCTGATGACTAGAGTTTGTAAATTACTTATTTAATTTAATGAAATTAATTAATTACAACAAAATATTAAATTAATCTAACATACGTATTAGCTATGCCCTATTGATAGTCAGTGAGATTGCTGTGCTTGATATCGTTTACACAACTTTCCACGTCAGGCTTAAATTTAGTCAGAACTAGGCGTAAATCGCCACCTGTTGCGACATTTAATTTATCTCTTTTATTCCTCCAAATATACTGCCATTTCATCAATTCTTCTTTTATAGGAATTTTCTGAATGACGTTTCTTGGATTTTCGTGCATTACTGTAGAAATAACTGAACAGAGACAATCAGTGTCCACCTAAAATATGCGGCTGTAGCGTTTGAGCAATGAGATTGGAAATATTATAAAAAGCAATCATTCCATCCTCCAATCTCATTTTACTCTTTTCAATGGTATTTTTAAGCGCGTTTCTACATTGAAATTGATCAGGGAGACTTCAAAAGAAAGTTAATGAGGAACCTTTTTTGTGAAAAATGCTTTCTTTGAAGGTGATCTTGCATTCTTGATGGTTTCATAACTACATTAGAGAACACAAGAGACACATTGGTAACTGTTCATCATGTGGAGCAGTGACAAATCCGTATAATAAATAGTAGACAGAATACTGACATTTCTTTTTTGGGATCATATTCATTTTCGAAGCTTTTTCAAAATTTGATTCGTAACTGGAAATGTTTATTTAATGATATTAAACAGTGTCCCTACACGTCGATTTTTAAAGTATATTAATTGAATGAAAGTCAAGACTATATTATATTGAGGGCGTGAATATAATTACAAACAAAACCTGAATCATTACAAGCGATGTGTTAAATCTCAATTTGAATCCCTATATACGTATACTTTCTAAAGAATACAGAGGGAACTATCTATTCTATATTATTAAAAGTTGTTTTTCAAAATCGCACCCTTCGAGAACATTTCGCCCCCCTTCAAGCATAATCACAAAAATAGCCTCTCGAAGCCAAATATTCTTCCGCAAGGGGGCGATATTGCCCCCGTTGGGAACCACTGAGCTAAGTGGTCATAAACAGTTTTAAGCTCTATTTTAGCAAAGTAATTTATCTTCCATATAACGAATGCATTATTTATAATCACTACTATGATATATGCATGTTTTGCACTCTGTTAAGGAATTTAGTATGATATTGCTGATCGTGGATGGAAATAATATATACAAAATTATTTAACCTTCTATATAATTGTATGAAATTGTTTAAAGATGCTAAATAAATTTAAATCAATATATGTCGATAAATCTTTTGTATTCATACATTTATTTAGTAGAAGTGTAAAAATATTTCATTAAATTTATTGCAAAGCCATTTTATGCCACCCAAATGATATATAATGTCAGCATCAGACACAATTTATAAGCTGTAAATTATGGCAACTCCAACTTTTAAACCAGTGTTAATTCGTACCGTCTTCCCTCAAATCCCTCAAATCAGTTTTTAAAAATTAATTTAAACTTCCCAAAAATCGCGACACTTGCATTGCTCAAGGGGAATGGACCTCTAGCACGAGGAATGACATGTAAGTGCGGATTTAGCATGCTTGAGTGCAAATTCAGCAACATAGCGGTCCAGGTCCAGGACTGCAATAGAAATAGATTAGAGCAAATTTGGGAAGAGAGAGTATGACCGTGGCAGGCAGCTCTCAGGTAAGCTGCTATTTGGTGGGATTGACAGGGATATCAAGGATGCTTTCATGGTTGCAGGTGAAATTCGCTCTGAATCCACATTAATTCCAATCATTGAGGAGTATGTTCACCCAGGGACAGTTATCTTAAGGGATGGATGGGCTCATATAATTAATTTCCATCAGCTAGTTTTACCCATTTACCCGTTAATCGTAGTATACAATTTGTTGTCCCAGGAACAGATATACATACTCAAACCATTGAAAGCACTTGGGGACAAGCAAAGAAAAAGATGAGGAATTCCATGACTACAAATCCGGAATTACCAGACACTTATTTAGCTGAATATTACTTGACAAAAAAGCATTGTGATTTTTTAAAATCTTTGGTTATGGGAAAAAGAACCAATACACCGCAATATGATTATGCTTAGTTTATATGCTTAACACTCACTGCTCACTACTATTTACGTATTAAGGATACCGCCCGTGAAAAATCCATAGGTTTGGCTTACAGCATATATCAAGAATAGAGATATATAAGATGTTAAGCGTGGGCAGGTAGTGCAATTAAAAAATATTGAGACATGCCAAACAGTTTTTGGTTCACATTTCTAGTTTTCGAGTTACACAGTCTCAAGTCGTTTTTTTTTCGTTTTTCCCTAGCACATCTTAATGGTAAGCCCTCCTCTACTCCGTGATTTTTTTAAAGCACATGTTTGGATCAAATGCTTCGAAATTTTATTCATAGATAGTCTATCATATTTGCCACTTCATAGGACCAAAAGAAAGTTAAAATTAGAAAAATTGTAAATTTTATCGGTGTTCGAATAAAAAGGGCCAAAAAACGGCGAAAAAAGCGCGATTTTCTTTGGAAATCAGCAATAAAATCACAAATCTATAAGATATCGAAAATCGAGTGGTCCTACGCTCATCGCCTAATGATATTAAACAACTCCTGAAAATTTCAAACCTCTATCTCAAAGCAATTTTGAGTTAAAATAGACGGTCAATTTTGGAATTTTAAAGTTCCGAGATATAGGTATTTGAAGTTTTGATTTTAAGAACGATGTAAAATGAGCTATTAACGAAAAATAAAAGCATCCATGGACATTTAATCGCATATATATTAATGAATTAGATGTATCCCAACCGATTTTGGTGAAAATATCAAAATTATACTGAAAATTCACAAATTTCCTTGAGGCCTCTAACCCCGAATATTTTGAACCAATTAAGAAATATAATTCATATTCCTAGCAATACAAAGTATAATTCATCGGTTTAAAATGAATAGAGCTTTTAAAAAGTATATTAGGAAGTTAGAGCGAGAGTCTACGACTTTTAGTTTTCAAGTTGCGATTTTCGAAAAATGCAACGTCATCACGTGATAAAAATTTGAAACTTAGCATTCCATTCCATGTAGTACATTTATTATTTAAGAATCAGTTATATACCGTCTTGAAAAGTATATTTGGAATTGAGAGCTAAGAATTTGGGTGTATATTTCCCGAGATATGGAGGAATCTGTTTTTGGACCATAAAGGGGGGGCTTTAACCGAATTTTGGAGATAAATGCTTTGAACTTCCGAAATAATCATGTTGAGTGCTTCAAAATTTCTGTATACATTGCTAGTGACTATTGCATTGTTTTTTGAGGATAATAGCTACTTTTGGGAACTTATTTCATGACAAGATTCGCCATTTTCTAATATATTCAAAGTTCTCCATAGAATTTGTATTACAATAAAATCGATGATAAGTCAAGAAAAATTTACTTTTTGACAAAGAGATGTTTGAGGAACCCATATATTATCATATATATCCTTTCAATTAAGATTATAATAGATTATATATCTTCAATAGTTTTTAAGCATTGACATCGAGCACTTTGCGGGCCATAGAGTGGTTTGATGTCCGAACTTTACATAGAATATAATATAACTTACGAACTAATGGTCGGATCTGAACAAATTTTTTTTAAAAATGTTCAGAATTTTTTTCTATACACAATAGCTAATATCACAACGGCCATTTCCAGAGCATTTTTGAAATGAAGTCCATCATGAGGATATTTTTGAATGGATTTCAAGTGCCTCTTTTTCTAAATTCATCTGTTTTATAATATTTAAAGGGGACAAAACCATTTTGAGGTTCATATAACTTAAAAAATATCAGATAAGTTAGAAAATAATTGATGAATGAGCCGCAAAACCACGAATATCTATCCGATTTTTAGTACGCCTGAGCTTTAGGTACTCAGTTCTAGAATATCAAAATAAATACCGTCCAACAAGTACGATTAGATGGTAGACTACTCAATAATCCGATGGAATTAACAATACAAAATTCCACCATTTTTTTTAATGCTAGGCGATGTTTTTCGAGGGCGGTATCCTTAAATTATATCATATAAATTTGGTATAGTATACGTATACGTACTAAAAGTACAAATGCATGGGGGAAACGAGCATACACTTAAACATTCAGCCAATAATACCCATCATTAAAAAGTAGAAGGTCACATTGATTAATTATAAGGGAGACAACATCTCTAACAGAGGCATAGCCAGGGTGCGGCACATGGGGCCTAGGCCGCAACCTCAAAGGCTGTGCCCACTAAAATTTCACAAATTAGCATTGGGTGCCGCAACCCTCTCACGGAATTGCCGCACCCTAAAAATTGGGCTGGCTACGCCTCTGATCTCTAAATATGTCTGTCTTACTGTAAAAATAGATAACGCAAGAAAAATCACAAAATTTTCAAGTTTAAAATTTGTGATGCGTAATGATGACGTCATAACATAGTGATGAGTCATCATTTTTTTGATGATAGTTGTATCACATGTGAATAGTATTAATATAGACATTCTATAAAAATTTCAGACTTCTATCACCTAAAATGGCTGAAATACAGTCGAAAAACTGAAATTTATAATTATAAAGGTGACAATGACGTAATAATCCCATAATGAGTCGACATTTTCGTCTGAGGTCAGAACTTAGTGGAGACATAGCCAAAAGACTCCCACATGCCAAATATCAGCTTTCTGTGCCTGGCAGTTTCTTCAATCAATTTGTTGCAGATAGATAGATATACAAGCGCGCTTCGCTTGTGCTGCGCGAATAGCGGACACTTTGTGTCCGCCGGAGGCGCCCTTTGGGTGCCTGGGGTCACATTTATTAATTGTAAGGGAGAAAAGATCTCTAAATACGTCTGTCCAACTGTTATAATTGATATCGCACGAAAAATCACGAGAATTGTCAATTTTAAAAATTTTGATGCAAATGATGACGTCATAACAGAGTGATAAGTCATCATCTTTTGATGATAGTTACATCATATGTGAGGTATATTAATATACACATTCTATTAAAATTTCAGCCTGCTATCACCTAAAATGGCTGAGTTATAGTCGAAAATCTGAAATTTCTTTATAAAAAACGGACAATGACATCATAATTCTTGATAAGTCGACATTTTTGTATGAACTCTGAATTTAGTGGAGCCATAGCCAAAAGACTCCCGCATGCCAAAAATCAGCTTTCTGTGCCTTGTAGTTTCCTCAATCAATTTGTTGCATATATATAGATATAGTATATCCTTACTATTAAAACTCTATTAATGTGTATTTATATACTATACAAGCGCGATTCGCTTGCTTTGGGTCACAATGATTAATTATAAAGGAGAAAACATTTCTAAATATGTCTGTCTTACTGTTATAATCGTTATCACACGAAAAAGGACCAAATTTGTCAATTTTTAAAATTTTGATGCGTAATGATGACGTCGTAACAGATTGATGAATCATCATTTTTCGTGATAATTGCATCATATGTGAGGTATATTAATTTACTCATTCTATTAAATTCTGCTTTCTACCCGTGTTAAACTAGCATCCTCAATCATTATGTTATACCAACCAAGACCACTCAAAAAAAAAAGTGGTACGACTCTCACATACCCGCCGAACCTGTTGTTTTGTCGTTGTATAATATATACGTATGTATATATACGCATACTACACAGTAAGTCTGTCTCATAGGTATTACATTGATGACAGTAGATTTATACTTTGACTCTAATTCATCGAGGCACCCACACCCATAAATGCTGTGTAACAACTTTTCATACATTAAGCATATACAAATGGAATGTTTTAAACTAAAAACAGAATTTTGCAAAGAAAAATATCATCCAAACTCGCCCCGGTTTTTGAACAAGCGCCCCATTTTCCGAGAGTAATTTGTATAGACCACGACCATATTTTCCGGATGCACCCCGGTTTACGGTCTGCCCCGGTTTTTGGAAGTGGCCTGTATATATACATACAGTCGACTCCGCTTAATAGGATCACATCGGTCAGAGGACATTTTGACCCGATTAAGCGGAGAACCCTATTAGCCGAAAATATTTTGTATTAGCTTCTATGTGTGATAGCTATTCCGGTCCTGCCAAAAGTGTCCCGATTAAGCGTTTGACCCGATTAAACAGTGGCCCTATTAAGCGGAGTCGACTGTATATATATTTACACATTAATCGAGTTTTAATAGTCAGGATTTCAAAAATCTTCGTTATATCAAAAGTCTGTTAATTTTGTTCTATTACTCTTCGAGATCTAATTTTCAATTTTACTATTCTCCACTATCGTTTCCATACTATTCCTTTTATATTACAATATTATATTGTTGTAATGCTTCAAAAAGACCCACCAGTGGGTCATCAGTAGGATTGCACTAATTCATTTTAGATTTGAACTAAGTTCGTTCCATACTAAGACAATGATGCTTTACCTTAATTCAACTATAAAATAATTTATAAATCCGATTTCGCAAAGGTATTTTCATTCTGAAATCAGGTCCAGTTTGTGATAATTATTAACAATCATTCTTTATTATAAACGCCACTCACCGTTGTATTATTCTCATTTATTGGTAACAAGCTTCTTCGCTTGTTTGCGTTGCGCGGTTTGAGGCACCCCGTACCTCCGAAATGTATTAATTCTCAAGTTATGATTCTCAAAACTACTCTAGAACCAGGGCTAGATCCAGCCTCTAAATTCAGGGGCTTAACATAGGCCTGACTCAAACCAGGGGGTGGTGTTTTAATTCATAAGTTTTTAAGAAAGTAGTTAATTTTATCCGGCCAGGTTAGGATTGTGACGGATCACTCGAGAATTCGTGACTAGAATTTTTGATTTGCATATCTTACCAAGGTTATTACTAGCCCAACCCCAGAACAGGTCAATTTTGATCGTAATAATTTACATTACTGGAATAACTGAAAGTAAATAAAGACATTTTCCAACCTGTGATTTTGTATCACAATCATAGTTCTGTTTTCCTAATTGATAGATTCTAGCTTCATCACATGCCTCGCAACTGGACTGGGTCTCGTGTGAAAAGCGTAACTGGTGTTCTCCACTTCTGCCACAAGTTGCCATGGTTCTATTCGATAATCTACTGGGCATAGGGATATTTGCTTGGGGAGCGAGTGGAAAGTGAATGTTAGAATGAGGTCTGGAAGAGTAAATATTTGGCAGTTGAATTTAGCTAACCAAAACAAGTTATTAATAAAAAATTGAGTGAGTAATCCTTACTATTAAAACTCGATTATTGTATATATATATATATATATATATATATATATATATATGTAACGAATTGATTGAAGAAACTGCCGGGCGCAGAAGGCTGATTTTTGGCATGTGGGAGTCTTTTGGCTATGGCTCCAGTAAGTTCTGAGTTCAGAGCAAAATGTCGACTCAACATGGAATTATGACGTCATTGTCACATTTTTAAAAGTTAAGCAACACAGTTATTCGGGCATAACTCAGCCATTATAGGAGATAGAAGGCCGAAATTTTAATAGAATCTGTATACTAACATACCTCACATATGATGCGACTTTCATCCAAAAATGATGACTCATCACTTTGTTATGACGTCATCATTCGTCAAAATTATAAAAATTGACAAATTTGGTGATTTTTCGTGCGATATCGATTATAACAGTAGGACAGACGTATTTAGAATGCTATCTCCCTTATGATTAATCAATGGTGACCACAGGCGCCTATGGCGCACACTGTCTGCCAATCATCCAGTGCAACCAAAATGTTTACTAATTACTCAATTTAGTTTAGAATTTTGGACATAAATATTTGCCGCAAGCAATGTAGTCATAGCATGACTATTGCCCTTCATATTAGGCCTATTATAAGATAATATAAGCGAATACTTTTTGAGTGTGTTTTGTCCTAATTATTTCTGAATTCCAAATTAGAATATGCCTAAATTGACTAAACGTGGGCGCCAAACCCGTAAAAGTGGCACTATAGCTGAGAGAGTGAGGAAAGTTCGAGACAAAGAAACTCCTCAAGAGCGACTCCTTCGTCAGCAACATGACCGTGAACGGAATATGCTGCGTTTGAGAGTCCTAACCCCCAAGTCCAAAGGGAGGCGTCTTCGAGAAATGCGAGATCGCACTCGACTTCACTTGAAAAAAGAGACGCCTACCGGGAGAAGAGCCCGCCTGAGAGATTTGGTTGAACGGCAGGGTTCCCGGTTGCGAGTAGAGACTCCGACGAAGAGAGTTGCACGCAACCTTGATCTGAGTCAGCGTCAGGCTTCCCGCTTTGACAGTGAGACGGAGGACGCTCGCGAAGTTCGCCTCCTAGACCTGCGGGATCGTCAGACATCCCGGTATGACAGTGAGACGGACGAGGCCCGCCAAGTTCGCCTCCTAGACCTTCGGGATCGTCAGAAATCCCGATTAGACAGTGAGACGGGCGAGGCCCGCCAAGTTCGCCTCCTAGAAATGCGGGATCGTCAAGCCTGGAGAATAGCCTGGGGAACAGAAGAGCAAGTCAGCTCACGTCTGAAGTACCAGGTTAAGTTGTATGCAAAGAGAGTTAAATCTCGCATTGCCCATAATTTTGCTAGGTCAGTTATTGCCACCGAAGTTCCTGATAGTATTGTCGACGAGCATTCAGGTGGCAGTATGACATACATCTGCTCCGTGTGTCAGGCAAAATTCTGGGCGGGTGAGAAGCTCTCAGGTAGTACTAAATCCTGTTATAAGTTCTCCTTATGTTGTGGGGAGGGCAAAGTTGTTCTACTTCCTGTGGCTCCGCACCCTGAACTGTTGATGCACCTGCTAACGGCTACAGACCCGCGGGGAAGAGCGTTTAGAGAACATATCAGAGCATACAACAACGCTCTTGCATTCGCTTCTCTTGGAGCGAAATCGATAAGGGTCTGGCTAATGCTAAGCGGGGAGTGTACACATTTCGTATACACGGAGTGATGTACCATCGTATCGGACGGTTGATGCCTAACGAAGGCGAGGCACCCGCATTCGCACAGATCTACATTCATGACGGAACCACTGATGCCGAAGTGGCGAACCGTCAGCCATCTTGGAGATGCTGCGCTCCCTGAGCTAAAAGGATTGCAGCACATGCTGCATGAGGTTAATCCTTATGTGGCATTTTTTAGACAGGGACTAGATCTGATGCGAGAGCAGGGGGAGCTGACGTGAGAATGGTGATAAAAGCAGACGGGTGTCCAGATTCTCGACGTTATAACGCTCCCACTGCTCAGGAAATAGCTGTCATTCTCCCGAATGACGGTTATGGAGAAGAGGTCGCCAGCAGGGATATAGTGCTGTACGCGCGGAAGGGCGGTCTACAGCACATTACCGAGACTCACCGTGCGTACGATACACTGCACTATGTCCTACTATTCCCTCTTGGTGAAGACGGCTGGCATTTCAACATTCCTCACTCGAAAGGGAGAGGAAATGTCACCGCTATGGAGTATTATGCATACCGACTGATGGTACGGAGCCACCCCTTGAGTCCTCTACACCTGAGTGGTAGACTTTTCCATCAGTATGCTGTGGATGTATACGCCAAGATAGAACAGCAGCGTCTGAACTACATCAGGACCAATCAGAAGAAGATTCGTGTGGATCTTTACTGTGGATTGGCTGATGCAGTCGCTGCGGGTGACGTAGACTCCAGAGAGTTGGGACGTAAGATTGTGCTCCCCTCCTCCTACACTGGCTCTCCTCGGCAGATGTTCGAGCGTACCAGGATGCAATGAGTATAGTCCGGAAATATGGTAAGCCAGACTATTTCATTACATTTACATGTAATCCGCAATGGGAGGAGATTACGTCCGCTCATATTAGATCAGAAAGCGTCTGAACGCCCTGATTTAGTGGTTAGAGTCTTTAGATTGAAGTTGAGTAAATTGATTTCGGATCTTATGAATAAACACATATTGGGCAAACCTCTTGCTCATGTTTATACTATTGAATTCCAAAAGAGAGGTCTTCCTCACGCGCACATTCTGATTATTCTATCGGATCATGATACGCCCAGGGAACCGTGTGAGTATGATAGAATTGTGTGTGCTGAGCTCCCTGACCCGGTTCTCCAACCTCGACTGCACGCTATCGTTAAACGCTGTATGATGCACGGTGCATGTGGTGTAGCCAATAAAAGCGCTCCCTGTTTAAAAGACGGGAAATGCTCTAAGAGATTCCCAAAGGCATTTTCAGCAGTTACTACAACGTCTGAAGATGGCTAATGTGGGTGGGGCACGCTTGGATAATAGATGGGTTGTACCCTACAATCCATTTTTATTGTTGAAGTTTAATGCTCATATTAACGTAGAAATCTGTAGTACAGTGAGTGCAGTAAAATATCTACACAAATACGTGTACAAAGGACACGACCGAGCTATTGTAGAATTTAAGTCAGGTGGTGAGGAGGCAGAGGCTGCCGGAAAGAAAAAGTGCGTCGATGAAATATCGACTTACTTAGATGCCCGGTATGTGTCTGCCACTGAAGCGTGTTATCGTATCTTTGCGTATGAGCTCCACGCGAATCTGCCACATGTGTTGAGATTAGCTCTGCATCTTGAGAATCAGCAGCCAGTTTATTTCCCAGAGCAGGCTGAGCTTGATGATGTGTTGAGCCGACAAAGGCACACCACTTTGACTGGATGGTTTGTTGCAAACCAGGAATTCCATTGCGCTAGGGAGGTTACATATACTAATTTCCCCGATGAGTTTGTATGGGATAAATCGAAGCGCGAATGGAAGTTGAGAGTGAAGGGGCATGGCACCATGATAGGTCGCATGTATGCAGCTCATCCCGGTGAAGGAGAGCGTTTTTATCTAAGAATGCTCCTCAACCATGTCACAGGATGTACGAGTTTTCAGGACATCCGCACTATCGCTGATGGTACTGTCTGTGAAAGCTTTAAGGAGGCCGCGCGCAGACTTGGATTGTTGGAAGATGACACAGAGTTAGATCAGTGTTTGGCAGAAGCGGCTGTTTCTGTGATGCCCCCACAGATGCGCCAGCTCTTTGTCACGATCCTCCTATTTAGTGTCCCAACTGATCCCTTTGCCCTTTGGGAACACCATCAGGCCTCTTTATCTGAGGACTTTCTGTGTCGTGCTAAGCGAGTAGTTCTTGACGTCCAATTGGATGAGCACATTTTAAACTGTGTATTGTTGGATATTGAGAATCGCTTACAGAGACATGGAAAGTCTTTAGAGGATTACCCAGGTATGCCTGTTCCTAAGCATATCCGTAATCCGTACGAAGAACCCAGAATCATACAGAATGAACTTGATTATTGTGTTAGTGATCAGTTGGAAATGGTGCGTGTCAATGTGCCAATGCTCAATGCAGACCAACTGATTGTCTTCAACACTGTGATGAAGGCCATTGATGATTCCGCGGTCTATCCTAAGGTATTCTTCGTGGATGGACCTGGCGGTACAAGTAAAACTTTCGTTTACAATACACTGTTAGCCAAGGTCCGTTCTAGGAGAGAGATTGTCCTCGCGATGGCTTCTTCGGGGATTGCGGCACTCCTCCTAAATGGTGGCAGGACTGTACATTCGAGAATGAAAGTTCCTCTCTCGACCAATGCACATTCTGCGTGTAGCATTACTAAGCAGAGTGTGCTTGCCCGTCTCATCCAGCGTGCAAGTTTATTGGTCTGGGATGAGGCTCCAATGTCTCATAAGCATGTTGCTGAATGCATGGATCGAACTCTGAGAGACCTGTGCCCTTGCGATCTACCATTTGGCGGCAAGGTTATGGTATTTGGAGGTGATTTCCGTCAGATTCTGCCTGTAATTAGACGAGGAACCAGAGGTGATGTTGTTTCTGCATGTCTCAACAGATCATCTCTCTGGCGTTATGTTAAGGTTTTAAATTTGACTATTAATATGCGCCTACGGATATTATCTTCTCAGGACTCACTTGAAGTGAGTGAGTTCTCCAACTTCTTATTGAGGGTTGGAGAGGGCACTGAACTCGAAGATGAGGATCACATGATTCACATCGACGACAAGTTTGTTGTCCCTGGAAATGATATTTCTGATTTGGTTTCTTCTGTCTATGGTGACATTGTGAACAATTACCTTGATCAGGATTTCATGAGTCGCCGCATCTTAATGTCTCCAAAGAATGAGACAGTAGATGTCATAAACGATTACGTTATGCGACAGATATAAGATGATCAAACATTTTTAAGTGCAGATTCAGTTGATGATACGCAAGCTGCTATATACCCCACGGAGTTCTTGAACTCTCTAAATCCTAATGGTATGCCCCCTCATCGTCTGAAGCTTAAAGAGTTTGCATCTATCATTCTCCTGCGGAATCTTGATTCTGCTCAGGGTTTGTGTAATGGCACTCGCTTGACTGTAAGATCGTTTACTAAACGTCTTATAGACGCAGAGATTGCCACAGGTATCCATGCGGGGACTCGAGTATTCATTCCTCGCATTCCACTACTTACTCCCTCAGATTCTGGCCTTCCCTTTATCTTAAAGCGAAGACAGTCCCCAGTACGGCCTGCCTTCTGTATCACAATAAATAAGGGTCAAGGTCAGAGTTTAGAGACTGTTGGTATTTTCCTCCCTTCCCCTGAAGCCATATTCAGTCATGGCCAACTCTATGTGGCTCTTAGTCGCGTTCAGAATCCTAGCGGTTTGAAGATCATGGTTTGTGGAGGACAACAGTCTACTGGAGGAGGAGTATTGGTTAAGAATGTCGTATATCGGGAGGTTTTTCTAACTCACGTTGGAGAGCCTTCGTCATCTAGCCAGGATTTGATTGATTCATTTTCGCTGGATGATATATCGTTCGATTCTTCTCAGCTGTCACCAGTTCTTTCTCATGCCAAAAAGAGAGTAATGATGGCTGATTCTGAGAGGAAGAGTAAAGTATCAAAAATATTCGAGTTCAGTCAGAGTAGCGTTGTTACATTGGAGGATCCTGAAAACAATGCTTTTCAGAGTAATCGCGTTACATTTGAATCGTCTGATGTTGTTTTCAATGCAACAATTATTAGGCATCCAAGTATGACTGGACATTCGGAATTCGCTCTCATTAATAACTTTACTCTCGCAATGCGATATAATCTGGCCCAATCAATCGGGTTGGAGAATCAAGCGATTTTACCGAATAGAGAAGATATAATGTCGCGTGTCCCTATTTTGCACTACTATCAGTCACTTAAAGCTAGACTGCGCAATAAATTTGGTCCTCAAATTTATTTGTGTCCAGTGTATGGCGACGGTAACTGTCTCTATCGGACTCTATCTCATGTCATCTTTGGTAGTGAGAGCTCTTATCGTATTCTCAAACACAGTCTGATCTCCAAATTTAAGAGCACTCCAGCGCATTTCTATAACGTTATGCGTAGATCAGACATTTTCAGTGATCAGGAACTGATTGAGCATATGGATCGCGTATCTGTTCTCAATGAGTGGGGTACTAACACTGAATTGAATATGATTGGAGCTTTGGCTCGGATAGATGTAGTGTCAATTAATGCTACCGACATAGATCCTCAATATTGGAATATCCAGCCAGTTTATATTCATGAACAGCTGGAAGTTCCTTTAGAGTGTGACCCTATTTATGATGGTCGTAAATTAGGTGTTTTATTTCACCGGATTCACCATCAGATAGGCATGGAACACTTTGATCCATTCTATAATAGTTAGCTCGATAATTCTACTGACTTTAGTATCCTGCACTGATTATTCCATTGGTTTAATTGTGTTGTGTACTATCCATTAGTATGGCGAGTCTATGGCAATCATTCCCGAGACTAGATGCTTCTACTGCAGGAGAGAGTGCCATCTTAGTCGTTCTACAGATTATTACGCATGTTTTATGTGAATCAACTGTATTTGTACTCAGTGTGCTGTTTTAATAACATGCGTTCTGATGTACATTGGAGTAGTATTCACTCAGGTGAACCGATCACTCTGCCTTGAAGATTTGCTACTTCGGTAGTAATTCGATAGGTGGAGTGGTATGGCTCCCTGAGGTGAATCGATCACTCTGCATTGAAGATTTGCTACTTCGGTAGTAATTCAGATAAGTGGAGTGGTAGGGTTCCCATTGGTGAATCGATCTCTCTGCATTGAAGATTTGCTACTTCGGTAGTAATTCAGATAAGCGGAGTGGCAGGGTTCCCACAATGGGATTAATTACATTATCTTGAAACTATTCTACTGAGGTAGTATTTGTTGAAAGTGTTGTACTAATCCCTTCTATGGTAGTTGCAATTAGTTTGTTCGATGTTATGTATCTACTTTAGTAGTGCATATTATTAGCTTGCTTTTTGTGGCCACTATAGTGCACATGTGATAGTAACTATAGAATTGATATTTCTATTAGCAAATATCTGAAGGTTTGATTTGCTTGGCTCCCTTTGCGTAAGCAAGCGAATTATTGAGTTAACTAAAGTGTAGAAATCATTTCAATATGATTTCTACCCCCCGTGAATGGATCGATAAATTCGGGGAAAGGTACAGAGTGTGTCCCAAGTGCACACCTCTTAATATAATTAAGAGAACCCTGAGGGACTGAATTTATAAGGAAACCTTACATTGTTTGTGGACAACTGCTTAAATCATACAGTATACAACCAAAAGAATGGATAAATTAAACTTTAATTATAACTATCATACGTACAATCAATTAGAACTCAGTCATTTACGAGAAAAGATTTGACTTGACAAGTTTATTCATTTCTCAAATTCTTATAATAACATTAGATGTCTAAATCAAAAGTGAGGAGGAGGAGGGGAAAGAAGAACAATGCTAAAGCCTGGACATGTACGTCCAGGCTGATTGCAATTGTCGACAGATTGGTAAGTATCTTATTAAATAAAGTCAATCAATTTGCGTGTTCTTTATTGTTATTTTTGTAGACGCAAGTGGAACAACAAAACAAAGTAAGTTTTTAAAATACTTTTTTCAGATTTGATTATTACTTATACTATTTCTAATAATTTCTCTAGGATCAAAGGAAGCAGAAACGTAAGTTAAAAGTATTTTTATTAGTTGAATGAAATATTCATTGTGATTACTAATCTTAATAAAATTTTCTAGATCCCAGGGGAGAAAAGAGGGAAAAGCGAGCCCCCAAATCCAACACCCAACCTGCATCCACAATGGACCGGGCAACAAGTCCGGTCCACTCAATGGACCGGGAAACAACCCCGGTCCCCATAATGGACCCGGCATCACCGGTTGTTAGCAAGTAAGTTAAAATAACCACAACCCCTTAGATTGGTATCTAGATATCTACCTTTATTTATTTAATTATATTATATCTCAAGGCCTCGCAAGAAGAAGGGAAAAAAAGTAAGTAATTTCTAAAAGCTTCGGATAATTAGCTTATATCTTTACTTTTTAATGTATGTAATTGAATTCAGAAATTATTTAGATAACACTTTCTTTAAAATGCTGAGTATTATGAATATAAATTTTATATCAATATTTCTTCTTAGCATAAGAAAAATAAAGAATGAAATGTAAGTTGTAGATCTACTACAAAAATTAAGCTTCTATCGAATGTTTGACATGTATAATTTGAAATAAAATATGAGTTGTTGATAGGCAAGCCTTACCCAAATATACACATTTTAAAGAGGCGACTTTCAATTATTATTCTCTCTTTTAGATTCTTACATATCTATATTAGATAGATTAAAACATCCACAGTTATCTTTCATTACTTTGGGTTAGCAGGGAAACTAAAGAATGTTCAAGGGAAAACTGAAGTATTTTATGATTACATTGAATCAGTTAGAATAAATAATATATTAGTCAATTTCTCTCTCTTATACTTTTTTTAAGGTTAGATATCTCTGATGCTTGATGTATTTATACAAACACGTGGAATGAGAAGATTTGTATGAAGACGGAATATACATTTTTTATGATAACAATCAGATGTTTATTAACTTTAGAGAGTGTATATATACTGTTTCTTTTGACTAATGACTGAAATTTGATGAATATCTTTACACATTTGAAATAATGAATAATTAATATGTTGAAATTCATGAGTACATTGATTGTATATACATTTTCAATCACTATAACGAATTTTAAAAAAAGTCCAGCGAAGCAAGTTCTAAAACAGACTGTCGACTATTTCTGAAATATTTTAAATAATATATAAGTTGTAATAAAGATAACAAATTTGAGGTACATTTAAAATATTTTCCAATATGAACACTAATAAATAATGAACCATAGGCACCCAAAGGGCGCCTCATGCGGACACGAAGTGTTCGCTGCCCGCGCAGCGCAAGCAAGCGATATATTTTAAAACTAAGATGGACATATTTAGAGATGATATATCCCGTTTAATTAACCAATGTCACCTCCAGGCGACCGAAGGGATCCTCCGCGGACACAAAGTGTCCGCCAGCCGCGCTTCGCAAGCAAGCGAAGCGCGCTTGTATATACTTAAAATGAAACAATAGAAAATAGGAAATGTTTTGTAGTAGTTGAACAGATGACATATTTTTGATATTTAATATTAATGACTTTGTTGAACCTATTCAGTAGTATTTATAATGCTGGGCTACACACGAAGTTTCTCACATCCCAATTCCAGAGTTCCGAAACTAGTTACACATATAAATTCAAATATGCAAGCACGCAAATCTCGATGATAAATTCCAATTGAGTCATGTCATGGAAACATTAATGATACATTCGCATGATGACTTTGCAACACTTGTGCACAGGCATAGCAAGACAATTAGTAATCCATCACCGGAGTTAATATACCGCTCAACTCTGAAGAGGAAGTAAACCACTTGTAAAATGTCTATTGGGATCCTAATAACAAAACATACGATGGACAGTTTACCTATCAAATAGCATGGTTTCGTATCCATCTGTTTAAAATGTTCGCATATTATCCCCCCGGGGTATTATCAAGCAATCAGGGAAAGACGATATACAGTTTTCGATTATTATGCTAGACGTAGGATTTAGCCTCAATAAATAACATTATAGTTATCAATATTGGGTTGGGTCGTGTAGGGTTCGTACCAGGTTCGGGTTCAGGTTTAGGTTGAGCTCAAATAAAATCAACCCTCCCACAGGAAGTGCAGACTGGAGTAATATTGCATAATATTCCCTAATTATCAAAGCTACGAATTTTTAAAAATATGTTAGAGAAGACCTTCCAACGGGTGACATGGGGTTTTTAGGGGGTAGATTTCGAAAATCATATTTTCAGTACAATATAGTAATGGTCACTTATTATGAACCCGCTTTATATGGACATTCGTTCATTATGAACTAACCTCCTGGTCCCAAATTCATTTCTTTACAAGGGCGCTTCGCTTGCTTGCGCAGCGAGGCTTGCGGACACTGCGCGTTTGCAGAGTTACCCAGTGGGCGCTTGGATATATCAGAAAACAATACTTCGCTTTCTTGTTTTATATTAAGTATGCTGAATTGTCATTTGTCTGCAGTTACATTAATTAAATCAGAACTGTACCAGAAATTTAGTGATAAATAGAATTTACTACGTATAAAGTAAACAAATCCTGAATGTAAGGTCAATTAGAATCCACAAAGTTCACATTACTAAAGATTATTATACTTGATTAATCACCCAAATTCGAGGTAACAAATAGTACCCAGATCATGATCCAATAGTACACAGATCATGATTCAGTGTGGTACCTAAATCATGATCTAGTTTCATGATCTATCGTAGCGGATCTGAACCTGGGGTACACGTATCCCCAGGGGGTACCTGGGGTGAATTCAAACTTATCAAAAATGTTTACTAGAACCTTAATACAATTATTAGTTATTGTTTGTTTAGTTTTTAGGATAATCGTAGCAATAATTATCATTAATTAATGACTAAGTTCAACAACATTGAGAGGGGTACATGAAACATCATGTTGACACCAAGGGGTACCCCTGATTCCCTGAAGCCCTGAAGCCCTCCGTCTGGGCTCAGAAACCTCTAAAAATCATACTTTCATCTTTTTCTAAAACAATTCGTCAACCAGAATAAAGCCATTATTTGATCTACTGTGTGACTTAATTAAATGATGTTTAATATCATGGTAACTATAGATTTGTCAAAGTACAAAATTCTTCCGAATTAGGGACGTGACTTTTCGATTTTCCACAATACTCAGCAGAAATTTGTCTAATTTGTCCACAAAGCCTTTCCCAAGCATATTTTGCATATTTAAACGCAATCAATTCATTATATCGTATAGACCAATCATGATTAATAGTTGTATATTAATTTAAGACCTTCTAATATGTTTTACTTCAAGTAATAGTAACTATTCGCATGGTGTCGGACATGATAATTTCCCCCTTTTTTTTAGAATTTGTTTAAATTCCATTATACTTATATTTCATTTGGTATATATCCAGTTAATGTTGCATTTACTATAAATTCAGAATTATTTGCTCGTTGATTCGTTTCTTTATCCATTATTATTTCGAAAGCCCCAAGTCTTAAAAGCATGATATTAGTATATTGTTGTGATTTTTCATTGGGATTTGATGAATAACTTGCCATATCGGAACAAAGTTCAGTCAGTAGAAAATGATCGTATTATATTTAATCTGTTTTCTAATTTCAAAAGATTATTGTTCTGAATTTTTCTTGGATATGCACAAGTATGTATCCCTTAATCATGGTCGAATTATCTGTATTTATCGTATGTTTCAGAATTCTTATAGAATTCGATTAAATATTTACACTCTGTAGAATATTTATTAGTGCGTGAATTTCTTCATCCACCCATTTGATCTTTTGTGCTTTCTGAAATCAAGGCTGGATTCGGTTAACCGGTTAACCGCCGTCAATCACGGTTAACGGTTAAGAAAATTTTGGATCGGTTAGCCGTTCTGCTTTATTTTCTAAATACTTAGACTAATTTCATTGTTTTTCGATGAAGATTCGTGAATATTAGTTCTAAAATTTTGATATTACAATACTATTATTACAATTTTTCTAACCAAATAGTATATTTCGAGACCACTGAAGATTGTACATTTTTCAATATCAGGTTAAATATTAGTCGACAAATCCATAATTATACTAGTATTTAATATTGACATCGGTTAACCACCCTGAAGGAAACCAAAATAACCGACCCCGAATATCGGTTAACCAACCCCAGCCCCGCTGAAATAAAACTCAAATAATTAGTTTATTTCACTAAAATACACATATATTATCCACTTTGTATCATAATGTCATCATATCATCTAGAAGCAGTGAAAAATTTTTGTCGACTATGTTCTTAAAATTTTGAAACTCCAATCAGTTGATATTATATTGCATATATCCAAAATAAAGTCATGGTACAATATCGATATAGAAAAAGAATGACCATATTCTCCAGAGGTTATTCCTTTCTTTCCATGTGTATTGTGCAAATCATGTGTATCTGCTCTTCACAAACTCAAATTGGCACTAGAAAGTCAAAGCCACCTTGAGACATCTCCAATATAGATAACGAGGCAGCACAATTCCGATGATTGCATTGTTTGCAAAATATACAAGGGTCAAAAAGGCGTTAAACGCAAAGCAGGAAATCCACTCATTGACTCAAATCCTCTTTCGCGAGATAATCAAAACACTTGGGATCAGGGGGCGCCGGAACAGGGGAGTCTTCCCTCCCCCACTTTTTTTGGTTTTTATTTGTTCATTTACATATATTAGTATTTTGGGACTATCAAAATGTCGAAAACATTTTCAGACTGAAACTGTTTGTAGAACCACTCCGTGTTCAATTAATAAGTTTCCAATTTGTTTTGAACAGTGTGTTTGGATTCACACTTTTCTGTATAATTTAGTCTCATCACATTCAACTGAGGATTCAGAATCCGTATATTTGTAATTTCAATCAGCATATAACTTCCCAATTCGTTAGTTTGTCCATATTTGGAAATCCATATTTGGAAAATTTGTAATGAATGATCTTAATTAAACGTATCGACTATACTACGTCAACGAGCAGCTTCTTCGATGTCCAATGTAATACCACTTCTTGGTTGTGGAAATATGCCGATGAAGATCAAAGTTCTCAAGCGGAATGAAGCTAATGGAAATAATATTGTCACTCGAGATGAAATTATACAACTTCAACGAAAACTTAACTTGAAAGTGTTCAATTACACACAAAATGCCAATTTATGAAGCACAAGTGCTTGCGTACACCAAACACTCAATATGCCCAAATCCTGAAAAAGGAGAATGTAATTGATTTAAAAAATATTATGTCTGATACCATGGGTATATTACTTGCTTTTAAGACTTGCGACTTTCGAATTAATAATAAATAAGCAACATTAACTGGATATATACCAAATGAAATATAAGTATAATGGAATTTAAACAAATTCTAAAAAAAGGGGAAATTATCATGTCCGACACCATGCGAATAGTTACTATTACTTGAAGTAAAACATATTAGAAGGTCTTAAATTAATATACAACTATCAATCATGATTGGTCTATACGATATAATGAATTGATTGCGTTTAAGGTTGGCCTTTCCTATGGGCATTTTGTTTTTTATCAAAAATTTGCCAAAAGTCCTTTTTAACCATTTTAGGGTAACTAAAGGGGTTCTAAACAATAATTTTGATTTTTAGAATTTCAATGCTAATATTTCGCCACTTAGAGCCACTTGTACCACCTGGTGTCGCCTAAAAAAGGACACATTTTGTCTCATGTCCATAACTTCTTTGAACCATGTCAGATCATCATTTTAATGCTAAATTCGTGCTCAGCACTAAATTTCCAGCAATTTGATATATATATTGGACATTTTTGGAGAAATTCTTTGGCTGCGGGTTCCTAGCAACGGCCAGGAATGTGAAAAAATTTGACTTTTTTTTCAGCAATTATAAAGGTGATAACTTTTTGTAAATTCAACATTGGGACGAAAACTTAACAGTTTCTGATAGATCTCGAAGAGTAGAACATAATGAACAGACAGAATTTTGATAATACAAATAAAAAGAGAATTAAGAAAAAAATAGTGTCAAAATTACTAAAAATAAAATTCCTCGGGTGTTTTGGTGTGAATTTTTAACAATTTTCAAAATTTCAAAAATCTGTCTGTTCATTAGTTAGATCATCGATTCATGAAGGAATTTGAAAAGTTTCTAATGGATTGTAAGCATATTGTTTACCATTTCTTACTTGTAAAATGACCAAATTTTTTTAAAAAAATTTTATCTCTTTAATTCTTTCAATTATTAATGCAGTTTTGCAGATAACTCAGCGATTCAAATCTACACTGAAAAAATTAAATGAATCGATTGAAAAAGTAAAAAGTTAGCTATTATAGGAAAGGCCAACCTTAAGGTAGGTGTTTCCTTCCAGAACTAACTCAAAAAGTTTTCATTATTTTCTCCTGATATATTTTGTTATCTTCAAAAATACACTTTTCGGGAGCTCAAGAAGCAAGAAAAAAAGTTTTTTTCCCAAATCACCTAATTTATAGAGGACATTCAAGGCAACGTCAATGGCTTATGCGTCTTTTACTCAATTAGTCTTGCACGAAATGGTTGAATAAAGAAAATAATAGGAATAGAATTTTCAATTTTAACCCAAATAATTTTTTCTTTCCAATTTCGTTGCTACAATATTTAGAAGCAGGTTTTCGTGAGGAAAATTATTTTAACTTTTTTCTAAAGTAGAATATCGAAAATCTGTCTATATCATTTTGTTCTACGTGACGAGTTCTTTCCAAAACCGTCGTGCTTTTTACTCTACGACATTTGTAACTAAAGATTCATCCTTTGTAAAATTGTTTTTTTTAAGTGCTAAAACAGGCTACAAAGCAATTTTCTTCGGAAAGGCTTGATTTCAATTAGTTTTTACTGTGTCCTAGTATTAAATAATGTCTAAACATCCTAAATCAACAACTTACAGTAGTACTTAGCTTCAAAATATGGCACATGAAATATTTTCTCATCATGACACCTCCAAAAGTGTGAAAAAGTTGTCAGTTATGACTGGGGACCTAAAATTGACCATGTCCGATAGTATCCGCCGAAATCCCACATCTATAACTTTATTTGACTATGCTAGGTCGTTATTTAAGTTTGGCTTTTCCTATGGGAGTTTTGTTTTTTATCAAAAATTTGCCAAAAGTCCTTTTTAATCATTTTTAGATCCGTAAAGGGGTTATAAACATTAATTTCGATTTTTAGAATTTCAATGCTAATATTTCGCCACTTAGAGCCACTTGTCCCACCTGTTGTCGCCTAAAAAAGGACACCTTTTTGAAACGAAAAGTCTCATATCCATAACTTCTTTGAACCATGTTAGATCATCATTTTAATGGGAAATTCGTGCTCAGCACTAAATTTCCAGCAAATTGATATATATATTGGACATTTTTGGAGAAATTCTTTGGCTGCGGGTTCCTAGCAACGGCCACGAATGTGAAAAAATTCCTAGCCGTTGCTAAGCACTGACATCCAAAAATTCTCCAAATGTGGTCAATATATATATCAAATTGCAGGAAATTTAGTGCTGAGCACGAATTTAGTGATTATGATCTTGCATGGTTCAAAGAAGTTATGATCTCGGATTCCGGCTGACACTATCGAATGTGGTTATTTTTGGGTGGCCAGTCAGCAATGACCAGTTTTTCCCGCTTTTGATGGAGAAAATTTTGATATACCATATTTTGAAGTTAAGTACTGCTATAAGTTGTCGAATAAGAATATTTGCATGTTATTTAACCCTAATTGGACTTGGAATGTTGAAGTGAAAGTGAAAGTTAATTGAAAGTGAACTGAAAGTGAAAATGAAAGTGGGAATTTTCTATTTATACCTTTGACCCCAAGTCCAAGTAGGGTTAATATTCCCAAGCAGTTAAAACTAATGGGAATTGAGGGACATATATAAATATTTCTAATACTATTTTCTGAGACTTTTTTTTCAGCAATTATAAGGGTGATAACTTTTTGTAAATTCAACATAGGGGCGAAAACTCAACGGTTTCTGATAGATCTCGAATAGTAGAACATAATGAAAAGACAGATTTTTGATAATTTCAAATATAAAGAGAATTATGTAAAAAATAGTGTCAAAATTACTAAAAATAAAATTCCTCGGGTATGGAGGAATCTGTTTTTGGACCATAAATGGGGGGCTTTGACCGAAATTTGGAGATAAATGCTTTGAACTTCCAAAATAATCTTGTTGAGTGCTTCAAAGTTTCTGTATACATTGCTAGTGACTATTGCATTGTTTTTTGAGTATAAGAGCTACTTTTGGGAACTTATTTCATGACAAGATTCACCATTTTCTAATATATTCAAAGTTCTCCATAGAAGTTGTATTACAACAAAAACGATGATTAGTCAAGAAATATTTACTTTTTGACAAAGAGATGTTTGAGGAACCTATATATTATCATATATATCCTTTCATTTAAGATTATTATAGATTATATATCTTCAATAGTTTTTAAGCATTGACATCGAGCACTTTGGGGGCCATAGAGTGGTTTGATGTCCGAACTTTACCTACAATATACTATAACTTACGAACTAATGGTCCGATCTGAACAAACTTTTTTTTAAAATGTTCAGAATTTTTTTCTATACACAATAGCTAATATCACAACGGCCATTTCCCGAGCATTTTAGAAATGAAGTCCCTCATAAAGATATTTTCGATTGGATTTCAGGTGCCTCTTTTTCTAAATTCATCTGTTTTATAATATTTAAAGGGGCCAAAACCATTTTGAGGTTCGTATAATTGAAAAAATATCAGATAAGTTAGAAAATAATTGATGAATGCGCCGCAAAATCACGAATAACTTTCCGATTTTTAGTACGCCTGAGCTTTAGGTGCCCAGTTCTACAATATCAAAATAAATACCGTCCAACAAGTACGATTAGATGGTAGACTACTCAATAATCCGATGGAATTGACACTAAAAAATTCCACAATTTTTTTTTATGCTTTGCGATGTTTTTCGAGGGCGGTATCCTTAAATACTGAATTCATGCTCAGCACTAAAGTAAATTAAAGAAATTTTCTTAAGGTTGGTGTTTCCCATGGGACACTAGTTTTTACCAAAATGTGTCCAAATTGCTTTTTGATAATTTTTAGATCCTTATATAGTTGTAAACAATAATTCCGATTTTTATAACTCCAGCCCCAATATTTAGCCACTTTTATCACCTGGTGTCGCTCTAAAAACGACAAATTTTAAATGCAAATGTCCCACAGCCTTAACTTCTTTTAACAGTGCCAGATAATCTTTTTAATGCTGAATTCATGTTCAGCACTAGATTTCCAGCAATTTGATATATATATTGACCATATTTGGTAACATTTTTGTTTAACCGTCCATAGCAACGGTCAGGGATTTTTTCACATTCCTAACCAATGCTAGGAAAAAGCAACCAAAATATTCTCCAAACATGGTCAATATATATATCAAATTGCTGGAAATTTAGTGCTGAGCACGAATTCAGTATTGAAATAACGACCTGGCATAGTTAAATAAAGTTATAGATGCGGGATTTCGGAGGATACTATCGGACATGGTCATTTTTGGGTACCCAGTCATAACTGACAACTTTTTCACACTTTTGAAGGTGTCATGATGTGAAAATATTTGATATGCTATATTTTGAAGCTATGTACTACTATAAGTTGTTGATTTAGGATGTTTGGATGTTATTTAATACTAGGATACAGTAAAAAACTAATGGAAATCAAGCCTTTCCGAAGAAAATTGCTTTGTAGCCTGTTTTTAGCACTTAAAAAAATCAATTTTACAAAGGAGGAATCTTTAGATACAAAGGTCGTAGAGTATATAACTCGACGGTTTTGGAAAGAGCTCGTCACGTAGAACAAAATGATTGAGCAATTTTCGATATTCTACTTAGAAAAACGTTAAAATATTTTTCCCTACGAAAATCTGTTTCTAAATATTGTAGCAACGAAATTGGAAAGAAAAAATTAATTGGGTTAAAATTGAAAATTCTTTTCCTATTATTTTCTTTTTTCAACCATTTCGTGCATGAATAATTGAGTAAAAGAGGCATAAGCCATTGAAGTTTCCTTGATGTCTTCTATAAATCAGGTAATTGGGGAAAAACAATTTTTCTGGCTTCTTGAGCTCCCGAAAAGTGTATTTTTGCAGATAACTCCTCAAGAACAATTTCCACACAAGATTTCAGGAGAAAATAATGAAAACTTTTTGAGTTAGTTTTGGAAGGAAACACCAACCTTTATCATTAGTTTACTTCTGTATTTCCTATTTGTTTATTTGTATTACTTTGTTAATTCTTATATCTATATGTATTAGTTCTAGCTAGCTAGCTGGAATCCGGATGAGGAGAGAGGATGAGAAAGAAAGCTATTATTTCTGTTGTGTGTTGTATTTCTATTAATTATGTTTTAGAATGTACAGTTTGTATGTACTATTAATATTATATTATGATATCCAATCACCATTCTCACTATACATGATAATTTTAACCACAGGGTAACAGGGCAGTCCTGTTTGGGCGTACTAGAGATGCATAGTTAACTTATTAGTTCAATTCACTGGATTTTAGAAAATAAAATTTATCTGCTTGTTGTTACCCATGATACATTTACTGTCAGGCCTTATATTAAGTAGGCTATGAGTAAGGATATATATTATATAATTTGTGTACTCACCTGGAGTCTAAAATATAAAATATGAAATCCTTACGAATCCCTACAGATCATTTTGCATATTGGATTATTATTTTAACCCTCTTATTTCCAACTTTTATCACTAGAATTCAGATACTATATACATTTGGTTTTATGTTGTTGATAGATGATATTTAAATTTAATGTAGCTATATCAATAATATTCTTTATTATTTTCGTTGGAGTTGGATGTATTATATATATCAACATTCAACCAGTTATTCTCGAAAAAAAACTCAGAGTAGATGATGTTTCATTACCACCATCTGAATATTTTGAAAATATATTTTGGTTTATACAAATTTCAGATATCCATATTAGTTCACATCATGATCCCACCAGAGCTTCTGATCTAAAAGACTTCATACAAACCGATTTAAGAGTGATAAAGCCTTCACTTGTACTGGTAACAGGTGATTTAGTTGATAGCAAGAGCAAGGATGATTTATCTACTCAAACAGATATTCTTGAGTGGAAAGTTTATAAATCTATTTTAGAACAAAGCCAGATGAATTTTCCCGTGCCATGGTTAGATCTTCGTGGAAATCACGATTGTTTTGATGTAACAGAGATAAATCATGAATCTAATCGATTTAAGAAGTACTCTGCTATGGGAAGAAAGTCTATTCACCATTCTTATAAATATGTTCATCAAACTGATTATGGTATATATTCTTTCATAGGTATTGACGCTTGTCCAGAACCTGGCTTCAAAAGACCCTTTAACTTCTTCGGTACTCTAACTAATCGAAATATAGTGGAGCTCAGACATTTGTCTAAAGAAACCGCCGATCATAATTTCACCATTTGGTTTGCTCATTACCCTACAGCTACGCTTTCAGTTGAATATAACACTGCCATTTGGCCAACATTAAATAGTACAAATACTTTGGCATATTTATGTGGCCATTTGCATCATCTAGGCGGCATTTCATATCATATTTATTCAAGACAGCCTGAAGGACATTTAGAACTTGAATTAGCTGACTGGAAAGTTAACAGAAGATATAGAATAATGGCAATAGATCACGATTTATTTTCTTTCGTTGATTGCAATTTTAGAAAATGGCCAGTGATCCTTGTAACGAATCCAAAAGAAGCAAGGTTAAATATTCCATCAGTTGAACCATTGAACAGGATGAAGTTTTCGACTCATATACGAATTCTTGTTTTTACTCCATTTGAAATAGATGCAGTTGAAGTGTCTATTAATAATGTTATACTTGGATTAGCAAGTCATATCAATGGGCCTTTATTTGTTTTAAAATGGTATCCGATTTACTATTCTCATGGCATCCATTTACTAAATGTTAAAGTTCAAAACGGGCTTCAGATAGCAACTTTGACATCATATTTCTCCTTAGATGGACAATTACCTTTATATTCTATCATTGGGAACGCAATTTTGTTCTCTCACCCTTCATCAATTTTATATTATCTCTTTTATTTTGTTTGGGTTATTTTCATTTTGACCAATCTATTAGTTCTCTACCTACCTGACAAATTCTTTTCTTCTTTTAGTGTACTAAAATGGGCTAGAATTATGAAAAATTATAATCGCATTAGTTTAATTTGGTTATGTGTTAATATCTACATGAGCATAGGCCCTTGGTGTTTAGGTGAAGTTAATTCTTATTATTCTAATGGTATTATCTACTTATCTGGAGTTCAGCTACCCTCAAGATACATATATCACAATTATATGTATGGCATTGCTTTAGAACAATTACTCACTTTCAATATACCAAGTACCATTCTTTTGACATTTGAAGCATGGGGAAAATTAATTCCCATAAAATTGAGAAAGGTTACCGTCTTTTTCTTTTATGGTATAATTATAAACCATATGAAACGATGTTACTACTTTATGCGATGGTTTGGTTGGACTGGCATTATTTTCAACCCATCAACTACTTGGATTCTTTTATTGTATATATGTTTTTACTCGTATATTAGAATCCAAAGTAAATTTTGAAGTCTAGATTTATGCGCAAATCTGATTCGTAATTCCAATAATTTTTATATCTTAATTAGCATTTACTCAATTTCCGAGGCCGATATTGAAAATATGGATATAAGAAAACTGCCTGTCTGAAAGTATTGACTGAATAGCATTTAATAGCACTAATATGGGTATATCCTTTAATTAGTAATTACTATTATGTATTCTACTCAACTGATATTTCAAGTTCGAAATATATATATAGTTATCACAAACGGATCAAGATGGCACATGAGAATTAATTACCCTTTGGAAACAAAGAATTTTTTAGAACCTTTGAAACAGTAATTTGGGTGTGCATAATTAGAAATTGATGTCATATTTTCGGTAGCTGTCGTTGTTTTAACAAATTATCCTCCGAGGTTATATGCATTTAATATTAGATAATTATAAAGCTGTGCATTGAGATTTACATTTGGTAAAATGGATCGATTTGATAATATCAATAAAGCCTTGTTTTGAGCTATAAAAGTTTCTTATTCTTCACCTAAAACTCCCTGTAAGAAATGAATGGAGTTGGAAATTTTGCAAAAAGTTCGCGTTCCTTGCCATTGCACCATGTTATGGCTTTCACACCCGCTAACCCATCACATTGAGCAATAATAAGCAAAGCAATCTTTTCACAAAATTCCAAAATCGATTCATTTCTTATAGTCTTATAGATAGGTACTGAAAAATGGTCGAATTGTACATTTTCAAGGTAAAAGTACCAAATTTTGCACAATTGTAGTACGTATTTAAGATACTGATCAACTTCAGTAATGGCACATAAAAAGTCAAAAATTGGTTTCCGAAGGAAATCGCCGGCATTATCAATCAAAGATAGATTATTTAAAATGCATTCATAGCGACTATACACTGCCTGGACAAAAGTATTAGTACACCCCATACAAATAGTTATAATACTGATTTATTTAGCGAGTCAAGGTATTTAATTGGTAAGAGATACACTTAATTTGACTTCAAATTCGAATTCTCCACATTCAATTTACCCACTTTATAAGTTTTCAACTTAATTACTCTTCTTCAAGATTAAGTATTTTCAGCATTTGCTTTCCTATGCCACATGTCGCGAGTTTGAAAAATTTAACCTTGTGGGAGTGTAAACAAGTTGAAAGATTAAAAAGTGAGTAATTCGAATATGGAGAATTCGAATTTGAATTTAAATTAAGCATAACTCTTACTAATTAAATACCTTGACTCGCTAAATAAATCAGTATCATAACTATTTGTATGGGGAATTATGGGGTGTACGAATACTTGTTCAGGCAGTGTATATTGTCATATTCGTACTCAGTAATTAATTTCCAGCATTTTGAAGAGCATTTTGACTATATTGGATAAAAATATTTTAGGATTTTCCATAGCAACGGTAAGAATGTGTTAACATCCTATCTCCGAATTGGGAGTAACCATATCGAGTGACCCCTTTTTTTTCTCGGCTATGCACTAAGTGCGAATGGACGATTGGAAACACTAAATATCAATTATCGAGCAACTTTTAAGCAAATATTCCCAAAGTTATTTCGATTCCTCATTTACCACCTATAATCCTTAAACATTTTGATAAAAAATTAGAGAACATTTTCACAATTCTATTCGAGCAATTTTCTTCGTTAGCAATAAATGGCCGAAAGTTCGAATGATAGTGGACTGGAGTAAATGTGTCTTGTGCAAAAAATCTAGGTTGTCCACTTGATTCGAAGAAAAAAGATGCGTATTCTTGGTTTGAAACGCTTTGCTACAGCATCCGACAATGTTATCAGTTCAATGGCAGTCCGTACCTTGAAATCAATAGATTACTTAAGGAAAATGAAGAGCTGACACATTGTTCATAGAAAATAAGACTGTGTCATAAATCATGCAGAAATATGTTCAACAATCAGCAGCTGGAGAGATCTAAAAAACAAAGGGCTAATTATATAGTGAGTGAAATGAGTGATAATAGTGTGTAAATGTTGAAAATGACCGTGCTAAGAAATACCTAGAAGTATTAAAAGTATAAAGTCAAGTTCTAGCTGCTTCTTCTGTATTCGAAGTACAGGAGTGCTCCAACAAGCATCTACTTTAAATCTAGATAGGAAAGTCAGCGAATCCGCAAATCTGATCAAATGATACCTTGTTATTACCAAGGGTCAGCGGATGTGACATGATAACTCTTGACGCTATTTATCTAGCCCTGTTTGACATAATTATTCGTTAGAGCATTTAGAGTCCAGTCTAGTCTAGATACTCCAGATTATGTCGCTATTTAGGCAAGACATAGCACTTGCAGAACTGGTTTCATTCATCGAGGATACCAGTAACGGCTAGGTTACCAATCCAATAAGTTTACACTATCTGAGGTTACCAAGTCGTATGTTTCAAGGCTAGAACAAATGGTTGTAAATGTTGCATACAAAGTACACAGCACTCGCTTAAAATCCCGCTTACTCGACCAATGCCCCAACTTGCAATGCTACAAGGTTTATCGGGAAATTTACTAGTTAACACTAAATAAGTTGCTTCTTTCTTACGAAAAGTCTGGTTATCATGATAGTGACGCCGTAACAATTTATAAAGCTGAAAATATGATTCGTGTACACATTTAGTATTTAGCATGGATAAAAGTCATATTGACAAACATTTGTTCTCAATTGCCAAGAGAACTCAGTACCCTACAATCTTTGAGAACTTTAGTTGGAATGATTTTATATAATGCAAGAATAAATACCCAATTAATCCATGAAGTTGAGAATCATGAGAATCTCAGCATATCACAACTCATTAAATTTAACTTGTGTATTCGACGGATTCGAAGAATCAATAATTCATTCAAAGCAACGCGAGTCGTCATCTCCGATCCACATATGCATTCTTTTACACGGAGAAACTAGGAAGTGAAGTCTTATTGACAAACTCAATAATTTTGTTTTTTGAGATCTTACAATAGAGTGAAATTTCGAAAGCGGTCGACAATATCGATCACAATCCTAGTTCTACAACTGCGACAGGGTGCTTGCATGGGACCGGAATCTCACCTTTCAGCATCCAACTGATGATAACATGGGAAAGGGAGAGCACCTATACCACAGGCTCTGTGCTAGCCCAATACCCAGTTACACTAACGTACCCCGGTACAGCCTTGGAAAAATCAAACTCTTTTCCTCCAAAGATATTAACGTGAGTCTTCCAAAACCTTTCTGCAGACCCATAAATTCAAAACCAGTGGCTAAATTATGTGAAAGAAATACTGGAACGTTTTAATAGTAAGGATGGTTCAGTTTAATTTCTTAATCAGGTCAAATTCCTATAGTTGGTTCCGACCAACCGCTGTATGTATTCAATCGCTAAAAATATACAATGGCAATGGCCTGAGACACATGCTTTATAGAAGTACAAATATGTAATCATGCTTGAAGAACTACAACCCTGGGGGATTGGCTAGAAGGAAGTTGCTGGAAAAGTACAATTACCAACAAAAATTGCATCAGCAGGCACTGCTGACTCCTTTCATAAGCATCACATGTGCCACGCACGAGACATGCTCATCAAGTGATAGCATGCAGCTTCTAGTCCATATCCTGATGTCTAAAACATATAGCGAGTATGTGCATGGAATCTCAGAAGATGAACAGAAACTGGATTTTCACAAGTGGCAGGAGCATTAGTCATCAGCAAGCCCCAATGTAAATACTGTGGAATGACACTCAAATTCCAGCTGTGGAGTTTATTGATAGTCCAGTCAATATATGAAGATCGATTTGATCTATATCGAGAATCAAGTAAACATTTACAACCTCGTTTCTTTGCGCTTGACCACCGTAAGTACTCACGATGGCTGTTAATACATCAGCATGACATAATTCGCTTAGCCATGGCCTACTTAATATACGGTCGCACGGGGGGTCATTTTCTGAAATTTATGGAAATATTAATTCGCAATGAGGTTTAGAGTCCCAGGAATCCAAATATATCAATATCTTCTTGATCGGCCCAGTGGTGGCTGAAAAATGCCTCATTGTCAAAAAACTCATAAAATGTGAATTTTTATTGAGAATCTTTGGACATTAGGAGAAAATATTCAATGAAATATGCTGTTGTGAGGAATTTGATTTAATTTATAAGTAAGTGGGTGATAATCTGGTGCGCTACTAGCAAATTATGTTGCCCGTGAACTGCTTTGTTTGGTCGGCACGCCTGCACGGGGGTTCATTTTCTGAATCTTGTAAAAATATTAATTCGCAATTAACTTCAGAGTACCAGGAATCCAAAATTTTCACCCACGATGGTTTGGAGTGGACTATATAGTATTATCCCGTGATATGATCTGGGTCTGGATCCTCCTCTAGACAGACAAATATATCGGCGAGGGGCGTTTTTACATATGTATAATAATGTGAAATATTAAAATGACACTGGAGGGAAATATATTTCCCTGAAACAAATAAGTTATAGTCGAAACCATTATTTTCTAACATCGGGTTATCCTAACTAACCGGGTTTTTCTAACTAATCACATGTTCTCGACATAGGTGGCGCCACGGGAAGGCCCGGGTAGGCCAGTGCCTACCCTGGATATTCTCAGGAATATCCTGCAAAAAACAGTCGTAAATATCGCGAATTTGCAAATTCACCCAGCATTATTCGGTTAAATGTACAGTAGTAGAAATCGGGTTATTTTGTCACCGGGTTTTTTTGTCTTATCGGGTTATTTTGTCATCAAGTCAGTGTTAAAATTGTTTATTCAAAATTCCCATATAAAATAATCGGATTTTTTTGTCTATCTGAGGGTATAAACAATTGAAAATCTATTTGACTTATTTTGTCCTATAGCATATTTTAGTGATTTTGCAGGATACTGGTTAGTGCATGTCATAATTAATAGTAATTAATTTGCACCCTTTATGTTTATTACATAGCCTACTATACATAAGGCCTCACAGTAAAATATGAAATTTGGACCAGGGATGCGGTCGCCGCCGGAAACAAAATTTGCAATTTTTTATCAAATTTAGTGACATTCCGCTTAAAAACAGATATTCCGGTGACTAGCAGTCGATATATATCGAAAAATATGCATATTAACGACAAAGCTAATTTTAGAATTTTGTGTTGTTATTTACCCATAATATAAATAAGTGGTTTATGGTATATAACATACATAGCAAATTTATACTTTTATTACGCTCTACAGCTAAATAATCCATCTTGTTATTTATTTATGTTATTCACATTAGTCCAATACTCCTACAGAGCCCATTTCCCTATTAATTAATTAACCTTATAATTTGATTTATGCTACTACCATTAATTTATTAGTTTTTTTCTAACGATGCCCAACAGTTGTGCCGTTTTCGGATGCAAAAGCAACTACAACGACGATGACCGTGTCCCAGTTTTTAAACTATCTACGAAACCAGATGACCTAAGACACAGATGGCTTCAGGTTCTTCGGAGAGACGATTTACAATCATTCAAGGTGGTTTACGTGTGTGTAAATCATTTTCGCCAGGAGGATGTTGAGTATACTCACAAAGTTCCAAATGGAGATGGTACTTATCGTGAAATTCCAAGAGTCAACCCAAAGCTAAAAGATGGTGCCGTTCCAGTTTTTCTACCAGGACACCCTTCAATCTGTTCTCAATCTATTACCTCCACAAACCGCAGACGTGTGTCACCGATCTCAAAAAGATGAGGAAATGTTCAATGAAGCATTAACACTTAGCCTGGCATCTGAGAGCGAAGAGAAAGAGAAATATCAGATCAAGACCTAAGACACATATAGCGTACATACAGATACAGAAATTGACATTGATCCTTTTCTTGATGCTCTATCAGATGTATCAGCCATTGAGTGCGATACCCCAACACTCCAGTCACTAGCTTTTATTGCTGGGTATGCTGCCTACCAATACCTTAAGCATTCTTCACCGTGCTTAATATGCCGAGATCTTTTAATTATCGACAAAGATATTCTAGTAGATGAATCCTTCGAATTCCGGTACCAACTACTGCAGCTTTCTGATCATGGTGGTCTAAAGTATCCTTCAGAGCTTGCATTGGAATCTTTAATTATTGTTTGGAAGATTCTAACTATAATCCAAAGTAATAGTGAACTTATGTCCCTGTTGATAGAAGGTCAAACTAGAAAGATTTCAGTAACACTTGCTTTTGGCTCCCTAACTGGTCTTGATAGTGGTTTTGAAGGTTGGAGAACTACTTGTCCTTCTTGTGTGTATGTTATGTGACTGTATTCAAACTCACAAAGTAACAAGATTAATTGTATAATGAGAGTATACGTATTACTTTATTACAGTTGCTAGTTATTGAGGTAGCTGTTTCTAAGCAGTAAGTCACTATATTTGATCTAAAATTGCAATACCATAATTTTCGTTTCCCGGCGGCGACCGCATCCCTGGTCCAAATTTAATATTTTACTGTGAGGCCTTATGTATAGTAGGCTATGGTTTATTATCAATTTGTGTAAATTAGCTGACAAAAATCGTCTTGTATATCAGTATTTAGTATAATGGGTTATTTTGTCTATCGGATTATTTTGTCTTTTTGGTAGTGTAATCAAATGGACAAAATAACCCGATTTCTCCTGTAGTTGTATAAACTGAAATACAACCATTAAGGGAGAATTCCTTCAATCAATGACAATTGAATACATTAACTGGCTGATGGCCTAAAGATTTTAGGGATGTTTTGTTCGATATAGGGCCAAAATTGTCATTTTAGGCGAATTCTCAATTTGTGAATAATTCACATTTTGTGTTAATTTCCATTTGTTTATTCTAAAAATTTGATTTTCTAACCATTTTCAGCTGCTAAGAAATACTACATTTGTAGTTAGAAAAAAACGGTTTCTACAGTCTACTGTATTATATTGATGCACATAGTAATTGTTAATCTGGCTATTGTCACATGATAAAGCCTGGTAGCTGTCACTGGAATCGTCAGTATAATACCCATTCTCCATCGTGAACTTTCGTTTGGGTCTTGGAGTGCGTAGACTATCAGGTGAAGTTCTCCGATTCATCCCTGTCCTCCTAGGCATATAATTAACTGCAGTAACTTTCGTAGCCCCAGTCGAGTGGCTTACGATACTTTCACAGTTAATTATGCCATGGCTAGCCTCAATCATTTCCTCGGTCAAGCTCCAAAACCCTTCAAGGTGGTACTTCGCACACATGGTGAGATGGGAAAAGAGCACGTGAATCAGCAACACTACAGGATACCGATTTTCAATCCAGGTCAGACGCATCTCATCAATAGTATCTTGCAGCTCCTCGATCCAGTTCCAGGGTGGTGGTTTGGCATAGCAAATGTCACGAATCTTGGCCCAGTCACAGAGAAACTGAACGGTAACATGTTATATGCCTGGAACCTCACAATCGACTCCAAGTTCACCCTATATAGCTTCCGCCGATTTCCCATCCTCCAGACATTTGGCACAAATCGCATTAGTTGCCTTGCCAGTGTACCCTAACTCGTTGGTTATCTGAATGGTGCTGTCGGCGAACGTGCACTTTGTTTGTACTGGCGGTATATGAACGCCTGACACAGTTTTCGCCAGGTCAGGCAGTACTGTTTCAACACCTGCTTAATCAGGGCCATTCCAATGTGAAACAAGGGTGGTAAGAAGTAACGATGCGGACTACCGCCGAATCGCAGAAGTGGTGGGTATTTCTGACCATGCGTCATTGACAGAGTGTCTGCCCTCTCACTGGTCCGCTCATCCATTCTGTCGCACTCCAGAGCACTGTAAACCTGCCTATTGTTCACCCTATTGCCCTTGCACACACAGTACACACAACCAACTCCAGAGCATCCTGCGATGATCTGGCACAGTTTGATATCAGCGGATATGTGAATCAAGAATCAGAAAACTCCACTGTTGCAATACAGGTGCGTATAGATCAAATTGAGTGGGTCCTTGGCTAAAGTAACGTGCACAGTTGACTTCTTGTCATCCACCTCGATGACTTCCAAGTCACAGTTCTCAAAATCAAGATCTTCATCGTCGGATGGGAATTCGAGCACAAACTCTATATACTGATTATCGAAGTATCGTTTGTCTGCGCGACGCTGCTGGTTACTGGGAAAATGAATATTCATGCCACTAGAAAAGAAACCTTTAAACACCTCAATAATGCGACCCATTGCTTTATCCCCCGTGGCCCCCAAGACCTGTGCACTTGCGGTTATATAGACTGGCACATAGACTTTCGTTTTTACTTGTAATAGAGACGAAATAGTAGTATTGGTTTTCACCTTCAGTTGGTGACCTCGAGTTCTCTTGAATGCCACTGTACCAGAATCAGTGACTTTTCCTAATCGCCTGGACTTGTCAAACTCCTCAGCTACAAGTTGTTAACTCATATTGGCCTGCTCTGCAGCTTGGCTCAATGCCTTAATTGTATTAATTTGACTTTGACCAACCAGAATCTGATTCAACTCGGCTGTAGCCCGTGTTTCAACATCTGTTGTGTTGCTCGTACAAGCTACAGGCTCATTCTGAGTGGACCGTTGACCTTGGCACAAAATTTTATCGGTTGTCCAGGTTTCGCGCGTTGCTTCTCGGACTTAGTCGGCCTATTGACACAAAAGTAACACTCAGGGTTACCATCAGCACAAGTTGCCACCATAATACTGGACCAATCGAACGGACAGCAAGGACGATCCATTCCATCAGCCAGTTTGGTACGCCTCCACCACAACTGACGCCATCTGTCTTGTTGTGGGCTGGTGATTCCAATGTAACATGAATTGCATATAGCTTGAGGGGCCTTGATCACATCTTTGATTTTGCAGCCGAAATCATTCAGGAGTTTTCTGCTTGCATATTTGATGGGTTTATTTCCCTTGGAGGAACCTCAGATTTGACAAAAGTGTTTGATGCTTGTACATGTCACTTTTCTTTAGAAATTAATTATCTAAATTCTAGAATGGTGTATGATGTTGAAGGTAATAAATAATAGAATTTTCTTGTCTCTCGAGACCGCTTAATACTGTTATTACTAATGTGCAAAAAGAGGTGGATCCAAACCCAGATCCTAGGAGGGCAGAGAATATCCAAGGGGGTTTGCTACTGGTAAAACAAGGGTATATAGTAAATTGTAATCTCAAGGAAACTATATTCTAGATAGCGACCGAGTCTTAAACATAATAAATAAGTTGCCAAAAAAGGGCTGGGGGGGGTCGCGTAAAATAAGCGGGTCGCAGGCGTGCCGACCAAACATAGCAGTTCACGGGCAACATAATTAGCTAGTAGCACACCAGATTATCACCCACTTACTTATAAACTAAATCAAATTCCTCACAACAGCATATTTCATTGAATATTTTCTCCTAATGTCAAAAGATTCTCAATTAAAATTGATATTTTATGAGTTTTGAAAATGAGGCATTTTTCAGCCGCCACTGGGCCGATCAAGAAGATATTGATATATTTGGATTCCTGGGACTCTAAACCTCATTGCGAATTAATATTTCCATAAAATTCAGAAAATGAGCCCCGTGCGGTCGTGTATGCCACCGAGAAGGCATGGAAACTCCAGTTTTAACACAGTCAAAAATGTAATTATACCGATAAATCAAAAACCATATACGATAGACCTTTGAAATGTATTATTACCATATACAAACATTATATCAGAATATCCGATTCAGCTGTTGTCGTCATGTGACTGCGCAATAGGCTCTTTTTAGAGCGAAAAATGCTGTTGTCAATTACATTGTATCACTGAGTAGTCTACCATCTAATCTTACTATTTGTACGGTATTTATTTTGATTTTTAAGTTCCCCCTAAACGTTACTAAAAATTGAAAAATTATTGGTGGTTTTTCGGCGCATTCATCAATTAGTTTCTTGCTCATTTGATATTTTTTTAATGATATGGACTTCAAAATTGTTTTGGCCCCTTTAGAGATTATTTCTCGAATATCTAAAACATTGATTGCATTGTATAGAGTAATTGAGAAAAATAGTATTGGTTGTATTATAGATGATGGAAGCGAAAAAATGCAATTTAAAAATAACTACCTTCGTGATTCTAATACATGAAAGCTGATATGCTTATAATTTGCCTTTTTCATACTGAAAGTAAAGTAGCAACTAAGATTTAAGCTATATTCCTAGATTGTGAAAGTAGTCATATAATGTAATAGAACTTCGAGGTCACTAGTGTTAAGCAATATCTCAAAATGTATAGATCGTAGACACTAAGAAATTATAAAATTCAATCTGCAAACTATCACTTCCTATATGATAATAATATTGTTGCCGTGTATATTTTCAATATTTTTGAGTTATCTTAGATTTTGTCACATTTCATTACTTTTCTATAGATCGTGATAAAATACTAGATAACTCAAAATATTGAAAATAGACACGGGAACAATATTATTATCATATAGGATGTGATAGTTTGCGGATTGAATAGTGTAATTTTTTAGTGTCTACGATCTATACATTTTGAGATATGGCTTAAACATTCAATTTTTTTCCATAGCAACTGAGGAATGCATAGACATTCCAATTAAGAATTGGATACTCTGATATAATGTTTGCATATTGTAACATTTCAAAGGATTACAAGAGGGTCAAAGGAAATGGTGGTGCTGTGGATTTAACTGAAAACTCAATTCAGCTTCTACGATGGATGATGTCAGTGTCTCGCGAATCATCGCTGACTTCGAGCTTGCACAAGATTCCGTAAGAAATACTAAGGAATGATACGAGTAAGGAGTTGGCAGCGAATTCAATTTCAAATACTACGTTCACTTCAAATCACATACATATTTACCTCACTTCCCGCTTAGCTAGAGATCTAAGCTTTATATTATTTGAAAGTACAGGGTTGGTGGATTATTTTTAAGACATCAGATTTGTAAAAATATGCATGATGACTTAGCATGAAGTCATTAAAAATTAACCCAACCATGTCAAACATAACATGCAAATTTAACTACTTCATCCTTATTATTTGATCTGATCTCTCTACCACAAGTTTCTAAGCGTTGGTGGATTGTGTGTTTCAAATGTTATTTGGAAACCTTTTTCTAATTTCTAAGATATGACATTTATAAACTGACCTATTTTTGAGTATGTACATTTGATGCTATTTCCGCTTCACGACACCATGTCAAACATTAATGTAATTTGACTATTTTATCCTTATTCTTTCGATTTAATTAGTCTACATGTTCCTAAGGGTTGGTGGATCATGTATTTCAAATTCTTTTAAAAAATCTTCCCTAACCTGTTATGATATGATTTTTTTAAAAGAATTATTTTTGACTTATATACTACGGGCATTCAATAAGTAGTCGTTATCATAGTATACTTTCCCCCAAAACAAGTAATATAATTAATATCAATGCTGCAATTTCTCGAACTACTCTCCTTGATGCTGTATAACTAGTATTAGCCTCTTAATCCAATCCAAAAAACTTTTTTGAAGTCTCCACGTGGTATACCTTTCATATACTGAAAAATCGCAGATCCGAGGTGAGGCCGACTTTCGAATTCCCTCCCTGAAAGGTGTTTCTTCAGCTTAGGGAAGAGCCAAAAGTCGCATGGAGCGAGGTCTGGTGATTAGGGAGGATGATCTAGCTCTACAACTCTCAGACTTTCCAACTTTTCCCTTACCAGCTTGGTCTAGTGGGGTCGGGCATTATCATGCAATAATCTCAATCCTCGAGTTCCAGTCCTTGGCCGTCGATTGTGGTAGAATTTCTCAACCTCAGATAGGCACTCACTCATGTAAAATGATCCAGTAATAGTGGTATTCTTGGGGACACAAATCTGGCACACTGGACCATAAGAATCAAAAAATATGCAGTACATAACCTTGGGGTTCCGGAAGTCATATCGAGGGATTATTGGTGGGTCCTGGCCTTTAGCTACCCATACTTTGTTAGCTTCCTTTGACAAAGGCTCGCTATAACGCACCCAAGTCTCATCACCAGTCACGATCTCGAATAGACTCCTGGAGTCGGTTCTATCGAAGTCAGAAAGCAACTTTTGAGCACATTGAACCCTCTTAGTTTTCTGGGCCTGTGCTAGTGCATGCGGGACTCACCGAGCGCAGATTTTCCTAAATTGAAAATTGTCATGCACAATGGTATGAGCGGTTCCCGTTGAGACCCCAACTGCATTAGCTATCTCCATCAATGAAATAGGGGGTCTTCTTCAAGTAATTCGGAAACCTCGAGGACAAATTTGTCACTGGCGCCGGAAATCGGCCTCCCTGCTCTGGGCTTATCTTCTATCGACTCTCTTCCCTCACGAAAACGTCGGGTCCTGTCAACTATCGTGGAATATGGAAGAGTTCTATCATTATAAACCTCCATCAAATCCTTGTGGATGTCGGTTGAAGAAACTTGGAGCAGTGTATGAATCTTTACATAGGCTCGCTGCTCAGTTTTGAAATCTGCACTCTCGGAAGCCATAATAAATGCCAGTATATAAAAATGCCAAACTAATAATAGCCACAGTATAAAAACCAAAGCTCAGAATTGAAAAAGTAAAGTATCATTTGAAAGAGCATCGGTAGGGCTACATTAGATATGCTAACCCAATTCTGAATTAAATGGAACAACCAAGATAAATTGCAATAACGACTACTTATTGAACGCCCGTAGTAGTATATGTGTTTACTCTTGATCATTGTTGATTTGAGCTTTAGGAGATGCATTGATCCATAGCTGCAGTAGTATAGTATGTATTATTATGGTAATGTTAACTAGGATCAATATAAACATGTATCGATAATTTCGTGCACTAAATAAAAATAAATTTGAACAAGCTATACAGTTATTGCTTACTGCAGGTGTGTCGAACTCGAATCGGATAGTGGGCCAATTCCATAACCCCAGCTCTTCCCCGGGCCATGAAACTGAAATTTGTGACAATAAAAAGGTAATAATGACATCATAATTCCATGATGAGTCGAGGTTTTCCTCTGAGGTCAGAACTTAGTGGAGCCCTAACCGAAAGACTCCCACATGCCAAATATCAGCTTTCTGAGCCAGGCAGTTTCTTCAATCAATTCGTTAGTCACTAATTTGTACTTCATTTGTTCAAAATACTTTTTACAAATACAGTATACAAGCGCGCGCTTGGCTTGCTTGCGCTGCGCGGCAGGCAGACACTTTGTGTCCACCAGAGGCGCTCTTTGGACACCTGGGGTCACATTGATTAATTAAAAGGAGAAAACATCTCTAAATACGTCTGTCCTAATATTATAATCGATATCGCACGAAAAATCACCAAATTTGTCAATTTTTGAAATTTTGATGAGTGATGGTGACGTCATTACAAAGTGATGAATCATCATTTTTTGATGATAGTTGCAACATATGTGAGGTATATTAAAGTACACTTCTATTAAAATTTCGGCCTTCTATCACCTAAAATGGCAGAGTTATGGTCGAAAAACTGAAATTTCTAATTATAAAAAGGTGATAATGACGTCATGACTACATGATGAGTCGACATTTTGGTCTGAGCTCAGAACTTAGTAGAGCTATAGCCAAAAGACTCCCACATGCCAAAAATCAGCTTTATGTGCCTGGCAGTTTCTTCAATCAATTCGTTACAGATATATATATATATATATATATATATCCTTACTATTAAAACTCGATGATTGTATATATATATATATATATATATATATATATATATATATATCTGTAACGAATTGAAGAAACTGCCGGGCGCAGAAGGCTGATTTTTGGCATGTGGGAGTCTTTTGGCTATGGCTCCAGTAAGTTCTGAGTTCAGAGCAAAATGTCGACTCATCATGGAATTATGACGTCATTGTCACATTTTTAAAAGTTAAGCAACACAGTTATTCGGGCATAACTCAGCCATTATAGGAGATAGAAGGCTGAAATTTTAATAGAATCTGTATACTAACATACCTCACATATGATGCGACTTTCATCAAAAAATGATGACTCATCACTTTGTTATGACGTCATCATTACGCATCAAAAATTTTAAAATTGACAAATTTGGTGATTTTTCGAGTGATATCGATTAGCACAGTAGGACAGACATATTTAGAGATGTTATCTCCCTTATAATTAACCAATGTGACTCCAGGCGACCGAAGGGAGCCTCCGGCGGACACAAAGTGTCCACCAGTCGCGCAGCGCAAGCAAGCGCGAAGCGCGCTTGTATATATATATATATATATATACGTATTTTAAAAAATGTTGGTAGGACTATATAAAAATGTAGAAAATATAGAAAATTCATTCGCTCATATTTCCATATTGAATGTTCATTCTAATGTAGTTTTTCGAAGCAATTGACGCATATTGCTGGTTGCCCACAACAGGCCGAACAATAAGTTTGAACTTGTTTTTGAAGCAGCTAGTTTACTACCAAACTTTTCTTGAATTAATCGATAACAATTGACACATCTTCTCGTTGTTCGTGCCTGACCACTAGAAATATTTAAATAATGAGTCTTAGTGTCTTAGTAAGTATAACTATCCGGGGTGCACAACTTGAATATTTTTATCCTGTACTTGTGTTTCTTCACAGGAATATATTTTTTAAAGATTAACCTTCCACGGAAAGGAACTAGAGATTCATCAACCGCTAATTTTTCTCCTGACTCCAAAACACCATGAAAATTATCAAAAGATCCAAAAGTGGCTTAATTTTGGTTAAACGTCCTTTATTCGTTTCATTATTATTATCACTCGCATGAAAATAACGTGACAAAATCCCTGGACATAATTGTTCTTGAGAGATTAAGATTGTAAAGAGGATTTTTGACCAATACAAACTCATTTCTGGAAGTCTAAATACATCAATAGGCTTGCTAATCGAAGATAACTTACTTGTCAAGATCAATTATAATTTGCTCTTTACCCAAAAAATGCAAGGATGGCGCTAATTGGGATATAGGAGACCAATCACAATAATTGCCAACAACTGTGCCATGTAAAGGCTTTCCTTAAACATTCTTTGTACAGCAATCTGAAGAATCTGAACTAGAAAATGTAAAATCCGAAGAAAAAGTAGCATGATCAGAACATTGATATTATGAAAAGTATTTGTTAGTCAAACATTATACTCATAGCAAAAATGGGCATTAGTTAAGCAATTTTGACTACTGTCAGGTATTAACTAATTGAGGAAACAATAGTCAACTTTATTGATTCGACAAAAGTTCACCCTTTATTTAATGACAAAGGTGTTGGTCAAGTAGTTAGCTCACTAATGCGGCAAATTTAGCTGGTAATTAAATCGAATAATGTTCCAAAGTGAGAAAAAAAGTACGGGGTGCCTCAAACCACCCAACGCAAACAAGCGAAGATGCTTGTTGGCAATAGATAAGAATAATGCAACGGTGATATACCTGTATAATAAAGAATGATTGTAATAACACAAACTGGGGCCTTTTTACTTAACTTAAAACTTAAGTATAACTTAAGGTGAGGCTATTCTCAAAATTGGAAATTTGGGATGAATATTAGATTTGTTTTAAATTGATATATTTCTATAGTCTGATATCCGAACTAGCTTATCTGTAAGTTTTTAAGAAAAATTTCCATTATTCATGCGATTATATGGCTTCAAAGATGACGTCATTTTATAATTTTGTACAAAAATTCCAAAAAAAAATTTTCTTTTAATTTTTCCGACTGAGGTACATTGTGTCACAAAGTTATAAGGTTGTAGTAGAGATAGAGCTTAGCTCTTTGTTTTATAATGGATGGTATTGTTGCTTGAACAAAGTAAAATGTATGCTGATCATTTATTTAATAATAAAATAATTCTAATTAATTTAACAATATGAAAAAAAATCCGCTGCAACGAGTGACAAAATTATTTCAAAAATTAAAAATATAATCACTTTTTAAAACATTCTAATCGAGGAAATTTGTTCCTTATTGAATATGCTTCATAACGCAATTTTGATTTTGACTCTATGTAGTACTGAAGTTGAGTTATGCTCAACATAAGTTGTGGCTGTAATTGATAAGGATCATACTAAGTATGGATTCAGAGTAAAACTATGCATAGGAGCAGTATACTCTCGCACGTTTTATGTGTACTTAGTATAGAGTGATGATTTTGTACCATTCAATTAGCACTACTATAATATTGATTTTTGAGATTAGTCTCACCTTAAGCAAAAACTAAGAATTTGCTTAACTTTAAGTACTGCAATAAGTTGTCGAATAAGGATATTTGCATGTTATTTAATATTCCAGAGCAGTTAAAACTAATGGAAATTGAGGGACTTATATAAATATTTTCTAAATCCTACTTTCTGAGACTTTTTTTTCAGCAATTATAAAGGTGATAACTTTTTGTAAATTCAACATAGGGGCGAAAACTCAACGGTTTTTGATAGATCTTGAAGAGTAGAACATAATGAACAAATATATTTTTGATATTAGGAATAAAAAGAGAATTATGAAAAAAATAGTGTCAAAATTACTAAAAATAAAATTCCTCGGGTGTTTTGGTGTGAATTTTTAACAATTTTCAAAATTTCAAAAATCTCTCTGCTCATTCGTTAGATCATCGATTTATGAATGAATTCTAAAAGTTTCTAAAGGATTGACCAAATTTTTAAAAAAATTTTTATCTGTTGCAATATTTCAATTATTAATGCAGTTTTGCAGATAACTCTGCGATTCAAATCTGCACTGAAAAAATTAAATGAATCGGTTGAAAAAGTCAAAAGTTAGCTATTATAGGAAAGGCCAACCTTAAGCAAAAACTAAGTATTTGCCTAACTTTAAGCAAAATCTAAGTATTTGCTTAAATTGAGAAACAGCTAAGAATTTGCATGCTTTAAAAAATGTCAAGAATTTAATACTTTTGAATTATCCAAATACTGTAATCAACTATCAAGTTCCATGTTAAATTATATGAACAATAGTCCTATTAAATAGTTATAAATTTCTGAAGAAATATTCTAGTTTAGTTAGATTTCATGGCTTCTGCACTAAGTTTACTTGAGATTGAAACTGAAATTGAAATTATTGAAAACAGTTTAAGTCGCCAAAGAGTTTTTAGGGATCGACTTAACCCAATGGAGGCATATTCTGATTTCGATTTTATCGCTAGATACAGAATAACGAATATATGTTTGTAAACCTCTTGAACAAAATTTCCATCAAACTTCATCGATCTACTGCTCGTTCCCACTCAATTGCTCCAACAACACAACTAGCTGTAGCTCTGCAGTTCTTAGCCACTGGAACGTTTCAGACAGTTATCGCATCCGCACATGGAATCTCGCAAACGGCTGTATCGAGATGCGTAACTGCTGCGACTAAAGCATTAACCAGCATAGCTCCAGCATATATCAATTTTCCGAATACAACTCGACAAAAGGTCATTCAATAATATTTCTTAAAAAAATACAAGTTTCCGCTAGTTCTTGGATGTATTGATGGCTCCCATGTTCCCATCCTTGCACCATCAACGAATGAGGATATCTATGTTAACCGAAAGGGATTTCACTCTATAAACATCCAAGCAATTTGTGGCCATGAATTTCACTTCATCAATGCTGTTGTCAAATGGCCCGGCTGTACTCATGATGCTTTTATTTGGCGTTAATCAGGCATCAACCGGGAGATAACAAGTGGTGGGATTGAAACTGTCCATGGGTGGTTCTTAGGTGATAGTGCGTATGGATTACGTCCTAATTTAATGACTCATCACTTCTCCAGGTACACCTGGGCAAAGAAGGTATAATCGGGCTTTCCCTAAAGTTCGCCAAACAATTGAGTGTACTTTCGGTATTTGGAAGAGTCGTTGGAGGTCCATGGATAAAACAGGAGGGACTCTCTGTTATAGTCCTGAAAAATGTTGTAAATAATAATTACTACTATGGTGCTGCATAACATGTGTATCGACCATGGCATCCTGACCGAACTCGAAACATCAATGGATGAACCCACTCCTGACATTGATTATCTGAAGGAACCTTCAGAAAACGGTATAATGAGGGAAACTATAGTAACTGAATTTTTCCAGTAAATTATGCTTTATCATTGCATGTAAAATTTATGTTAATTTTATTTGACTTCTCATTGTATTGAATTCCAATTAGCCTTTCTTAATACAATTTAATATACAGTCGAAGCCGCTTCGTCGGAACACTTTCAGAGTACGGTGGGTCTCGATTATCCGATATGATGTCCCGATTCACGATGATTTTAGTTTAAAGAAATTATTATCGACAATTTTATCCTGATTAAGCTGCTTCACTGTCTCAACATCATAACTAGTTATCTGAAATCATCAAGATTACAAAGTGAACATATAAATATTACCGATTAGTAAATTAATAATCACTGGAACTTGGAGGATAGAAAGGTCCTGAAGGGAAACTCTTAGGGTAGGATGGCGGAGCAAATGGTCCTGCGAATGGATGCATATGAGGCTGTGTCAAGGCAGATAACATCGCTTTTTGGTTTGCGATCATCTCTGGTAGATTCTGCAACATATCTCCTATTCTCTGCATATGCGATTCAATTCTCTCTAAACTTGACTCTATTATTTTGACTACAGCCAACTTCTCTTCTTCCTTCTCTAACAAGTAACAACATCTGTTTAGTATTTGTCAGTTGCATATCTGCAGTTGCGCCAGATAGTGGGTAAGAAAACTTTCTTTTTCGACTGGGTAGTCCCGCCAGGTTGGGTTGCTCATCATCCGTTGAAACAGAGGGCTTGTGACCATTTGATCAGAATCATAAGACAATTGGGAGTGAGTAGGTTCAATCGTGATGTCTACCCCAGAAGCGATGCCCTCAAATAATTGTTTCCCTTTGATGCTTTGGATTTTCTCCTCCAGTGGAGTTAGCTCACTTCCAGGGGGACCTCCGCCAGTTTTTTTCATCGAAGCAATCTTATCGGCAATTAGTGGTTTATGCTTGATCAAGAGGTTGGACCACTTTTTGAGAACATCGTCTCGATTCCTTGATGTGCCATGAAGTGCTGACAATCCAGACGCGACTTCATCCCAGACTGTGTTCTTCTCTTCGAAAGTGAAGGAAGCACTCAAACTGCCAAACAGTTGGGATATTTTCTCTAGAATTAAATGCACTAAGGATTTTATTTCTTCAGAGGAAAAGTTTTCTGGAAAACGTTTGAAAACGTGGAAAACGTCTGGAAAACGTTTGTAGAATAATTATTCATATTCTATAGTAGTCATTCGCCAACTTTCATTTAGATCATTTTAATTAATACGTCATTAATATATTTAAACAATTAGATTATTTTACGCATCTCAATCACTCTTTGAAAACGTTTGTATACTAATAATATTCTACCCGTTATTCACCAACTTCCATTTAGATCATTTTAATACGTCATGAATATGTTTAGACAATTAGATTCTTTACGCATCTCAATCACTCTTCGAAAACATTTGTATACTAATAATATTCTAGCAGTTATTCGCCAACTTTCATTTTAATACCACAATGATATAACTGACAAAACACCCCTAGCGCGTCAATGATTCATACAACAGAAATAAATCAAACTGCCTACAAGCTTTTATACTAATTTATTATAGACCGAAACACAATTTACAAGATTTTAAGAGTATTGTCAACCCCAGACATGACTTAAGTTAAAAACTAAAAATATTTACTTAAGTTTAAGCAAATACTTAGTTTTTGCTTAAAGTTAAGCAAAACATAAGTTAAGAAGTTAGTGAATAAGGCCCCAGGACCTGATTTCAGAATGAAAATACCATGGCGAAATCGGATTTATAAAGTATTTTACAGTTGAATTAAGGTAAAGCATCATTGTCTTAGCATATAACGAACTTATTTCAAATATAAAACGAATTAGCAGAATCCTACTGACGACACATCGGTGGGTAATTTTGATGCATTACAGCAATAGGATATTGCATAGCCTACTGTATATAAGGTCTCACACTAACTTGCGGATTTGGGACTAGGGATGCGGTAGAAGATGGTTGAACTAATACATGAGCTGCCTTAAATAATTAACAAAGCACAATAGAGCTTAGAAATGTATTACCAGCAAATATAAATATGGTGTCAAAGTACCCATATCCGTTGTTAAAATTTAGATTAATCACCATATGGTTGCGCAATAGGTTATATTTGTGACAAATTTGGTGATTTTCAGAGGCCGTTTAGTGACACTTCTAAGTGTTTTTATTATAAAATTTTTCGCATAGAACTGAGATGTGAATGGGTTATTGATACGAAAAATTTTTTCATGGAAATTTGCTACATTCTAATATTGCTATGGGAACATGTTTTGGTCAGTTGGGATTATATCTTTGAAAATTGCAATAGTTAGACATTCAAATGTAATTCCATTTGATAGCAAATATACTACTTCCCATTGGCTTCAAAATATGGCATATCAAATATTTTCACATCATGACACCTTCAAAAAGTGTGAAAACGTTGTCAGTTGACTGGGACCCAAAAATAACCATGTCCAATAGTATCCGCCGAAATCCCATATCTATAACTTTATTTGACTTTGCCAGGTCGTTATTCCAATATTGAATTCGTGCTCAGCACTATATTTCCAGCAATTTGATATATATATCGACCAAGTTTGGAGAATATTTTGGTTTCCTTTTCCTAGCAACGGTCAGGAATGTGAAAAATTTCCTTGCCGTTGCTAGGCACGAGCAAACAAAAATGTTTCCAAATATGGTCAATATGTATATCAAATTGCTGGAATTCTCGTGTTGAGCATGAATTCAGCATTAAAAAGATGTTCTGGCACTGTTAAAAGAAGTTATAGCTGTGGGACATTTTGCATCTAAAATGTGTCGTTTTTAGAGCGACACCAGGTGATACAAGTGGCTCAAAGTGGCGAAATATTGGTGCTGGAATTATAAAAATCGGAACATGGCCATGATCGGAATTATTATTTAGAACCCCTATAAGGATCTAAAAAAATAAAAAGCAATTTGGGTACATTTTAAGTAAAACAAGTGTCCCATGAGAAATACCAACCTTAAGCGATCATGTAATTTCGACGTCTATATTCAATGGTTTACGAAATATTCGACAAACTACCAAATGTGACAAATATGATAAATAGTCGAATATCTCGTAAACCATTGAATTTAGACGTCGAAATTATATTATCGCTTAAGTAGTGTATTCACTATCAAATGGAATTACATTTGAATGTCTAGCTATCGCCGTTTTCAAGATAATACCCCAACTGACCAAACATGTTTCTATAGCAACCATGCAAAGTAGAAATATTTAACGAAAAAGTTCCAAATTTTCGTATTTATAACCCATTCACATCTCAGTTACAATAAAAACACTTAGAAGTGCCCCTAAATGGCCTCTGAAAATCACCAAATTTGTCACAAATATAATCTATTGCGCAACCATATGGTGACTAATCTCAATTTTAACAACGGATATGGGTACTTTGACACCATATTTATATATGCTGGTAATACATTCCTAAACTCTATTGTGCCTTGTTAATGATTTAAGGGAGCTCATGTATTAGTTCAACCATCTTCTACCGCATCCCTAGTCCCAAATCCGCAAGTTAAGCCCACCATACACGATGCAACTTTGTTGTATGCAACAAGTCAACATACACGATGCAACAATGTTGCACGCAAAATTTGGCATGCAACACTATTTCCGTGCAACTTTGTTGCATGAAATATTCATTCTCGCGCAACTTGTTGTATGGAAAATCATATTGTTGTGTACAGTATGCATATACTAATTTATAAATATAATTGTAATTGATAAATAGTTATTTTTAATCCCATATTATGATTTCAAAAAAGTCTTCTCGTTTCCTCATTCTTGATTACTTTACTTTGTCGGAGGTTGTAAAGATAAGGCCGTACTTGATACAAATCTATATATAAATCAAGTTTTTCGTCTGTCCAGTGATAATAAGGTTTGGTAATTTTGGTTTACAATTTGGTTATTGAATGGATCGACTTTATCATATACAGCAGGGCTGTCCAACTATATTTACTTCGGGCCGCAACTGCTTCATACCATTTAGTGGCGGGCCGCAATACAGGGGAGTGCACTGGGGATGGGTATTAATAGAGGCATTTTGGACAATTTGTATCGTGAACAATAGAAGCTAATATCTATTGAAAAGAATTGGTAGGACCATGGTCTATCAGCCCTATGTCCCTATGTCCCTACCAGAACTTATAGCCATATACTATAACGAATGATAAAATCATGGCGCGAATGATACTTGTAGAAGAAAACGAGATGCATGATATGGGAAAATTTGGAGAATTTGTCTAAAAGTGGGTAAAAAAGGAGGAGATTGAAGCAGGCAACGCAGGCCGCACAAAGCAAGGCCGCGGGCCGCCTGTTGGACAGCACTGATATACGTAAAGGAATTTACTACAAGTACAAGTATTTTTATTGAAAGCGTTCCCTTGTTGCTTACTTGATTGAAATCCTAACCTCACTTTAGTACTAAAGTTATCTCGATTTAACCATCGGCTATCAGTTGTGGTTTTCAATACTAAACAATTAGGAAAAACAGGTATTTTGAAATTACATGCAACTTTGTTGCATGAAAAATTCACCATACACGATGCATGCAACTTTTAACATACACGATGCAACAAAGTTGCATGCAACGATGTTGCGTGCAACTTTTGTTGCATGGAAATTTCAACATACAAGATGCAACAAAGTTGCATGCAACTTTGTTGCATCGTGCATGGTGGGCTTTATATACAGTAGGCTATAGATATTGTAATATAATTGGAATAGTAAGGAAACGATAGTGGAGAATAGTAAATCTTAATATACACGAACCGGAAACAATATTTAAGCATTTGATTACTTATCATACAAATAGTGCTTTATTGGATCATTCATGAAGGGTAATTCAAATTCTAAAAATACTAAAAGTCTGATTTCAGATTTGAAATCTACACATTCGAATTAGTCATAGTTAAACATTTCTAATAAATTCCTCAACTCAATGAATAATCTTATAAGCCTGAGCCACCATAAGTAATTCATTGCCATCATGTTGTATAGTGGTTAGAATGGGCGTATGTGGCATATGCCGGCACTGATTTTTAATTACAAAAGTTAGGATTGAATTCTTAATTTAAAAAATTCAACTGTGAGTAATTGGAAATGGAATTAGCTGTATCCCATACCGCTTATATGTAATCTTCTTCATGAATAGACCCATCCCAGCTTAAATTTACAGAAAAAGAGAGATATTTCTTTCTGGAATTCAACGATATAATTAATTATAAGCGTACTTATTGTAAGAGGTGCATATCAAAATCTAATACACAAATGAAAAGCAAATCACCAGTCAAACTCCACTGAACCTTTCAATTCCCGAGAACAGATTACCAATCTTGCTGGTTCTCTAAGTCTAATCTATTTCGAAGTTTGTTCTGGACTAAACTAAAGTTAGAAAATATCCGCTCATTTGAAGCATTTATGCGCCTCACCTTAGACCTTCTACTTTTAGAAAAAAGCTTTGAACAGGATCACTGGGTCACCAACAAAATTAGCATTATACATGTAGTAACCGCTATGATTAGAGTAGGTAAGATGAACAAACTGCTCTACATAAATAATAGTACGTAGTATCCTTTGATTGTTTACTTAATGCACCTCAGATTGTTGTAACTTTTAAGAAATTCCATTGTTCGTACATCAGGTCTTATTAAGAATATCATTACGGAATCTCAATATTATACTTGCAGAATAAGAATTTTCAATCCAAACAATTGATATCGCTAAAATTCACTTGATTTACAAGTACATTAGAATAAAACCCACTTTAACCCAGTTTAACCCACAAAAGGGGGTTTTGCCCAGCCCGGGTTTAACCCGGGGGGTGGGTTAAATTAGCCAACCCTGTTCTATCTCCTATAATGGCTGAGTTATGCCCGAATAACTGTGTTGCTTAACTTTTAAAAATGTGACAATGACGTCATAATTCCATGATGAGTCGACATTTTGCTCTGAACTCAGAACTTACTGGACCCATAGCCAAAAAACTCCCACATGCCAAAAATCAGCCTTCTGCGCCCGGCAGTTTCTTTAATCAATTCGTTACAGATATATATATATATATATATATTCATATATATACAGTCGACTCCGCTTAATAGGGCCACATCGGTCAGAGGACATTTTGCCCCGATTAAGCGGAGGACCCTATTAACCGAAAATATTTTGTATTAGCTTCTATGTGTGATAGCTATTCCGGTCCTGCCAAAAGTGGCCCGATTAAGCGGCTGACCCGATTAAACAGTGGCCCTATTATGCGGAGTCGACTGTATATATATATATACAATAATCGAGTTTTAATAGTAAGGATACAACCTCTATGGAGAAATTTGAATTAATTAGAAAATAGCGAATCCAATCAAGAAATATTTGTCCAAGTGTGGATATTATGCTAAACAACTTCACAATTGTTGTGAACAATGTATATGGAAAATTTGAAAACTTTTCATTATTACTTTGGAAATTTTGGCCTTGGAATTCCATATTCGGTAAAAGAACATTTAAGTCCAAAAAGAGATATCTCTCTATCCCTGTAAATATAATCCCAAATACTTAGTTCTCAATTCCTAATATTATTTTCATAACAGTATATATATACGATTCATTGATAAAAATTGTTTTACATACAATGAGATGTTAAGTTTTAAATATATTTTCATGTGATGACGTAGCATTTTTCAAAAATCCTAACTTGGAAACTAAAAGTCGTAAACTCTTGTTCGAACTTCTTAATATACTTTTTAGAAGCTTGTTATTCATTACAAACTGAAAGATTTGACTCTGGAATAGTAGCAATATGAATTATTATTCACAATGACCTGAAATTATTCAGGATTATGACCCTCAAGGGATTTTGTGGACTTTCAGCTTACTTTTGATTTTCTCCCCCAAATTTGGTTCGAATATGTTAAAATAATGAATTTAAATGCGAATATATGCCTGTAAATGCTTTTATTTACCATTAATGACCTATTTTACATGGTATTTAATATTTTAACTTAAAATCTCTATATCTTAGGACTTTAAAATTTCAAAATTGACCATCTTTAAAATAAAATACGTCAAAATAGGCTTGAGATAGGAGGCTCAAATTTTCCATAGCTGTTTTAACTCATTTGGCAATATAGAAAATACCAGAACATTTATGAATTTGTATATATTATAAATTTAATAGCTGATTTAGAGAAAAAATGGCCATTTTTCGGAGATTTTGGGCCTTTTTTTCAAATTTCTATTAATTTGACATTTTTTAATATTTTTGTCAGTTTTTTCTGGTCTTTCATGGTACTTGATATGGTGGACCACCTATCTTTCAATATTTGAAACATTTGATAAACCCCCTTTTCCAAAAAAATACACGAAGTGCGGGGGGCTTAACTATTAAGATGTGAAAAAAACAGACTGAGAAGCTGTATCTCAAAAACTAGAAATTATAATCCAAAATTGTTTAACAATCGTTAATATCTTTCAAATCCACTACGTGCCCACGCTTTACATCTTAGATATCTCTCTTCTTAACATAGGCTGCTAGCCAAACCAGTATTTTTGGCTGTATCCTTAACCTGTCATTCATCGTATATTATTGGAATGTATCCACTTTTAGATCTCTTTTGAACGGATTTTAATGGACTTTCTTCTAAATTTTTGCATTATTCAATCTCCTATAACTTTTTTTATTGGAAAATATTGAAAAGGTCCAAAACATTGTTTGAAGTCAACATAATGAATTAAATATAAAATAGGTAAAACCAACCGTTAAATGCGTCAAAACCACTCCAATGATTTTCAGTTTTTAGTTGCGTTCGACTTTAGGGGGTAAAATCAAAATATTACCGCCTAATTAGTACGATTCGTTGTTAGACCACTCAGTATTACACTGAAATCAACGATAAATTTTTGAGGTTTTTTTAACGTTAGGCAAAGTTTTTCGTGGACGGTATCCTTAAATGAAGTACAGGGAATCCCAAATTGTGTTTTAATAGTTCACAGAATTACTGTATAAATTATCTCGCAGGTTATGCCATATTTTCGAACCTAAACAATCAAAAGAATGTCTAGACTGTTTTTAACTTCTCCCGATGATATTTAGTTTTTAACTTCTCTCAATGATATTTAGATCAACAATGACACAATTTCTATTACAGTACACCCTCGCTAATCCGAACAGCTCTGTTCCAATGTTCGAAAAAATCGTTCGGATTAGTGAATTTGTTCCGATTAGTGAAATACTAACACTAATTCAATACGGCATCAATTATAATAAATTTGTATTGTTAGAATATTAAGGATATTATTTCGCTATTATTGCTTATTTAACGAGGTTTCTCAATCTAATGATAAAATTTAGTTCATAAACGATTATTCAAATCATAGAGGCGAATAAAATTATATTTTGGGTGTTCGGATTTTAAGAATGAAGTGTTCGGATTAGCGAGGGTTCGGATTGGCGAGGTTCGGACTAGCGAGGGTGTACTGTAATTGGCTTCCTAGATAGAGGTTCACTTAATTATCCTTACTATTAAAACTCGATTATTGTTTGTTTGTGTATATATATATATATACAGTAGGACGTCAGTTATCCGAACGGGTTGGGACCGCGGGGGTTCGGATAACTGAAATGTTCGGATAACTGAAGTTGCTATGTAATTATATAGAAAAGTTGGTCAGTAGTACTAAGTAGTCATAATGATGAATATGGATAAAATACTTATTAGCTTATGTAGGTATCATCAATTGTATATAAAATGATGGCAGTGTAATAATTTCAATTATCAACTCAGGGATGCATCATTTATACATTTATTATATTTTAGTTTGGTCAACCAAGGGGTTCGGATAACTGAAGTGTTCGGATAACTGAAGTTCGGATAACTGACGTTCTACATATATATATGTAACGAATTGAATGAAGAAACTGCCAGGCGTAGAAAGCTGATTTTTGGCATGTGGGAGTATTTTGGCTATGGGTCCAGTAAGTTCTGAACTCAGACGAAAATGTCGACTCATCATCGAATTATGACGTCATTGTCACATTTTTAAAAGTTAAGCAACACAGTTATTCGGACATAACTCAGCCATTATATGAGATAGAAGGCTGAAATTTTAATAGAATCTGTATACTAACACGCCTCACATATGATGCAACTATCATCAAAAAATGATGACTCATCACTTTGTTATGAGTCATCATTACTCATCAAAAATTAAAAATCGACAAATTTTGGAATTTTTCGAGTGATATTGATTTTAAACTAAGATGAACATATTTTGAGATGATATCTCCCTTATAATTAACCAATGTCACTTCCAGGCGACCGAAGGGAGCCTCTGGCGGACACGAAGTGTCCGCCAGCCGCGCAGCGCAAGCGAAGCGCGCTTGTTATAATCAATCTGCCAGCATTATTTCTTAAAATTATAAGTCATCCAGGGTTAAGTAAGTGTTTCTTCGAAGGGTCTTTCTGTAGATTATAGACTAGGGATGAAGTAGTAGCCGAATGGATTAATATAAGATTAGCCTAAAATCGTTAACCATGCAGAATAGGCATTAAGAATGTATTACCAGCATATATAAACATGGTATCAAAGTACATATATTCGCTGGAAAATTTCGATTAGTCATCACATCATTGCGCAACAGGTCATTCTAAGGACAATTTTAGCGATTTTCTAAGCTGTTTTAATCCTATTTCTAAATGGTATTAAGGTGTGATTTTTGTGTAGAACCAAGATTAGTACGAGTTGATTTGAAAAATTTAGAATTTTTCAATGGAAGGTTGTTACATTCCTGCGTTGCAATGGTAAAGCATTTTGGTCAGTTTAGGCCATTTCGTGTAAACTGTGGTAACTAGATCTTCAAATTTGATCGTGTTTGATAGGCAATGTACTACTTACTATTAGGTGATAATAAAACTTGAACTTCTAAATTCAACGAGTTTTGAGTTATGGGTTGATTTTAAGAATGTGACCAGACCACTAAATTGTCGCATAACTCTATAGTCTGCGAAATTAGAAGTTTAAATTGTATTATTACCTAATAGGAAGTAGCCAATTGCCTATCAAATACGATCAAATTTGAAGACCTAGTTCATACAGTTTGCAGGATATGGCTCAAACTGATAAAAATGATTTATCATAGCAACGTAGGAATGTAACAACATTCCATTCAAAAATTCTAAATTTTTCAAATCAACTCGTACTAATCTTAGTTCTACACAAAAATTCTACCTTAATAACATTTAGAAGTAGGCTTATAACAGCTTAGAAAATTGCCAAAATCATGCTTAAAATGACCTGTTGCGCAATGATATGATGACTAATCGAAATTTTGACAACGGATATATGTACTTTGATGACATGTTTTTATATGCTGGTAATACATTATTAATGTCTATCCTACATGGTTAACGATTTTGAGCTAATTGTGTCTTAATCCATTCGGCTATAACCGCATCCTTGGTTATTTTACTGTGAGGCATTATTAAAGTAGGCTATGGTTCAATTAATAACATTTGTGAATGAAAATACGCACAGTGAAGTTTGAATAGATTGGTGTAGCTGTGTCGTTGCAAAATAGAAAATTTATAAGAAATTATGTATTATCAAAAGCGGTCGTAAACTATAAATACTATGGGTTTCAATAAGTTCTGATCATTATGTCTTGTAGAGATACATTGAACTAGTACCATAAATCGCTACTAAGATAATAGAAATTTGATAGTTTATTTACAAGTTAGTTTTTAGTTCGGGGAATCTGTACACGAAATACATTTTGATTTTGTGCAAGTTTCTAGTATGAAGTGTGCTCTTCTTATGCAAGAGTGGAATGGGCCGAGCGTTTTATGTCTGGCAGAGTGGCTGTCGAAGATAACCCTCGATCTGTAGTACCAGTTACAGCTGTTACCTCCAAATCATCGGGTGCTATCAAAAGAAATATTGAGTCAGACCCTCAAATTACTATCTGTGAACTTGCTCGCAAAGTTGGAATCTCAATAGGAAGTGTTGAACATATTTTGAATTCGCAACTAAAATTGGCAAAATATTTCGTTCGTTGGATGCCGGATTTGCAGACAAGGCCAAAAAAGCGAACAGGGTTAATTGCTGTCGAAATCTCACTAAAATGTCCAAAGGAGGTAATCACCGATGTTTGTTTGAGATGGTGATGAAACGTGGTTACAGTATTATACGCCTCTCTCTAAACAAACGAATAAAGCGTGGAAGGGAAGGCACTCAGGTCCTCCCTGATGATGCCCGAGATTTCAGATAATCAAAGATATGTACTGCTTATTCTTCGATGCACATGGCCGAGTGGCTCAGGCAATGGTTCTGAAAGGACACAGTTACTGGGAACGTCACGAGAACAGTTCTATTGCCGAAGTTGAGGAACAATTTTTTAAAAGAATACCAAAGACTGAGCCAAAGGGATCGAAATTGCAGCATGATAATGCCCAACCTAACAAAACAAGGTTTATCAAAGCCAAAATGCAGGAATTGAGATGGTTGAGCTTGAACAGCCACCACAAAGTCCAGATCTAGCCCCTTGAGACTTCTATATATTCCTTAAGCTAAAGTGGTTCCTCTCTGGTCGTCATTTCAATAGCAACAAGCGCGCTTCGCTTGCTTGCGCTGCGCGGCTGGCGGGCACTTAGTGTCCGCCAGAGGCTCCCTTCGGTCGCCTGGGGTCACATTGGTTAATTATAAGGGAGATAGCATCTCTAAATATGTCTGTCCTACTGTTATAATCGATATCATCAAATTTGTCAATTTTTAAATTTTGATGCGTAATGATGACGTCATAACAAAGTGATGAGTCATCATTTTTTGATGACAGTTGCATCGTATGTGAGGTATGTTAGTATACATATTTTATTAAAATTTCAGCCTTCTATCTCCTACAATGGCTGAGTTATGCTCGAATAACTGTGTTGCTTAACTTTTAAAAATGTGACAATGACGTCATAATTCCATGATGAGTCGACATTTTGCTCTGAGCTCAGAACTTACTGGAGCCATAGCCAAAAGACCAAAAATCAGCTTTCTGTGCCTGGCAGTTTCTTCAATCAATTCGTTACAGATATATATATATATATATAAATAAATATATAAATAAATATACATTAATCGAGTTTTAATAGTAAGGATGCAGCAACGGCACGGCTATTTTCCAGTATCCCAAACACATCCCTGCTCATGACCAATAAAAATGTTTTTTCGAGAGGCTCAAACGTCTACAACTTTGTATGGCAAATAATGGAGAGTATTTTGAAAAAACAAATCATCAACAGTGTACGTATTGTGTATTTGTGAGATTTAGGGGATAGTGATCAGAACTTAACACTCGTAGTATTATAAAAAGCGGTAAAAAACTATAATGCCATGATAGAAAGCCGTGATAAATCTAAGCAACTAAATATATTAAAATACACGTACTTACGTAATTAATACAAGCGCGCTTCGCTTGATTGTGCTGCGGGGTTGGCGGACACTTTGTATCCGCCGGAGGCGCCCGCAGGGCGCCTGAGATCACATTGATTGATTATAGGGGAGATAACATCTCAAAATATGTCTGTCCTACTATTGTAATCGATATTGCACGAAAAATCACTAAATTTGTCAATATTTAAAATTTTGACGCGTAATGATGACGTCATAATAAGATGAGTCATCATTTTTTGATGATAGTTGTGCCATATGTTAGATATACTAATATACATAATCTATTAAAATTTCAGCCTTCTATCTCCTATAATGGCTGAGTTATGCTCGAATAACTGTATTGCTTAACATTAAAAATGTGACAATGACGTCATAATTCCATGATGAGTCGACATTTTCGTCTGAGCCTAGAACTTAGTGGAGCCATAGCCAAAAGACTCTCACATGCCTGACAGTTTCTTCAATCAATTCGTTACAGATATATATATATATATATAGAGAGAGAGAGAGAGAGATTAATCGAGTTTTAATAGTAAAGATATTCAATTCATTAAAACACTTAGGCATAATTCAAAACAAGTAAGTCAATTCTTTCACCAATCCGATTTACAGTCACCAATTCTGTCTTTGTTACCAGCTGTAAATATTCCTGAAATTACTCACTTATAATTTTCAAACATTAAACTATGTACATCCTACTCACCGACTTATTCTGATACTGTTATCTAATATAGTAATCACGTACAATTTATCTTTACTATACGCATCCAATTTTCTACAATTGCATTACTATCATGACTCATGTAAACATCGGATTCACTGGAACCAAATCCCAAAATAATGCCTGACCATAGTCGAATTATAGCCATATAATGGGTGGTAAACGGACACTTCGTCGCACGGACGGACGGGTTTTACCCTCATTTTCCACAAAAGATGTCAAATCATTACTATCCACGGGTTGAATATATTCATCATCGCAACTTTTACTATAACTAATAAATGATTCTAAATTTTGTATATGCTTCTCAACATTCTTAGTGAAATTTCGGTTTAATAAGACCTAACACAAATCCATAAAAACATTATCTAAATTTATCATTTGAGTACAATTTATCACATATCCTATAGTATGAAGAAACAATTTTTGAACTGGTTTAGATAACTTTTTTATTCACATTAAAAGCTATTCCATTCATTAGGTGAGCGGAACCCAAGTGAAGAATAACGCCGAATTGCATACAAACCTCCTCCTGACTAAATAATAAGTTCCAACATTTCTCCAAGTATGTGAAAATATCAGATTTAATAAAAGCGTTAAAAACACTATGAATAGTGCCCAGCTAGTATAATCAATCTCTACATAGCCAATATTAATTCCTCTACTTAAGACCTTTTTTGAGTCAAGATACCATTAATGTAAGAAATAAGATATTTCTGCAGAAGAATGAACTGAACTAATCATTTCTTGAATTTGATCTTGAGAATACATATGAACTATGAACGGATCATGGCCTAAAGACTGGATGTACCCTCGAAGTATATTATTAACTGTAATATTTCAATAATATTCCTGTAAACCAGAAAGTTCGCTCCAATTATCGTTAGAAAACCTTTGAAGACAAGACAAATCAAACTTAGCCTTCCTCAAGACGCAGGCACTTCTTACATTGTTAAAGTTGCCAAAAGATAACGCAGAGCGCTCACAATTGGGATGGGGAAACTGTTCATAAAAGTAGTTACCAACTGATTTTCAGTTAAATTAGAGGCTACCTGCAATCTTAAACTATTCGAAATTTTCTTGAGTTGGCAATGTCCACATTTGAATGCTGAGGGGATAAGGTCCCCATTACTTCGAAATTGACAGTAATGTTAACAGGCCGAGAGGTAAAAGTTCATTCTGTATTGTAAATTTAAAACGAAGACAATTAGAAAACTTGCATTCTGCATGAACAGTGAAAAAACAAGTATTGCTTTTCCTACTATAATTTTACCTATTTTTTTGTATTTAAAGCAAATAATACAAACAAATGTAGTTTCGATCTTAGCATTAAAGGCATTGGTCCAATCCCTCGAAAAGATAGCTCGGTTGCCCTGTACCATCGCTATATTTTCCCATTCACCCAAAGTAAAATTAAATTCCCCATTAGAAATACTAGGGAGATTTATCGCATCGTTGAGATTTCGATCACTTTACAACTATCATTATCTCCACTCTTAGATATCTTACCACTCCTATCAAGATATGCGTTCCCTTGATATACCACCTTATCGTCGGACTTGTTCAACTCACCCTTAGATGGCATCTCAGCAGCTACTAAGTCCTTTATCTGACCGCGATTCTTCATCCAATTAGTATAGAGTAACGTGCGTTTCCTCTCTCTGTTGACTCCGTACATCGATATGCACAATTTTCCCCAAAGAGAATTGCTTGCTCTCCTGTTTTCTTTATTTAATGCTGAATTTAAAGATTCAAAAGAATCGTATCCCAATTGGTGGAGTAAGGCCTGATAAAAAGTAATACTCTCGGGATTATTCATCTTTTCTGACTTGGAATTATGGAAGTAGTCAGAGGAAAATCGAGAAGAAAAAAGAGAATGATATGGAAATGCGGAATGCAAAATACGAAATGCGAAATGCGAAAAACAAAAATGTATGGAAACGTCAAGTTTGAATAATGTTAGTTCGGAAAAAAACCAACATATTTATATATACTAATTAGGCTGGGATAAATAAAAAAAGTAGGAATATTTAATTAATTATGAATTGACCAGGAATTATGCATTGATTGTGTAAACAAATTCAGTGACATTCATCAAGAGCGTAGATAACTATGGATAAATAGCTAAGTTTGTCTAGATCAGATCCTAGTTGGATACTAGTATGAAATTATGCCTATTACCAAACTAGTAAATACAAAATTTCGTTCCCTGCCATTTAGCCAGTTTTACGAATTTAGTCTTGAAAAAGGATTTCAGGGGTGCACCAAAGCTCATCTTCATGTGGTTAAAATGGATAATTGCTACCATTCATATTTACTGAGTTATTCCACAAGATACGTGACATGGACTAAAAGTGTCACTGCTTACTCATCATGTAGGATATTAAAATTTCACATATCAAATATGAATGCACCAATGCTCCTCTACACAATGGTGTAATTAGATTTCATCTACGACATATGCTTGCTGATTTATTCATGTTTTAACGTGACATGCGAATCCGCCGCTGAATCGGCCGCTAAGATAACACTCGTTAGATTATTGCGGATATTCTTTAACAGATGCACAGTATCAAATTGAAGGTAGTCTTTCCAGAGGGATACCGACAGTTCGAGACGCGACAGTTTGATACCGACAATTCGAAATGCCGACATTTCGATACGCGACAGTTCGATACTACATTAAACGAAATGTAAGTGTAATAAGACGAAAAGATAACTCAAATTTAATGATTTTAGCTATTCTAAAGATACGTATCTAGTAATAAGTTTGGATGTAATGCAAATGAGAATTATATTTGGGTACATAAGTTCGGATCTCTGTTACTAATCTAAATCCAATCCAATATGATGCGCTATACCACGGAAGAAATCCATGGGTGGACGATTGAAATAGTACCTGACCAAATTTCGAATTGATTCTTCTTGATATTGGCAATTTCTCCGTTTTGTTGGTTTTTCTTCTCCTTGAAATTTTACTTGTTTAAATTCAACTATCCCTTGCTCCAACTTTAAGGCCTGAATAAATTTCCAAATAGTTGGGTGACAACAACCAACGGTGGCGTTAAACGAACGATGCCAGGCCTCGATTGAATTTGTCGTTCTTGGGTATCCAGTCAGTACCTCGAAATGACTATTCCATATTTCAACAGGAAACAGTGGTTGTTGAAAAGTGCCACCAGGTAGAATACGCCCAACGTAGGTACGCTCGAAATAGAGAACTAAACCCTCAGCCATTGGCATAGGTAGATCCTGGACTACTCCAAGAGATTTAAGATATCGCAAGGTGGTGCAAAAGCTAGAGCAGGTGATAGTTTAATTTGTATCGCGAAGCTCTCGTTTTGCTGATATTCGTTTTGTAGACCTTCCGCTTGAATTTTGCGGAATATGTTCTGTGTCAAATGAAAGAAACATCCCTTTATATGAGTATGCGGCCAGAAATTTGAAAATGCATTTGCAACTGCCTTTTCGAAGTCAATTAACATATGAGTAGGGTGAGCATGTGGACAGAGTTGTTTGATTACTTGCCACATTCTCGTGTAAGTAGGCTGAGACTTATTAGGTAAAAGTACGGATCTAATAACATTGATTGAAAAAGAAATCGAGTCTATTTGTCACTGATTTATATGAATTCACATTTTATCAAATTTTGGATATTCTCACATCAAACTGTTTCGTATCGAACTGTCGCGTATCGAAATGTCGGCATCTCGAATTGTCGGTATCAAACTGTCGCGTCTCGAACTGTCGGTATCCCTTTCCAGAGCAATATGGGTTGCGGATAACATTAGTATTATCGCCCATTCCATGTAAGTGTCTAAGTTGCATGAAAGCATTGACGTTTGTGGTATGATTGTCAGCTACTATCGCACGAAGGTTAAAATCTGTTTGGGATAGCACATATATTTGTCTAAGTTTGAATGGACTAGTTTCCATGAAAACATTAAGATAGGTACTGCTGATACTACGAATGGTATTGGTTAGCGAAATAACCATAAAACACATGATACTCTAGTTTACAATCAAAATGCACTTGAAGCTGTAAGTACATTTCATCTAAGAGTAAGACTACATCGTTCCTGATTAATTCGTTGTCCCGAAGTACTGAGAGTGCATTACAACTATCGATCGAGGAACGATCGACGTAGAGATTCACTGGTAGTCATAGGCGTCGGAACCACCCGCTACCCGGCATGGGCCGGGCGGCCCTAAGGGGCTGCCCGGCTTTACCCGGCATCGTCGGTTATGGGCCGGATAGGCCCAGAGGGCCTACCTGGCTGGGTACAAGCTTACCTAATACATTCCCAAAGTCCTAGAACCGTGTATCATGCAGTTTAATTACTGTACCCACTAAAACATAGCAACTAACATCATGACAGACGACCGGAGTAAGCAGAAAGGATAGTCGATTTCTATAGAGTTTATTTATGTTAGTATCGATTGGGCTGACCCCGGAGTCTTTGGGCCGGGCGGCCCGAAGGGCCATTGGGTCCATTTCCGACGCCTATGCTGGTAGTACTTTAACAGTTGATAAGTATCGAAGCAAAAGGCAAATTTAGAATGGCTGGTGTATACTTAGGTCTACCACGAGGATTGATGCAACAAATGTTCAATAATTCCTTTATAACCAGAATGTCGAATTTCGAAGGCATGTTTTTGCAATAGTTAGAGAGGTTATCAAGTGGATACAAATGAGTCAGCTTAGATCCTGCAGTCCTATCAATATAATCAGGTAGAGGAATAGGAGAACCTTCATAACTAAGTCTGATATGAAAGTTCGTGTCAATAGAGATACATTCCTTTACACGTGTGATTCCAGCATCAATAACTAGATGGTAAGCAGTAACTGAGTCCTGTGCTATGTGCATCGTAAAGTCTCGATATTCGGGACTCTTTCTGAGATAATTGATGACAACTTCAAAATCTCGTATTGTATACTTTTCCAAATATAGAACAAGTTCATCTGGTTGGAAAATAAGTACTTTTGGTGGCTTGCACGATTGTGCGGGAACAACTGCCTGGCTTTTAGGTATTGACAAAGGGTGGATGGTTGGAATTGGATTCAATGAAAAACTAACTAAACGAGTTCGAATTTCATTCGATTTGATGTACTTGGCTTCAAAGTGATCAGACAAATTCGAGAACTAGTTATAATATAATTCGGGCTGTTCAAAAATGAAAGCCATTTCTCAAGTAAGTCATCATACCAAGGAATAGACGGGAATCTAAAACGAGGAGTATTAGGAACATTAGCATAACCGGAATTACAACCAGATACTGAACACTTTTCAGGCATAGAGCTAGAGAAATCCTCGAGTATAATAACATAAAAATATTCTCATTAGAATGGAAAGTTTAACATTTGTGGCCATTATTATAAACGGCCTGCTATTTTCTAGGCAACAAGTGCGCTTCGCTTGCTTGCGCTGCGCGCAGCTTGGGGACAATATGTGTCCGCAGAGTCGCCCTGCGGGCGCCTGGAGTTACTTAATCTAACCTATTTTGGGATTTTTTTGCTATATATAAATATTGTAAACAAAAGTTAACGGATCCGAAAATAGAAAATATTCTAAATCTACACCACTAAAAACCCCATGTCAACATTTGGAAGCTGGTCTCTAGCCTATTTTTGTAATTTGTTTACTTTATGTAAGTAAACAAATTAATTATCATATTTACACAAAAATATGATATTCGAAATCTACATCCCTCAAAACATCACATGTTAACCGTTGAAAGCAAGTTTCTAACATATTTTGATTCATTTACTTTATGTACCTATTGTAAACAAAAGTAAACAAATTAATTAACAAATTTACTCGAAAACCCCATGTCAACTTTAGGTGAGAGAAGGCAGAAATTGTAATAGAACGTGTCTATATTAATATTCTTCACATATGATACAATTCTCAAAAAAATGATGACTCATCATTCTATTATGGCATCAACATTGCGTCCAAAAAGAAAAATTTGACAAATTTGTGATTTTGTTGTTTAGTTGCTATTGAATTTTCCAATATAGCATCAATTGGCTAAAATGGGTTTCATGAGCAACCACACACACACACACAAAAATTTTGTTTTAATCACTATATCTAAGGATTATTTAAATTGTCTTAGAAGAAAATATAAACAAATCTAACTATAACTTAAAATGAACAAAATTAATAGTTATCCAACATGATCGTGATAAAATCATACAACTAAATTAATCTACAAATTTAAAAGGTTTCCCGGTTATTTTCAAAGGAGAATAGCCCTCTGGTGGAGGGTTGTGCGATATTATTGTCTCTAATTTTATATTGAGATTGATTTTACTAGATGACTGGGAAACGAACGAGCCCGGAGTTTTTTTAGAATTATTGAATGCTTCGATAACAGATGGAGCAACATAACTGAATCCTTTAAAAATAGTATTAGCAGACTGTGAGAGGGAACAATCTTCAGGTGAGTCAATTGGATCCTGCCTTGTAAACCTTACATCAAAATTGCTTGAATCTTCTTCGCTTTGTAGGATAGGTTTAAAAGGCGGGTCAATATCTAAAGTTAGAAGTTTCTGCCAATTAATATTTTGAAAAAAAATATGTGACTTAATTTCCATTGCATCTTGAGAACTAGCTCCAAGACGATTATGAACACAACGGTTTAGGAGCCTTTTTAAAATGTCACGAGCATCTTGGGATAAATAAGGAGGAAGTAAAAGTTTGCCTTTCAAAATTTTCTCAATTGATTGCTTACGATTCTCTCCCAAAAATGGAGGTGCACCAGTTAACATATCATACATTAATGCGCCTAAAGACCACCAATCTACAGATTTATTATGACCAGTTCGCTGCAGGATTTCAGGTGCCATATATTCAATAGTACCACAAAAAGTATGCGTAAGAGAACCATCCATAATCCCTTCCTTGCTCATCCCAAAATCTGTCAAAACTACATTCCCTAATTTACTTAGCATAATATTTTCAGGTTTTAAATCTCGATAAATAATACCGTGGCCGTGTAAATGTTCGAGAGCAAGAGTAATCTGTCCAAGATAGAAGGAAGCGAATTCTTCGAGAAAGATACCTTCTTTTTCCAATAGTGCAAATAATTCACCGCCTGAGAGATATTGCAAAATCAAGTACAGCTTACCACCTGTTTGAAAAGCGTAATGAAGTTTGACAATAAATGGGTGATTTATTGCTTCTAGAATATTACGTTCTGATTTTGTATGAAGAGTATCTTTGTGATTACGAATGATCAAAGCTTTCTTAAGTACCTTCATAGCAAACACTTTCCCCATATCACAGCCAATGAGCTTTCTTACAAGATATACTTTACCATAGCCACCTTTCCCTAAGACTTTGAGGATTTCAAAATCTTGAGACTGAGCCTTCATTAACTCTTTATCGATGCTAGAAATATCATCAATCAAATGTTCTTCCTTCAGGCAGGTTTGATCATTTAAAAGATCTGGAATATAATGTGAATTCTCAAACTTTTCTGTTGAATTAACAGTTTCATTCTCATTTGATTGTGATATGGTAAAAGTGGGAGAAAGATTAATCGATTCGAGTTCAAAATCAGTATCAAGTTTGAAAAGTGAACAATGGTCTTCAGCTTCGGCCATGAAAGTGAAATGATTGATGAACAAGTAAATATGGCTAAAAGTTTGAACTGAAGAATAAGTGCTAAAAAAGTTTAAGATAATATATACAACATAGGTTAAGAAGAATGTGGAATGAGTTATTAATAATGAACAAAAGCATTCACAGATATTTATTCTCATTTATACTGCTGATTTAGGTGTATTTGAACCAAATATTTACAAAAAATAGCAAGAGTACCTTCAAAATCCACAAATTTCCTTGAGGCCCCTAACCCCGAATGTTTTGGGATAATTGTGAATAATAATTCATATTCCTAGCACCACGAAGTATAATCTATCAGTTTAGAATGGTTAAAGAGCTTCTGAAAAGTATATTAGGAAGTTAGATCGAAAGTCTACGACTTTTGGTTTCCAAGTTAGGATTTTCGAAAAATGCTACGTCATCATATAACAAAATCTAAAACTTAACATTCCATAGGGTGTAGTGCAATTATTATCATAGAATCATATATTGTACACTCATAAAAAGTATATTAGGAAGTGAGAACTAAGAATTTGGCTTATTTTTACAGAGATAGAGAGATATCTCTTTTTGGATCATAAATGGAGGTTTTTGACCGAATCTGCGAGGTCCAAGGCCAGAACTTTCAAAATAATTATCAAAAGTTCTCCAATTTTTCTGCACACATTATTAACGACAATTGTATTCATTATTTAGCATAATAGCCACATTTGGGCACATATTTAATGATTAGATTCGCCATTTTCTGATATATTCAAAGTTCTCCATTGAATTTGTATTATAATTAAATCAATGATAAGTCGAGAATTTTTTATTTTTTGACAAAGGAATGTTCGAGGAACCTATATATTTTCGCATATATCCTTTTAGTTAAGAATATAATAGATTATATATGACATCGCCCTGTTTCGGGAACAGTAATATAATGACATTAGCAATAAAAAATTTTGCCGTTTTTTTACGCCAGGCAAGCTTTTTCGAGGGCGGTATCCTTAACATACTACTTACTTGTTTTGTTTTAAAATCAACCACATGAATTATATATTTATTTGCTACCTTGTTGTGAAGTTTTACAAATCACTGTCTTTTCATATACACGACTCAAAGTTGATCCGAAACACTCCACATAAGCATCAATCTTTATTACTCTTCCGGAACGACTATATCCTGTGTTGTTCCAGGCTGCAAGTCCAACTGTAAAAGTCAAGCAGAATATCCCTCTGCTTTTCATTTCCCAAAGAATCGTTTAGGGTAATTCCACGCCCACGGAAAGACTAGGAAGCAAACACGCTATGTGAGTAGGTTTCTATAATATATTTCTTAAACGTATTAACTGATTGTCACAATTACACTTCACATCATTTAGATATGTATACATTATTTCAAACCAGATGACATCGATAGAACCATTATCTACAATGACGGGCTTCGTACTGTTACAGTTTCCAGGATAGAATAGCTCTAAAGAAAACTTCAGTACCCAGTATATTCCCTAGCTACCCTTCTTATCTTTCTGAATGGAATTCCAAGCCTAAGGGACTATCTTTGGACCACAGTGAACGATTGCTGATGGAATCGCCTACTCTACTAAGAGCATAACTGACAACGAAGAATAGGTAAATAAGTTCTTAGTTAGTTCATTTTGAGATCTTCTTTCTTAGCTTAGCGAGCTCGACGTTCGACCTACGAAACGCCTGGATAGCTCATGTGTCCAATAACTATTTTTTATTAAGATAATTATTTCAGAAACCTATATTTACTAACAGGCTCGAATACAAAATGATCCATTAAAACTGAATAAAACATCATTTCGGAAATATTGTCAGCAGATATCTACAAGTAGTTTAAACTACGTATAATATTTCTTATTGTCAAATTTTGGATAGTGAAATCGACTTCAATTATTCAATCATCTCACATTTTTTTTCGATTAAACAACAATCCAATAATCCTAGTTATAGAACTGTTAATTGGAACCGTGTTTCATCTCCTCGCCCGCATCAATATTTAGCTACCGCATATATTGTCATTTGGGATCAGTATCCCATTATATTTCAGGTACAAGGATTTATTGATAGAGATTGAGTTATACAAGTACAGTGGATATACTAGCATTTCAAAGTTTTAAAGATGGTTATTGAGACTTCAATGCATGAATTAAATGTTTGTAGCCAATTATACTATATCAAATTAGCAGCCTTGATTATATTATAAATTAATGAGTAAATGGTCGTGATATAACGCCTGCCAGCATCCCCATTGAAGGTCTTTTTAGAGCTGAAACAACTTTACTGTTAACAGTAGTCATAGCTCTTAAAGAATATTTGAATAGTTTGCAGGGATTTTAATGAAGAAATGTATTTAACAAGCGCGCTTCGCCTGCTTGCGCTGCGCGGCTTGCAGACACTGCGTGTCCGCAGATTTACCCAGTGGGCGCTTGGGAATATTAGAGAAACAATACGTCGCTTTCTTGTTTTATACTAAGTACGCTGGATTGTCATTTGTCTACGGTTACATTAATGAAATCAGAACTGTAGCAGAAATTATGTTTCGTGATAAATATAATTTACTTCGTATTAAGTCAACTAATCCTGAATGTAAGCTCAATTTGAATACACAAAGTTCACATTGCTAAAGATTATTATACTTAAATAATCAATTCCAGTCCATGTCGTTAAAAGTTATTTTATGATCGAATTGATTGATCGTAGCATATAACACACTTTAATTATTGTCAACAATCAAATTATAGACTCAAAATAACATTATTCAATCATTTATATGAAATAGAATCGTGTGAATGGCATTATAAAAGGCTGATAATTGATTGATTCTCACATAAACCAATGAATTTCAATCACAAATAGTTCTTTTGATTGTATGCATAAGTCACTACTATTTTATTCCAATGTATTTGCATTATAAAATAATCGAATTTGATTGGTCAGCACATTTTGTCACCTATCTCGGCGAGGTGTGAACATTTCGCTTAGATCTTCATACTGAATCCTAGATTCATCATTTGACACCAACATGCCAATTTTTGTATCTCTACGACTTGCCAATTCTACAATCAATTCGGACAAACAAACAAACAAATAAACAAAAACAAAAATCCTATTGTTTTAATATATAAGATAGATTTTGATTTTGAGTTAGTGACAAATGAAATAAAATATATTGCTGACCTGTATTTGATGATTCACAAATTGAGCACCTAAATAACGTGGCTGGGTGTGCAGTTTTCTCTTATACAAAAAATATAACCTATTTGACAACTGATAAACGCTGTAAGTATCAAGCGATGCAGGATCTCAATAAATTATCGTAGATTTATTAGACAGGGGTCACTTATGTATCCATATATTGCTGTTATCGACTGCGTTACTACTTGTATTATCCATAAAACTTTCATCAAATTGCTAACTCTGATGTTCTTCGAAAACAGTTTTATCCTGATTCAATTCGTACTAAATTAAAAGTATTAATTTTAATCATAGTTGATGACAAATGGATTGATATTTGGAGAGAGAATTGTGCTGTTGTGATGTATGACGATGGGATATATTCATAAAAATTGTAAAAACCATGTGTAACCATATCCTCGCTAAAATTTTGGAATTATAATGCTATAATGTCAAAAACAGACAACTCTAAACTTCAAAAGTATAATAATTCTTCTCTTTCTTAGGAATGGTGTGACAAGACCGGATAAAGGATGAAGAAAGAGAAGTGATGTCTAACGGAATATCAACGTTTTGATCTTCCTTAATCTTAGAATATTATCTTCTCTTCATAACATCCCTCAGTTTACTGATTTTAATTCATGTAATTCACCATTTCAATAATGATTATTCGTATTTAATGTCTATTGTTAGTCTTGCAGTGCTGTGTTATGAATCTATTTCAAATGTATTTGTTTGTTTGCAATTAAAATTGAACTTATATGATTATAAACGATCATTTATTAAGTACTTAACCTTTTGAGTCCAATGATATGACTTTAGAAAGTGTGGTGCACAAATAGAAAGTGAATAAATGTTAAATTGATAATTAGTGATAAATTCACTTAGCTCGTTTAACCAATCCATGGTCCAGAAAAAAAGATCTGCGCCATTGCCTTAGTGTATTAGAATGCTATGCTTGATGACATTTATTAATACTTTTCTGAATTATAATAAATAGAATATTAATGATATTTTTGGTGATGTTTTTGATCAAATAATTTTCCTATTCTTGGTTGCGTCACTGACAAGCAACAATGCAGATCTGGTTCCATTTTAAATATGTTTCTAGCCTTTGTTTTTATAACTAACATGCTAGAAAACGCCGATTCACATATATAGGTTGATGAAATGGCATGAGTAGCTTCAGGGCACAATTTCTAATATTTTTGGATAGCTTTCCAACATGGCACTCCAAAACTTGGCAAATTAACTTTTGCAAACAAGTCTTCTTCCCCAAATCATTTACAAGTTTAATAAAATCCTCCTGAGCAGCATCATCTTTATGAGGAACGCAGTCATCCATTCAAGGATTTAGAACTAGTACAAACTGAGAATTTGTTATTTCTTGAAAATATCTAGAGAATTCATTTTTGAGTGAGAGTAAATGAGAAGCTATATCATTTTCAAAGATTCGCTGATTTCATAATTGCTGTCTTCACAACAACTGCAAAGGTGAGAAAACATTGCATCTCTCAGCATTTATCTTCCCCTCCCAGAGATCAAGCATTACCTGAATAGCAGAGAACATCTCTACAAAATTCATGATGTTGCTTTCTTTTCTTTGCAATGACGTGTTCAGAGTGTTGAGACTTTCAAAAATATCACAGAGATAACAAAGTTTAGATATCCACTCTTTGTCATCGAAAAGATCAAGCCAATTTATTTTCTTTTGAAGTTTCAAGAATTCTACTGTTTCATCTTTCAGATCGAGAAAACATTTAAAACATTGCCCCTTGAAAGTCATCTAAACTTCAGTATGATACAGTAAATTCATTTGGACTGCATCCATCTCTAAACAAAGGTTTCTGTAGAGACGTGTGTTCAGTGCACTACTTGTAACGAAATTTACAATTTTAATCACCACCTGTAAGACTAAATTTAGGGATGCTAGTAAAGTTTTGAAGCAAGTGCCTCTCGATAAATCATACAGTGATTCATAATCACACCTGAAACAACCTGGTTGACGCGTACCTGGAAACCAGAATGACTTCCCAACATAGAAGGAGTACCATCTGTGCATACAGCGCCAACTTTACTCCAATCAAGACCTTCACATGCAAAAAAAGGGTCTACTGTGTTGAAAACATCTATTCCACGTGTTTGAGAATCAAGTGGCCGACAGAAGAGCAACTCTTCTTTGAAACCACAATTGGGGATATAACGTACATGGTATCGTGGAAATAGTTCGCAAAAAAACGGAATTAGTTCGACTTTCCAAAAAAGGAAATAATTCACATAAAAACCACCATTAATCCTAATGATAAAAAGTCGAACTATTTCTTTTTTTCGAAAAGTCGAACCATTTCCGCATTACCAACGTACATATACCAGAAACTGAGCACAAAACGAAACATCTGTTGACTCGTCCAATTGTAAAACATAAAATGGTGACTGTTCAATTTGATCCCCCACTCTGTTCTTTTTTATATCTTCTGACACTTCTTCCATTTTGCGTTGAACAGTATTATCAGAAAGTGACAGAGAACTTTGCTTTTTCACTGCATCCGCACCAAACATAAGTCGTTTTTGTGCAAGGCAACACTTGCTCTTCACCAATAGTCTGAAGTTTCTTACATCATGCAATACGCAGTGAAACAACAAAAGTCGCTTCAACTGCAACTCTTGTGTTTGAGAATGTCTGTCCTGTAGTTTCAAGTCTTGATTTCTTTACATAATCTGCTTTTCTCTCGAAGAATAAAACGTCTCGATTTTTGTATGTTCGATGTTCCTTCTCAAATTGTCTCTTAACCTGGAACGGCTTCATGGACTTAGAGCAGATAAAACTTTAAGACATATCACGCATTGTGGCTTATCAATACCTTCCGTTACTAAACTGATAAAACCAAATTGGAGATAATTATCTGAATAAGCACGCTTAGGAGCGATTTCCATAGACATTTAACCGAAAAGAGCAAAATATTTTTGAATTAAGGATGCCGCCCTCGAAAAAACCATATGATTTGGCTTACAGCAGACGATGAAAGTAGAGCTATTAGAGATGTTAAGCGTGGGCAGGTATCTCCGTCTAGAAAAACTTGCAAATTCCAAACCGTTTTTGATTCTCATTTCTAGTTTTTGAGATACAGTGTCTCAAAGTCTGTATTTTTCGTTTTTCGCTAGCACATCTTAATGGTAGAAATCCGGCCACCCAAGGAATTGTTTAGGACATACCAAGGAATCAAATGCTTCCAAAATCGAATCATAGATAGTCAACCATATTTGCAACTTCATAGGACCAAAAGAAAGTTAAAATGACAAAAATTGTAAATTTGATCGGTGTCAGAAAAAAAGGGGAAAAAACTGCGAAAAATGTCTGTTTTTTGTCGGAAATCAGGAATAAAATCACCAAGTTATAAGATATCGAAAATAAAGTGGTCCTACGTTCATCGCCTAATAATATGGAACAACTCTTGAAATTTTCAAACGTCAATCTCAAACATATTTTGAGTTAAAATTCTGTAAAGACGGTCAATTTTGAAATTTTAAAGTCCCGAGATATAGAGATTTTAAGTTTAGATGTTAAGAATAATGGAAAATGAGTTATTAATAATGAACAAAAGCATTCACAGACATTTATTCGGATTTATACTACTAATTTAGGTATATTCCAAACAAATATTTTTAAAAAATAGCAAGAGTACCCTGAAAATCCACAAATTTCCTTGAGGTTCCTAACCCCGAATATTTTGAGATAATTGTGCTTCCAAGAGAGCTTCCAAAAAGTATATTAGGATGTTAGAGCGAAAGTCTACGACTTTTAGTTTCCAAGTTAGGATTTTCGAAAAATGCTACGTCATCATGTGACAAAAATCCAAAACTTACATCCCATAGGATGCAGTGCAATTATTATCAATGAATTATATATGTGCCTTCATAAAAAGTATATTAGGAAGTGAGAACTAAGAATTTGGCATATTTTTACAGAGATAGAGAGATATCTCTTTTTGGACTCTAAAATGGGGGGTTTTGACCGGTTCTGCGAGGTCCAAGACCAGAACTTTCAAAATAATTATCAAAAGTTCTCCAATTTTTCTGTACACATTATTAACAACAATTGTATTCATTATTTATCCTAATTGCCACATTTGAATACATATTTAATGATTAGATTCGCCATTTTCTAATATATTCAAGTTCTCCATAGAATTTGTATTACAATTAAATCAATGATAAGTCGAGAATTATTTATTTTTTGACAAAGGAATGTTTGAGGAACCTATATATTTTCGCATATATCCTTTTATTTAAGAATATAATAGATAATATATCTTCAATAGTTTTTAAGATATGACATCGGCCTCTTTCGGGACCATAGAGAGATATTATGCCTGGACTTTACCTATAATAAGCGATATCTCAAGAACAAATGGTCGGATCCGAACAAATTTTAATTGAAACGATCAGAATTTTATTTCTGATCCAGTGATCGCTAAATATCTGATATCAAACAGGCGATTTCCCGAGCATTATATAAATGAACTCCCTTATAGAGCTATTTTGTTTGGATTTTATTTGGCCATTCTTCTAAATCTTTGTGTTATATAATCTCCAAAGGTGCCAAAACAATGTTAAGGTTCATAACATTAAAAAATTATCAAATAGTTAAAAACTAATTAGTAAATGAGTCAAAAACCTCCAATAATTTTCCAATTTTTAGTACCTCTCAACTTTAGGGGGTTAACTCATAAAAATAATAATAAATACCGTCCAACTAGTGCTTTCAGATGGTTGAACGGTCACTAATACAATGAAATTAGCAGTAAAAATTTTGTTTGTTTTTACGCCAGGCATACTTTTTCGAGGGCGGTATCCTTAAGCAAATAATAATGTATTAAAGCTTACATATAATTCAATACTTTTCTAGATTTAGTTAATTAACAATTTACAATATCATACGTTGATATGTCTTCTTATTATTTCAATCAACAATACTGTGTCATCTAACTACAATGGTTGCAAATACAAAGTAATTAGATCTAGAAGTGACTCTAACCACAACCAAATTTAAAAAGAACACCAGATATACTAACTCTCAGTAGTTATTGTTTAGAATATATAGATGTAGATAATAAATAAAAATTTCACGCGACCCACTTAAAAAGCTCTGGCGACCCACTGGTTGAAATCCCTGCTCTAGGAGGTATCTATAGGCTAATAGGACTAGTATTTATAAGCCCTATATTTATTTGTAGTTATATCTTAGATTATAAATACTAACACTTATTCTTACTATTAAAACTCGACTAATGTTTATAGATATATACAGTCGAACCTCCGAGATCCGAACCTGCAAAATATGGGCACCTCCCTCAACCGGGCACCCATTTTTGTTTCGAGTATAGTGCCCGTATCTTAGAAATTTAGTGCCCGTATCTCAGAAATTTAGTGCCCGTATCTCAGAAATTTAGTGCCCGTATCTTAGAAATTTAGTGCCCGTATCTGAGAAATTTAGTGCCCATATCTGAGAAATTTAGTGCCCGTATCTTAAAAAATTTAGTGCCCGTATCTGAGAAATTTAGTGCCCGTATCTGAGAAATTTAGTGCCCATATCTGAGAAATTTAGTGCCCGTATCTTAAAAAATTTAGTGCCCGTATGTCAGAAATTTAGTGCCCATATCTGAGAAATTTAGTGCCCGTATCTGAGAAATATATATATATATCCATATCGAATTTAAAATTACGTATTAGGATATATATATATATATATATATTCTAATACGTGTTAATTAAGATCATTCATTACAAATTTTCCAAATATGTACAAACTAACGAATTGGGAAGTTAATGAGGCATAGCCTACTGTATATAAGGCCTCACAGTAACTTGAGGATTTGGGACTAGGGGTGCGGTAGAAGATGGTTGAACTAATACATGAGCTGCCTTAAATCATTAACAAAGCACAATAGAGCTTTGGAATGTATTACCAGCATGTATAAATATGGTGTCAAAGTGCCCATTTACGTTATTAAATTTTAGATTAGTCATCCTATGGTTGCGCAATAGGCTATATTTGTGACAAATTTGGTGATTTTCAGAGGCCGTTTAGTGGCAATTCTAAGTGTTTTTGTCATAATATTTTTCGCATAGAACTAAGATGTGAATGGGTTAATACGAAAAATTTGGAATTTTTCATGGAATGTTGCTACATCGCAGGGTTGCTGTGGAAACATGTTTTGCTCAGTTGGGGTTATATCTTGAAAACCGCGATAGCTAGACATTCAAATGTAATTCCATTTGATAGCGAATAGACTACTTCCTATTAAGGATACCGCCCTCGAAAAACCTTGCCTGGCGTGAAAAAAACGGCAAAATTTTTTATTGCTAATTTCATTGTATTAGTGATCGGTCTACCATCTGATACCACTATTTGGAAGGTATTTTTTTTAATTTTTTTGTGAGATAATCCCCTAAAGTTTAGCGTTAATAAAAATTGAAAAATTATAGGAGGTTTTTAACTCATTTACCAATTAGTTTTAACTTATTTAATATTTTTTTAAATGATATGGACCTTAACATTGTTTTGGCACCTTTGGAGATTATATAACACAAAGATTCAAAAGCATGGGCAAATAAAATCCAAACAAAATAGCTCTATAAGGGAGTTCATTTGTATAATGCTCGGGAAATCGCCTGTTTGATATCAGATATTTAGCGATCACTGGGTCAGAAATAAAATTCTGATCGTTTCAAAAAAAAATTTGTTCGGATCCGACCATTTGTTCTTGAGATATCGCTTATTATAGGTAAAGTTCGGGCATAATATCCCTCTAAGGTCCCGAAAGAGGCCGATGTCATATCTTATAAACCATTGTAGATATATAATATATTATATCCTAAAAAAAGAATATATGCGAAAATATATAGGTTCCTCGAACATTCCTTTGTCAAAAAATAAATAATTCTCGACTTATCATTGATTTAATTGTAATACTAATTCTATGGAGAACTTGAATATATTAGAAAATGGCGAATCTAATCATTAAATGTGTCCAAATTAGCTATTATGCTAAATAATGAATACAATTGTCGTTAATAAAATGTACAAAAAATTGGAGAACTTTTGATAATTATTTTGAAAGTTCTGGCCTTGGACTTCGCAGATTCGGTCAAAAACCCCCATTTAGGGTCCAAAAAGAGATATCTCTCTATCTCTGTAAATATAAGTCCAAATTCTTAGTTCTCACTTCCTAATATACTTTTTATGAGTGTACATATATGATTCTTTGATAATAATTGCACTACACCCTATGGAATGATAAGTTTTAGATTTTGGCCCTTTTTTTTCGGACACTGATAAAATTTACAATTTTTTACATTTTAACTTTCATCTGGTCCTATGAAGTTGCAAATATGGTAGACTATCTATGATTCGATTTTGGAAGCATTTGATTCCTTGGTATGTCCTAAACAATTCCTTGAGTGCCCAAATTTCTACCATTAAGATGTGCCAGCGGAAAACGAAAAAAACAGACTTTGAGACACTGTATCTCAAAAACTAGAAATGAGAATCAAAAACGGTTTGGAATGTGCAAGTATTTCTTGATGGAGATACCTCCCCAAGCTTAACATCTCTTATAGCTCTACTTTCATCGTATGCTGTAAACCAAATCATATGTTTTTTCGACGGCGGTATCCTTAAGCGATAATATAATTTCGACGTCTAAATTCAATGGTTTACGAGATATTCGACAAATTACCAAATATGACCAATATGATACATTGTCAAATATTTCATAAACCATTAAATTTAGAGGTCGAAATTATATTATCGCTTAATAGGAAGTAGTATATTCGCTATCAAATGGAATTGCATTTGAATGTGTAGCTATTGCAGTTTTCAAGATATAACCCTACTGACCAAAACACGTTTCCATAGCAACACATGAATGTAGCAACATTCTATGAAAAATTTCCGAATTTTTCGTATTAACCCATTCACATCTCAGTTCTATGAGAAAAATTTTATAATAAAACACTTAGAGGTGCCCCTAAACGGCCTCTGAAAATCACCAAATTTGTCACAAATATAGCCTATTCCGCAACTATATGGTGACTATTCAAAATTTTAACAACGGATATAGGTACTTTGACATCATATTTATATACGCTGGTAATACATTCCTAAGCTCTATTGTGCTTTGTTAATGATTTAAGGCAGCTCATGTATTAGTTCAACCATCTTCTACCGCATCCCTAGTCCCAAATCCGCAAGTTACTGTGAGGCCTTATATATAGTAGGCTATGTATGAGGATTGAAATGACAAATATACTGATTCTGAATCCTCAGTTGAATGTGATGAGACTAAATTATACAGAAAAGTGTGAATCTAAACACACTGTTCAAAACAAATTGTAAACTAATTAAAATGATGATATGACATGGTTTAAAGAAGTTATGGATATGAGACATTTCGGTTGAAAAATGTGTCCTTTTTTGGGCGACACTAGGTGGTACAAGAGGCTCTAAGTGGCGAAATATTAGCATTGAGATTCTAAAAATCGAAATTAATGTTTAGAACCCCTTTAGGGATCTAAAAATGATTAAAAAGGTCTTTTGGCAAATTTTTGATAAAAAACAAAATGCCCATAGGAAAGGCCAACCTTAATTGAAAGCGGAGTGGTTCTACAACAGTTTCAGTTTGAAAATGTTTTCGACATAGCTGTAATTTATTACACTATTTTGATAGTCCTAAAGTAAATGAACAAATAAAAACAAAAAAAGTGGGACGGCCAGAGCCCCCTATTCCGACGCCCTGGATGTAGGGACGGACATATACTGTACAATTAGATAAATTGGGAGGCAGTAGGTGTACATACACCTAGAACTCCACCGGTGGTGGTGTCAATGAATACTTACTATGATTCTAGATCAACACTCTAATCGTGATTTGTTAGATTTGATGTAGTAGTTGTAATAGTATATTTAGCATGGCAATTACTAGGATCATCTTAGTACTCATATTTGTTATGAGTTATATACTTATCAGTTTCAGTTGATTTCAGTTCAGTTAGCTGCACTAAAAGCAACCAAGTAGTTCGGTTCGCATGATTCTTCTATAGGAACTAGTTCTTCATTAAGAGAACACGTTGTTGCGGACGCAGACTAGGCACTCTCCGCAAAAAATCCCGTATATTATCATTCATCCCCCTCCAAAAAAACTGTCGTTTTACCAGCTCACTGGTTTTGGTAACCCCAGGGTGCTCAGCATTATGAACCATAGTGAGAATTTCTCTTTTTACCGAAGTGGGCACTGCAAATTTGTTACCTCTGAAGAGGAGTCATCTCAAATACTCCCCTCTGATCCTTAAAGCGTCCATTCAAGATGATACTACCTTGTTCCAATAATTTCAGATCGATATGATAAATAATTTGTTTACTTTTCTTTACAATAGATACATAAAGTAATCAAATTACAAAAATAGCCTAGAGACTAGCTTCCAACAGTTGAACTAGGGTTTTGAGGGGTGTAGAAATCGAATATTATATTTTCAGATCAATGTGATAAATTATTTATTTACTTTTCTTGATACAAACAGGCTACAATGCAATTTTTTTTGTGAAGACTTAATTTCATTATTTTAAAGTGTATCGAAATATCTTAACTAACATGCAAACTTTATTAACAACTTATAGCAGTCCTTTATTTAAAAATATGGCAAATCAAAATATTTCACATCAATGACTCCTTCAAAAGTGTGAAAGAGTAGTCAGTCATGACTGGGGACCGAAAAATGATCTCATCCGAAAGCATCCGCCGGAATCCCATATCAATTACTTCATTTAAGGTTGGCCGTTCCTATAATAGCTAACTTTCGACTTTTTCAACCGATTCATTTAATTTTTTCAGTGCAGATTTGAATCGCAGAGTTATCTGCAAAACTGCATTAATAATTGAAATAATTAGAGATAAAAATTTTTAAAAAAAAATTTTCGAAATCGGAAACAATATGCTTACAATCCATTAGAAACTTTTCAAATTCATTCATAAATCGATGATCTAACTAATGAACAGACAGATTTTTGAAATTTTGAAAATTGTTAAAAATTCACACCAAAAACCCGAGGAATTTTATTTTTAGTAATTTTCACACTATTTTTTCTTAATTCTCTTTTTATTTGTATTATCAAATTTCTGTCTATTCATTATGTTCTACTCTTCGTGATCTATCAGAAACCGTTAAGTTTTCGTCCCTATGTTGAATTTACTTAAAGTTATCACCTATATAATTGCTGAAAAAAAAGTCTATATTTATATATGTCACTCAATTTCCATTAGTTTTAGCTGTTTTGGAATATTAAATAAAATGCAAATATCCTTATTCGACAACTTAAAGCACTACTTAACTTCAAAATATGGTATATCGAATTTTCTTCATCAAAAGTGGGAAAAAATGGTCATTGCTGACTGGCCACCCAAAAATAACCACATTCGATAGTGTCCACCGGAATTCGAGATCTATAACTTCTTCGAACCATGTCAGATCATCATTTTAATACTAAATTCGTGCTCAGCACTAAATTTCCAGCAATTTGATATATATATTGACCATATTTGGAGAAGTTTTTGGATGTCCGTGCATAGCAACGTCCAGAAATATTTTCACTTTCCTGGCCGTTGTTAGGAACCCGCAGCCAAATAATTTCTCCAAATATGTCCAATATATATATCAAATTGCTGGAAATTTAGTGCTGAGCACGAATTTAGTATAAAACGATGATCTGACATGGTTCGAAGAAGTTATTGATCTCGAATTCCGGTGGACACTATCGAATGTGGTTATTTTTGGGTGGCCATTCAGCAATGACCATTTTTTCCCACTTTTGATGAAGAAAATTTGATATACCATATTTTGAAGGTAATTAAAATGATGATCTGACATGGTTCAAAGAAGTTATGGATATGAGACAAAATGTGTCCTTTTTTAGGCGACACCAGGTGGTACAAGTGGTGGCGAAATATTAGCATTGAAATTCTAAAAATCAAAATTATTGTTTAGAACCCCTTTAGTTATCCTAAAATGGTTAAAAAGGACTTTTGGCAAATTTTTGATAAAAAACAAAATGCCCATAGGAAAGGCCAACCTTAATTTTCTTCTTATACTTTATCTTTTGCAGATTTTGGAATGCTATCCAACTGTTTCAATTTTTCGAATCAACTTTGCAGATTGAGATTGTCTTACTTTCAGATAATTTCTAAGCCCTCATTTCTCTCAGATTTAGTTTTTGAGAAACGCGGTTCACTCGGAATTTTAAATTTAAACAGGCCCCAATCCCTCAATGCTCTAAATGTTAATATGATACGTTGCTTGACGGAAAAATTGATTGATTGGGATGTTGATCCCAATATTAAAGTAATTCTCGTCAAAGGTTTAGGTGGGAAAGCTTTTTGTTCTGGTGGAGATATTTTAAATATTACAAATTCTGTAAAGGAAGGGGGGCAGGTTCACAATACTTTTTTCCAAGAAGAATATGTTTTAGGTAGGTAAATATAAATATAAATAAATAAATATATATATATACAACAAACATTATACAGTCAAGGTCGGTTATTATGAACCCGCTTGATATGAACATTCGATAATTTTGAGCATAATTTTTGGCCCCCTGGTGATTCACAGTAAGCGACCCTGACTGTATTTGATTTTGTTTGTCTGTTTTCCATTATTATAATAACTATCTAACCTTTTTTTCTGGGCAATTTTATACCATTATTTTAGAAATCTCGCGGGAATAAATATTGCCCACTGACTGACAAACGTTTTCTTAGCCCCGGATTCAGAATCCTCGATAAAATATCTCGAAAGGTATGCATCCTTTATTAAAAATGTTCATACCAGTGGAATTGCTTTAAGGTTGGTGTTTCCCACACTTGTTTTTTTCTAAAAATGTGCCCAAATTGCTTTTTTATCATTTTAGATCCTTATTAGGTGTTCTAAACAATAATTCCGATTTTTATACATCCAGCCCCAATATTTCGCCATTTTGAGCCATTTGTATCACCTGGTGTCGCTCTAAAAACGACACATTTTAAATGCGAAATGTCCCACAGCTTTTAACTTCTTTTAACAGTACCATATCATCTTTTTAATGCTGAATTCATGCTCAGCACGAGATTTCCAGCAATTTGATATATATATTGACCATATTTGGAAACTTTTTTGTTTGACTGTGCCTAGCAACGGCCAGGAATTTTTTCACATTCCTGACCCTTGCTAGGAAAAAGCAACCAAAATATTCTCCAAATATGGTCAATGTATATATCAAATTGCTGGAAATTTAGTGCTGAGTACGAATTCAGTATTAAAATAACGACTTGGCATAGTCAAATAGAGTTATAGATATGGGATTTCGCCAGATACTATCGGACAAGGTCATTTTTAGATCCCCAGTCATAACTAACAACTTTTTCACACTTTTGAAGGTGTCATGATGTGAAAATTTTTGATATACCATATTTTGAAGTTAAGTACTACTATAAGTTGTTGATTTAGGATGTTTAGATGTTATTTAATACTAGGACACAGTAAAAACTAATGGAAATCAAGCCTTTCCGAAGAAAATTGCTTTGTAGCCTGTTTTTAGCACTCAAAAAATCAATTTTACAAAGGAGGAATCTCTAGTTACAAAGGTCGTAGAGTTAAAAACTCGACGGTTTTGGAAAGATCTCGTCACGTAGAACAAAATGATAGAGACATTTTTGATATTCTACTTTAGAAAAAAGTTAAAATATTATCCCTTACGAATATTGCCTCTAAATTTTGTATAAACTAAATTTGAAAGAAAAAATTATTTCGGTTAAAATTGAAAATTCTATTCCTATTATTTTCTTTATTCAACCATTTTGTGTAAGAATAATTGAGTAAAAGAGGCATAAGGCATTGAAGTTTCCTTGAATGTCATCTCTAAATTAGGTCATTTGGGAAAAAAAGATTTTCGATATTCTACTTTCGAAAAACGTTATAATATTTTTCCTTACGAAAATCTGTTTCTAAATATTGTAGCAACGAAATTGGAAGGAAAAAATTAATTGGTTTGAAATTGAAAATTCTATTCCTATTATTTTCTTTAATCAACCATTTGTGCAAGAATGAATGTCCTCTATTAATTAGGTGATTTGGAATAAAATTCAGGGGAAAATAATGAAAACTTTTTGAGTTAGTTCTGGAAGGAAACACCAACCTTAAGTGAGTTAGTATTTCGATAGTAAATGTTTGTCTTTTAGTCAATATATTTGAAAGTATCAAAAAGAAAAACTTGTCCTGGAAATTCAAATTATTTCTCATGATTGATTTTATTTTTTTATATATGATCAAAAACATGAACCCTTAATAATTAAGAAAATTATAGTTGTTTGAATATTTTACATTAGAATTCCCAAAGATTTTCGGCCGACTTTGGCCGACGCTCCGCGTAGTTTTTACTGACTTCTGCGAGCACATGAGTGTAATAAAAGTCTCCAGTAACATTCTGGCCCTTCGGAACGTAAACTTGAGCAACTGGGCCGTAGGCGTCAAATGCAATTGCGTACATTACCTTCTTGGCACGGAAATCTGGACGCGGTCTTTTAGGTCGGGGTTCGCCAGGATGCAGCCAACACTTATATTTTTCCTTGGATTTTGGTTGTGAAAAGTAAATCCAAGTTTAATCTATGGTTACTATCTCATAGAGTCGCCTTGCATCAAATTTTTCGTAATGTAGAAGATTTTCACAACATTCTACCCTCTGTTTCATCCGGGCCTCTGACAGCAAATACGGCACCCACCGAGCGCAAACCTACCTTACTCCGAGATCTTCCTTCAGAATGCGGTAAATACTTCCCGTTAAGATATCCGTATACTAAGAAATCTCTTCAATAGAGCAGCAAGGGTCATTTCGAAGAAATTCACCAACCAACTCAATTGAGGGTTCACAGGTTGCAGATTTAGGCCTACCAGTCCGAGGCTCATCTTCAATGCTGTCTCTTCACTCTCGAAATAGTCCAGCCCATCTTCTAACCGTGGAATAAGCAAGTACTTGATCTCCACAAACTCCCACGAGATCATTGTGGATGTTCCTGTTCGAATCTTTTAGCAGTGAACGAAACTTAATATACGCCCTTTGCTCTTGCTCAATAATTGACGATTTTGAAGCCATAAATGTATAAGTAGCCAAAACTGACGATATTGAAATGATGATTATGAGAAAAATACTTATGCTATCTTAAAAATTCTTTTAAATAATAGGAGAGAATGGGTAATGCTATCTGGATTATATTAATTGGTACATTCGATATACACTAGCTCTCAAAAATCAATAGTGATCAGTACTTTTGAAATGACCTAAGTAACCTGTTAACCTCTTCTTATTTACTTGAAATTACCAGGTTTTTAGGCATCTTAACCCGTTCCATCTTGGAAATTAGACATATTTCTAATTAACTAGTAATATGACATCATTTCTCCGATGCCCTGGATTGTTTTCCAAGAAATAATAATTAAGACATTTAACTCAATGAGCTATTTAATCACAACCAAAGAATAGCGAATAGATCAAATAGCGGATATCAGCTTGTCAAGCATTGCAACATCACTAAGCGTTGTCTGACCACTTTGTTATGTTATGTTAAGATGAAGAAAATTTAACAATGTTCAGATCTGTTAGGACACATTTTAAGGCGTTATTAATCTATGATTTCCAGAGAAAATCAAGATGGTGACAGGTTGATTCGACAATTTAAAAATTTAAAATCTAATGTTGTTACATACTAGCGTTGCTATTGGGAACGTTTTTTACCATTTGAGCCTATATCTTTAAAACCAATATAGTTAGACATCCAAATTGAAAAGTATTTGTTAGGCACTCAGCTACTTACTATTCAATTCTAATCAGAGGTGGCACCAGAGCTTCACCACAGGTGAGGCAAGGCTCACCGGGCCCCACCCTTGCGCCGCCACTGCTTATAATTCATTTTGTAACATTAAATCCTAAGGTTATCGAGTCTTCTATCACCTAATATGGCAAAGTTATTAGTCGAAAAACTGAAATTTCAAAAAGGGTGACAATGACATCATAATTCTCTGCATTTTCGTCTGAGCTCAGAACTTAATGGAGCCATAGCCAAAAGACACCCACATGCCAAAAATCAGCTATCTGTGCCTGTCAGTTTCATATATATATAGTATATTAGTGACCCAGCTTATTCAGAACATTTCCTGCCTTGATTTGCCCCAATTAAGCGGAGTTGGCCATTAAAATTTTTTTGCTTATGCATAGCTTGAAGATTGATCTTAAGTGCAAATAATTCTAGATTTACTTATTCATGATTAATACAAATGCATACATGTGCAATGCTACTTAATGTTTCTTTTACATCTAGACCATTTAACCTCTATTTTAAAAACTCCCTATATAAGCCTTTATAATGGTGTTGCAATGGGAGGCGGAATTGGAATATCAGTCCATGGAAAATACCGTGTTGCTACCGAAGACTCTACATTTGCTATGCCCGAAACCCTAATAGGATTTCATCCCGATGTTGGTGGTTCATATTTTTTACCTCGGCTTAGATATTCTCTTGGAATGTTTTTGGCGCTCTCTGGAACTCGTCTTAAATCCCAAGATATTTTTTATTGTGGAATAGCTACACATTTTATTCGTTCTATTCATTTATCTCGCTTAGAACACTTCCTCTCAACTATTGGTGATTCTCAAGAGGTATCTAACTAAAATGAATATATATTGTACAAACAAACTTTAAGCAACCTTGTCGATTTTAAATATGACATGATTCATCAATTTAGTTATTCAGGAACAAGAGCAATAGCTTAAATAATGTCAAAACTGTTAATTAAAATGCAAAATGACCCAAAGATAACCAAATTTTGAAAATTACTAAAAGAGGGCACTTTTGGACAAAGAATTGATCAAATTTGATTTTTTGGCATTACTTTAACAACGTCTAAACATCCCTATGACCGCTTTAGCTTCAAAAGTTAACTCAAAACTTAGTTTGTGCTAAAATTAATTACATAATACAAGTTGATTGAATTCAAAATTGTAAATATTGGTATTGATTTATAAAATTATTCACGAATTGGCTATCATTTATATATTTCTTATACCATTAAGACTCATCTTTGTGATTGAAACAGAATTAGAATGTCAAGCCTGTAAATGCAGCCATATAATTGCAAACTTCATCGTGTTATCACGTAATTAAGCAAATCAAATAATGATGAATTCAAAAAACTATCAATGTAACCACTACTCACCAATATTGGTTTTCAATGTTACTTTACATATTCCATTTACTTAAATTATCAAATCCTAATAAAAAATCTAAAAATATAGAGTTAATTAAACCAAGCTAATTTATAAGCTGACTTAATCTTAAAAATTCAAGTCAAAACTAAGTTAAAACATAGTCATCTGTATATAAGTCCTGCCATCTAAATCTCAGTAGTGGACCAGGGATGCGATCGAAGATGGTTGAACTAATACATGATCTGCCTAAAATATTTAACCACCCTGAGTTTAGCAATGTATAAATTCAAAATCTCGTGAACTGCTGATAACAAATTACAAAGGATAGATGCTTAACACAAAGCAAATGTGTGGCATATATTTGTTATATAATGTTTATCAGTATTACGAGAAGGGGGCGCTGGAAAATTTGAAGACATAAGTGAGCGGTGAGCGAAAAGGGTTGAGAAACACTGGTCTATGACATCGTGTTCCGGTACAAATGCTAGACTCTTCAGCATTTTCATTTTAATCGAAAATTCCTCATCTAGATATCGTGTTGTTAGTCCATTTGATTGAATTTGGCGAAATATATTTTTAGATAAGTCAAAGAAGCATCTGGAAATAACTGCTATGAAATTTTCTTCTAATGCATTAATTTCAGCCTATTTGAAATCAACCATAATTTGTGTTGGGTTTATTCCGGGTTCAATTTGAATCAATTGCTTGAATAGTCTATCGTATTTCGCTCCACGTTTGTCTTTAAGTAGTGAATAAATGCAGGGGATAATATAGCCATCTTTTTCACAATGAATGGTATCGAGTTGGAAGAATTGATTGGGAACAACTTTAAAAGTCCCGTCAGCAAACCATTTGCTTGTGGTACACAATAATTAGAGCATATTAGGAGTTCCGCTTGAGAACTACGGACATCGAAGAAGCTGCTCGTTGACGTAGTAGAGTCTATACAACTGTATCACTAAGCCCTTTTCGATTTAATGTACCGACAATATTTTGCACGGAGTTATGCTTTGTGAATATATGAATTTTCTTTATCGATAAGCATTTTCGACACTTAAAAACTGGTATTTGCCTATCCCAAGTGTTTTGATTATCTGCCGCAAGGGGATTTGTGTCAATGAGTTGATTTCCTGCTCTGCGTTTAACGCCTTTTTGACCCTTTTATATTTTGCAAACGATGCAATCATCGGTTTATGCTGCCTCGTTATCCATATTGGTGGATGTCTCAAGGAGAACACCACTAGGCTTAGACTCTAGTACCAATTTTGACTCTAGTGCCAATCAAGTTTGTGAAGAGCAGATACACATGATATGCACAATACACATGGAAAGAAAGGAATAACCTCTGGAGAATATGTACAGGGGCGTCGGAAGCGGGGGGGATGGGGGTGATTCATCCCCCCCATAATTTAAACGAGGGGGGATTATGCCCCCCACGCTTAATCGCGATTTGATAGTAACAAATTTCAAATTTCTTAGCTTGAATAGGAAACCTCATACACCAGTCTGCAATTTGAAAACTGGTTTGAAGCCTGATACTTTAAATCATAGAATATGTTGATGATTGAAACCTTGTTATGTGTGTATACATAACTGATAACTTATAAAATTGTTTTCCATTTGTTTCATATCTGCTGTGATGAAAAAGTACACTATTACTGAGACATTAGTAATGATTCAACTTAATATAAATTAACTCAGATTACGATTTTATCATTGATTTGTTGTTTCTGTGCTTAATTAATTTCGACGATTTCTAAAAACTACAATAAAGAAACATGACCTGTCCATCTGGTAGTAATAATCGTAAGAGACATCGACAAATATCGCTTGTAGAGATGTGCAAAATACCGAAGGCCAGTCAATCTCAAGGTGGATTCACGAATAATACGGATCAAGAGGCCCATCTTGGTTTCGAAGAATCAATAGAACCATATGTCGAATCTGTGGAGTTAGATGAGCATGAAATCGTGATTGGTGAAGCTGACTTAGTGAATTCATTAAGTCTCACAGAACGCTATGTCCCTCTAGACTGCAATCGTTTACCCTTCAGAACCTTTGGGAAAAATCATCTGATCAATTTAAAGCCCCAAAAACATTGGTTCGAAACTTTTGATTTCTTGCACTATGTACAGGAACGCGACATCGTGATATGTTACCCATGTTCCAAAACACTACAAGAACGAAAATTCCCTAATAATCTAAAAATTGAACCTTCATTTACTGATAGCAATATTGGATTTTGCAATTGGAAAAAAGCGATAGAAAAGTTTCATGACCACAAGAAATCACGGCAACACAAGGTTGCAGTAGAAGTACAGCTGTATGTCACGAAGCAAGGTACTATCTCTACTCAGTTGGATGCAGCCATGCTGAATTCGCAAGAACAGTGGCGGAGCTTCCTAGTTGGAGTAATAACTAGTCTGAAATTTCTGGGTGAGTGGCGTTGCCAGTTCGAGGCCATGATACAGACTCCGGTTTACTAATTAAGCTGATGAAACTGCGCTCAACTGATAGCACTAGTTTTTCCAAATGTCTTTCTTCTACCCGTTTGGAATACATGTCACCTGATATTCAAAATGAGATTATCCAGCTATTAGCTCATGATGTTCAACGACGAATTTCTGAAGAATTAAGAAATTTCAAGTACTTTATGATTTGTGCTGATGGAACAACAGATATTACAGGACAGGAACAGTTGTCAGTGATTCTTAGAAGCGTGGCTCCAGATTTCACTGTAAACGAATACTTTCTGGGTTTAGTCACAATGGTTTCAACTACTGGAGAGAAGATTGCAGATACCATTAAAGATGTACTTCTAAGGCTTAATATTGATATTTCATACTGTCGCGGTCAAATATATGATGGAGCAGCGAATATGAGAGGAATTCATAAAGGCGTGAGAGCAGAAATCCAGAAAATTGTTCCAGAAGCTGTTTTTGTGTATTGCAAAAACCACGGTCTAAATTTAGATCTGCAACATACTATCGAAAGCAGTCGTTGGAGTTGTGATTTGATGCAATTTTTGAATTCTCAATCGAATTTTATATTGACAGCCGTAAAAGATTTGATTTGGTGAAGAAATTGCACAGTGAGCTTCATCCAGATGACGAACTAAACTCTGCTGTTCGACGACCAGCATGTCCAACTCGTTGGGTACTTCGTGGTAAACTTTTATCAGCAACCCGAAACGAATATGATGTCCTGTTTCAAGTGATGCATGACTTAGCTGAGACTGCAGATGCCAAAACTGCAGCTACTGCTCATGGTTTCGAGCTTAGGCTTTATCAGTTTGAGACTCTACTTTCAATTAACTTGCTTCTTCCAATATTCAAACGAGTAGAAATGCTATCTAAGGCACTACAATCCAAAGAAGCCACAATCTTTGGAGCTATAGAAGCAGCTAATTATGTCATTGATGAGCTGTCTGATATGAGAATGAACGACACTGATTTCAACGTGATTTACAAAAATTGCTTGAAAATCTCTGAAGAATTAGATATTCATCCTCCAAAAGAAAACCGTATCCGCAAAAAGAATCCAATAATAGAATACGACATTAATCTAACAAGTTATACTCCAGCCTTACAGTTATCCCCCTATGAACATTGGTGAGCAAAGTTTATAGAGTTCTTAGATGTGTTGGTTGAAAAATTGAAACATACCTTCGATAAAACTAACTTGGGTATGATAGGTAATATTGAACAGCTTTTCCTGTCAGTGATAAATACAGAAGGTAATAAAGATAGCTTGATATCATCTGTGTACACCTTTTACAAGAATGACTTATCTTCAGTCGAAGATTTGCAATTCGAACTTCAGATGTTAAAGCGATTAGTAAAGTCAGAAAAGTCACCGGTGACGTCGATTACATGCTTTATTTCAATGTACAAGTCATTGACTAAAGAGGTGAGAGATATGCTACCTAATATTACACGGCTAGTGACAATTCTATTGGTAGTTGGAGTCTCTGGAGCGAGTGCCGAACGAAGCTTTAGTGTACTTCGTCGGCTTAAAACATGGCTCAGATCGACAATGACACAAGCAAGAATGACCCAACTCTCCATTCTCGCAATCGAGAGGGAAAAATCTGGGGAAACAGAGTGTCTGAAAATAGCAAGAGCGTTCATAAGTAATGAACGCCGCGAAAGGAAGTTTGGCAAATTCCCTAGCTCTTAAATACAAAATTCTGAATGAATAATTAAAGTTAATGAATCTCATAATGTTATTATTCTTTAATTCCCCCCATGACATACGAGCTTCCGACGCCCCTGTGTACACTCACAGGGTGAATAACTTTTTGCATAAGTTGTAGACACAGAAAAGAGGAGAACTGCTGACCACTTCCCGTGCAAACTAGATATCATGACAGCGAATACAATTATAATAGGATCATCCTCAGGCGAAGCAATTAACATACCACCTTTGCTGGAAATTTAGGATGTCACCTGAATTTTATCCATTTGAACAATTACGTGTTTTCTTGAGGCAAATGGTACACAGTTGCCTGATTCAGATAGCTTAAATAGTCATGTCCAGTCTAAATGATGAATAAAGTTTCCCTAGTGTATGGAACTGAAAGAGAGTTAGACATTCGAGAAATTAAATATTCATATTAGCACGGCCCACTACCTGAAAAATCAAGTTTCAATCCTTTGGAGAGACACCAATGAATTATGTTAATTTTTAGATAGTATAGATGTAGGTGTATGCAGAAAAAAATCATCGGACGTTTAAATCATTTGTTCAGAAATTTATCTAATAATCCACAAAGCCTTTCCCTAGCATATTTTGCATATTTAAACACAATCAATTCATTATATCGTATAGACCAATCATGATTAATAGTTATATACTAATTTAAAACCTAATATGTTTTTCTTCAAGTAATAATAACTATTCACATGGTGTCAGACATGATAATATCCTCCTTTTTTCAGAAATTTTAAAAAATTATACTTATATATTATTTGGTATATACTTAAGTATTAAGTTAATTTTGCATTTACTATAAAACATAATTATTTGCTCGTTGATTCATTTTTTTATCCATATTATTTTGAAAGCCACTCAAAGTCTTAAAAACATGATATTTGTATCATAGGCGTCGGAAATGGGCCCGCTGGCCCTTCGGGCCTCCCGGCCCGAAGACTCCGGGATCGGCCCAATCGATTCCGGGGCCGCTACATTCACGGCATAAATAAATATCACACTCACAATTCAACAATAACATAACTAAAACTCTTAAGAAATCGACTATCCTTTCTGCATTCTCCGGTCATCCGTCATGATGTCAGTTGCTATGTTTTAGTGAATACAGTAGTTAAACTGCATGATACACGGTTCTAGGACTTTGGGAATGTATCGGGTAAGCTTGTACCCAGCCTGGTAGGCCCGGGCCTATCCGGCCCATAACCGACGATGCCGGGTAGAACTGGGCATAGTCCGGGTAGAGTCGGGCATAGTCCGGGTAGAGCCAGGCATGGGCCGGGTAGAACCGGGCAGCCCCTTAGGGCCGGCCGGCCCATGCCGGGTGGGTCCGACGCCTATGATTTGTATATTGTTGTAATTTACCATTGGAATTTGTTGACCAACTTGTCATGTCAGAACAAAGTTCAGTCATTAGAAAATGATCTAATTATATTTAATTTTTTTTCTAAATTCAAAATATTTCTGCTCTAAATTTTCATGGGTACGCGCATGTATGAATTCCTTAATCATGGTTGAGTTATCTGTATTTATCGTTATGTTTCAGAATTCTTATAGAATTCTAATAAATATATAGGCTATATATATTATTTATTAGTGTGTGAATTTCTTCATCCACCCATTTGATATTTTATGCTTTGTGAAAAAAACTCAAATAATTACTTTATTTCACAAAAATACCTACATATATTAATCCACTTCGTATAATAATGTCATCATATCATTTAGAAGAATCATAATGTCATCAAATCATTTAGAAAAGTTTGTCAACTCTGTTCTTCGAAAGTTTTGAAATACCAATCAGTATATATTATATTGATATTATATTGCAAATATCCAAAATAAAGTCATGGTACGATATCAATATAGAAAGGAATGTACATATTAGGTGGCATCAACAAGCTCCACAGCTTTCTTCCAATATATAAATGGGTTGGTAATCCATTTTCTAAGTTAATTCGCAGATCTCTTACGGACTTTGAAGAATTCAACTTCGTAATGCAGCGGTTATCAACCTTTTTTGGTGTGGACCCCCTAAAGTAATTTTCCTATATTATGTGGACCCCTCCCCATTAACCGTAACACAAAATTTCAGCAACTTCACTCTCAACTTCACCACTGATACTCTTTGTAAATGGAATACTACACTATCATCAAATACGAGAAAAAGTCCCTGTCAGAGAAGAAACAATTTATTTAGCAAAATTTGCTTGTCTAAACTTGACTTAACTACTAAAACATGCTGATAATGTGTTTACACTGCAACATGCATACTCGAATCAAGTTGTAACGAACTATCAAAATTTTGCTCGCAGCATAACAATGTATTCACCCTATTTTGAGGACAAAAAATAATTCGACCTTATTCTAGCTTTCCCTTAATTAGTTGATCCCACAACACTGCCTGCGCATACCCTGCTCTCTTAACCTGAACCGAGGCCTTCTGAACTCGATAAAGCAGAATTGGATCGGACTTATTCCAATCGGACCTTTTACATTTTCCTAAGAAATACTAATAATATGGTTTAAGGAAATTACCACTAATATTATATTCGATTGTATTGGGAGCTGCTTTGAAATTTTGGCAATCCAGCTCTTCAGAAAGTGGTTTAGTACAAATATTCAAATAATGGCCTAACCTTATAATACGGTCCAAACTATAATTTACTAATACTATTCTTAGTTCTACTCTTGGTAGTGGTATTTTTTGTTGAAATGATCTAAGATGGGAAAAATTGCACTACTAAGTGATTTTAAATATATTGAGACAAGTAAAGTTCTTAAGTGCTAGTCTTACTGTTACATTGGTTCTATTACAAATGTACTTACCTTTTTTTACTGAAAATATGTTAAATTTGATACAAATGTAAAAATATTTTTGCGAGATTGGGAATAATAGTTCTCGAGATATCATTCCTATATATCCCCTAGAAATTGGGCCCATGATTAACTCAGATGCCCATTTAAAATTTTTAATTGATATCTCAATTTTTAGAATATCTACTTTTAGGTCCAGTCAATATTAGATGATATGCATTTTATTTCCCAATTGGATGGGGAGTTTACCTTAAATGAACACCTTGAAGAAATTGATTATTCATTTGCTGGAACCAGTATTGAAGAAATATTTGACAGATTAAATAATTTAGATAATATATGGAGTAAATCTATTACTTCAAAACTTTCTAGATGTTCTCCCACTTCATTGAAGGTATCGCATAAATCTTTACGAATCGGTTCCAGTCTTCCTCTTAAAAAATGCTTAGAAATGGAATATATAATAAGTCGAAACTTTCTAAATTCATCTGATTTTTTTGAAGGGGTGAGAGCCCAATTAATAAATAAAGACAATAACCCTTTATGGAAGCCTAACTTAATCAATTTGGTTAAAGAGGAAATTGTGGAATCTTACTTTCAAATCATTAGTGAGGATACCCTCAAGTTTTATTCTATAATATAAATTTATAAACCATATTTCTACTTTGACTCTATTTTCACAAAATTTATTTTTAAATATTTTAGCAACTTCATTATATTTTGATACTTATATATTTATACAATTTTGAACTTCATTAGAACATTAAAACTTTTCATCTTTTAAATCTTTTTCTTTGTAACTCTATTCCAGGGCTTCCCAATTAGTTATGGTGGAGCGCCATATGTCTTTATTTTCGTAGTTAGAATCGCAACAACATGGCCATTCTTCTAAATTTTGATTTGGCTCTTAGTGTTAGTGGAAGTATCAAATCCAAAAGAAGGAACAATTGGACATTTTTTGGTAAAAATAAAACTAAATGCTTAAGTTCAGTTGCCTTTTAGGTCGAGATTCTGTGAAGTAATGTCATGCTACAGTTCGGGCTAAAATCCCTCCCCAAATGTGTAATTTGGGTGTATTACGTAGGATGTTGAGGATTGGACGGTCCTCTAATTGGAGTTTTCTTAGAAAAAACCCATACTCTTTATTTTCCTATACACAGACTCTCTCGAGATATTTAGACCCTGAGTAACTTGAAATTCGTTTGCTAAACTCCTCACAGATATACACGGGGTTTTTCGGAGTTTAATGACAGAATTCTTATTATTCTTTGACATTTTCATTGGTCTCGCTGCTCCTGCACTTTGAGATTTCGAAAGCTTGGTCCTGATGTTATATACGGTCTTCAAAGAGACATCACAACGCTTTGCAATTTCGTTTAAAGTTGTTGTTTTCGATCTTAACATTTCAGTTACTTTCTCACGCTTGCTCTGTTGCACTTTGTGAAGAATTTGAATTAGGAATTTGCAATCATGCGAGTACATCAGAAAAATATTTGAATAATTGCGCACTAATCACGCAAGATGACACTGCCAAAATTTTGGAATACTAATTTCTGAAATAAAAATCGAAAACGTTAAATTTGGTAGTATCTGTGGCGTATGAAGTGATTCTAGGAAATTTATTTAGTTATCTTATATAATTACGGGTTTCTATTAAACAACATGAAAATCATAAATAATTACGTGTCAGACTGTATATCAAATAAATATAGAAATATGAAAATGGATAAATTTAAAACAAATGAATTTTTAACAATTCATTTCTTTGACCTGGCAAAATTGCGCAAATTCATTTTATACTGGGAGTACAGAATGCCAATTGTGAGTCTAGAAATCCCTTTATGACTAGATAGTCAAAAGTCGCTTCTTTTGATATAGAATTGAACAAGACTATGAGTACTATTGTAGTGTATCGTTATTTTTAATGGGGCATGAAATCATGAGTATTGTTCACGGAATATATAGTAATAACAGATGAAGGTATAACCAGTGTTTTTTTAAGGATTTGCTTAGAGGTCCCCGCCACAATGAGAGGCCTTTTCACACCAAATTGTAAACTATAATGTTTACTCCTTCGCAACCAGTGGTGTTTTGCGGGACGGGGTACAAGACCACCTTTTTTTCTAGGGAGTGCGCACCCTTTAGGTAAAATTCTCTTTAATCATTTACCTTGCGATTATTTACCCAATTTTATTCAACCACAATAAATAGACATACATGTATGACCTATATCAATATATAATTCTTATTACATAGTTCCAATAAAGAAGAAAAGCTATTTACTGATTATTATGTACACAGCCGTACAAGTATAGGTGCAATTAATTTAATCGTGCGAAACGTTTTAACATTTCGCATAATATTTATGACACCAATTGCTGCCCGTTGTTTGTTTGTTTGTGCATTTGACTTTCAATAAGTAATGAACAGTTTGCTGTTACAGGTTTTAAAGAAGCTGGCATTTTTGATGTTTTAGCTATTATATTTATGTTGGTTGTATCGCACAAATATTTTCTGTATGATAAAATTGGATGTTAGATATAATCAAATCGCACAAATAAAGCTGTACTTATTTATGGTATTTTAGGTTACCATTCAATCTATCATGCTCTAGTAGTTCTTGGACCAAACTAGTTGGGGATCTTAGTTTTGGTACCAAACTAGTTAAGATCGTTAAACATTTGTCGCCCCCAGGGGGTTTGACCATTAAAATTGTAGCGCCTCCCTACTTCTTTTTCTGCAAAACACAGGGTTGCTTTGCTAAAAAAATAAAATAGGAATGGGAATATGTGAATATTCTCATATGGGATTGGAATGAGAATGGCTTTAAGCCTATGGGTATTCCCACGTGTGGGTATCTGTGGGGATTATGTGGGTTTATGTGGTTATTTCCCGGGTTTCTATTGGTACTCCCATAGTGACCCTGTTGGAATGGGTATTGAATTCCATTCCCACGGAAACCCTGGCAAACCACCACTAGCAGTAATGAATTTACTGCATTCACATCTCACACGGCATACATGCTGAAACTATAGGATCAGAACTATATAATTTACAAAACTTACAAAAATAATGTCTTGAATTCCACGTCTTGGAGATAAAACTCCTTAAACCTTAATCATCGCTGCCCTATATGGGCAGAATCCGAAATTGTTCTACATTTCATGATATTGGCTACTTACCAATTTAAAAATCCCAGGTGAAAGGTTAGAGGCCCTTTTGGGCTCTCTAATTTGGCGTTAAATTCCAACGGGTATAGCACAAAATTCAGAGGTCAACTCAGGGCTCCTCGCGCGATAAATACGGATCCGGTTGTCCAGTGCCTAGTTGTAAAATCAATTTATTAAAAGTTTGCTTTAATTATAGACATGCGAATATTCAGTAATCAATCAATGATCGAATAGTCAGAATAAAGTTGGAATTTAAGTAGATTACAACTACATCTTTCACTGCCAGATATGTTCCTGACCCATGTACCCCCGTCAAAAGGTCCGCCACCCCTAAGGAGTGCATTCACCCCAGGTTGGGAAACGCTGTTCTGAGGTTAGCGCTAGCACTTAACATTTCAAAATATTTTCAGACACTAATCACATGAATTAAGCAATTTTAATTTGAAAGACCTGCACACACAATCTCAAATTTTGGGTAGAGCTGACTATAATAATGACAGACATACTCTTGCTATGATTAGGGTTGTAAAGGGTTGGAAACTTTCCGGGAATTTATAAGACCTGGAAATTTTGGGAATTTTAGGGTTTTTTTAATAATGAGAAATATTCAATAATTTTACTGTTCTGAAATGCATTATTTGTTTGTTTGTATTTGTCAATAGACATGTCCTGGCTACACCATTATACATTAAATTTGGCAAGTAGATATGAAAAATCCATATAATTTGCATCTCGGTATACAATTTTCCAACCAGCCATATTTTTTGTATTCAATCTTTTGAATTGTAATGTTATTCACAAGAATCACAAGATTCAAAACAATTATAGCCTATATACTTTTCATTTCAATGAGGTTAAATAAAACTCGGTTAAAATTTGCCCGATATTTATTGACTAGAGCTGTAGCCAATATATTATTATAAGCTACTATAAGCTTCTGCTTACCTCATATCAGTTTTAACTTAATAACTAGTCTGAAACGTATTGTTAGACTATTTGATAGATTTTCCGATTGTTATAAGTATATAGAAGAATCGGGTAACTTATACTTACAACTAGTATTCGATTTTGTATTTCATTCTTTATTGATCCATCTCGAATCAGTTCGCCACGGTAGTAAAATTGACATTTTTTTACATTTTTCCTTTATTCTTTGAGTATTTAGAGGCAAATAAATAAAGATTTTAAACGAATTCAAATTATTTTTCTCAGAGAAATGCCTCCGAAACAATCATATTTATTTTAACACTATTCAGAAATTTTCAGGTCTTATAAATTCCCGGGAAACCTAGCTATGATCAATGCCAAAGCTAAGGCTTAAAGTTTGCAAGGGGCTAGATATGATTAATATATATATACCGTATTGCTTCGAATAAGCGCCCGGGCGCTTATTTATTTCGTGCACCCTTTAGACCCGGTGCTTATTCAAGCCCCGGCGCTTATTTTTTCATTCGCTATTTTTACCCGGCGCTCTTTTTTTTGTTTACTACATTGACTGGCACTTTTATTTTTGCCACAACTGAGAATGTTAGTTCTATTAAAAAAGAATAATGTAATGTTTCAAAAAGCACTTGTATCTATGCCACTACTGAGAATACTAGTTAGTAGGTAGGTATATACAAAAGGGACAATGTTGTTTCAAGAAGTCACTATATGTTCTCTAATATGACAAATAGGAAAAAAACATGCCTAATTACCTAGTTCAAAATCAAACAAAGTAAAATAAAAATGTAGGTCACGCATACCAATGATACCATACTACGTAGTATGCGATATTGGTTACAACAGCTTAGATTGTGATTTAAAGGATGAAATTATTATTATACATTTATGGTTTTATATTGTGAGAACCTACCTTACTCGCTAAGCTGAAAGTAACTTGAATTCAATAGAAATATAATTGAGAATGAAGACTACAGCACTCAGTATACTTATGCACACCTACTAACACCGAGTGTGTTATTTCTAACTATGGTTGACTAATAAGCTATTCGTCACATCACCTCCCTCCTCGAAAAGAAGCGGTTACTGTTTCTATGAGTAGGCTGGTGTTCCATATCTGTCCGGTTGTTTGCGTGTCCTGGACGACCGCCGTAGTTTGCTATTGCCGGGCGGTGTGGATCCCGCGCGATCCTCTTGTCCCTCCACTTCCGTATCTATAGAGATCATTATCGGTTCCTCTATGTTACTCTCATCCTCCACTCTCTCTCCCGCCTGTTTAGGCTCGTTCTGCGCCCACAGATTCACTGGCGCAGGCTGTTGTACAATTTTACAGTCGTTAAGATCTACCCATGTATACCGGTTTTCACCCTTCTGGACCTTCACGTTCGGGTATTTGATGTCCACAACTGTGTATTGTCCGGTAAACATGGGGTCTAATCCGTCTGCTCTGTTGAAATTCCTGAGTAGCGCCGTTTGTCCAACGCCTATTGTTGTAGCACCCCCCAGGGAGCTCTTATCATATTGTCTTTTAGTCTGAGCTCTGGCGCGCTCCATATTTTCTGCCGCCCGGATCCATTCCTTGTGCTCCTCTATCCTGGGGTTCCCTCGACTCACACTTCCCCCGACCCCCACGATCTGATCAATCGGAGACCTGATCCTAGAGCCAAACATCAATTCCTGGGGCATAAACTTTGTGCTGCTGCTTTTCAAGGAATTCAGACCATATGCAACCTCTTGTAGGATATGGGGCCATATCGTCTTGTCAACTTCTCGGGCTGCCAATACACATCGAAGGGTCTGTTTGGCGTTCTCGACAGTTCGCTCTACTTGGCCATCCCCCTGAGGATGATAGGCTGACGAATGCCTCTTTTCGATCCCAAATTTTGCGCACATACTTCTTACCTCCTCCCAGTCCACATTTCTCCCCTGATCTGTTAATAGCACATCAGGGACCCCATACCTGTACAGCCACCCCGTTTCAATTGCCCTCCTTACTGACTCCGCCGTCTGCTCTCGCATGGCAGTTAGTTCCACGAATTTCGAGAACAGATCCACGATTATCAGAATGTAGTGATATCCATCAGCCGACCATGTAAGTATTGCGATATCGGCCGCTTTCATCCTCCTAGGTTCCAGAACATCCCCAACGATAGGTTTCAGCGGTTCCTTCCTCTTAACCGCCCTTTTATTTTCCAAGCATACCATGCACTCCTTACAACATTCCTCGACGCCTTTCTTCATCCCAGCCCAATAGAATCTCTCCTGTAAGTATGCATATGTTTTCTCTATCCCTGGGTGTGCTACTTGATGTGCCATCTTTGTGATGTCGCCCTTCAACTTGTGGGGATTACCAACGCCCTCTTTCGAAAGAGCCCTCCCTCTGCCTCAGCTCTCATGCCTTCTTGCCTCCTAAAAGGCCCCGACACGATCTTCCCTTGCTCCTTTGGTTGACGGACTGCATTCCTAATACTCTGATCCTGTAGCTGACCGCGCTTAGTTTCCTCCCGTACCATACTGATCTCTTGTTCTATTAAGAATATGTTACGCACGAAATACTCGTCCTCATCAACCACACTATCTACTTCACACGGTGTTCTACTTAAGTAATCCGCCGCCCCATTTGCCTGGCCTCTCCTGTACTGGATCTCATAATTGAGAGGTTCAAACTCGAGTATCCACCTGGCATACTTATTACGGGGGTCCCTTTGAGCCCTTAGCCACTTCATAGGATGGTGATCCGTTATTATTATCACCTTCTTCGCAGCTTGGAGATAAACCTTCCACTTCCTTAAGGCGACTATTACTGCGTAGATCTCCAGCTCTCCTGCGGAGTATTTCCTTTGGGCTTCTTTCAAACTGCTAGACGCGAACTCTAATACCTTTATTTTCCCTTGTTCATCGTCTTGAGACAATACTGCTCCCACTGCTGTACACGACGCATCCGTCTCCACAAAGAACGGCGCGTTCCAATTCGGAAATGCTAACTGTCGTTGCTCTCCGATCAGGCAGCCCTTCAGCTTCCGAAAGCTTGCTTCACACTCCACGCTCCAATCCCACGGCACGCCCTTCTTTGTAAGCCCATGTAAAGGCTCCGCCGTGTCTGAAACGCCTGGGATATAATCCCGATACCAATTGATCAGTCCCATGAATTGGCACACTTCTTTTTGCATTTCGGGTGTGGGAACTGGGCGACCTTCAATAGTGTCGCGGGCAGTGGTCGCTTGCCTTCTTTCGAGACTAGATGTCCCAAAACTCCACTTCATCATAGCCAAAAGCACACTTCTCCACGCTAAGTTGAATGCCCACCCTGTGCAATCTTGCTAGGGCCTCATCCAAATGCTCCAGGTGCGTATCGAAACTGGGCGAGTGGACACATGTGTCATCAACAAATGCCTGTACATTCGGACACCCTCGTAGAGCCTGGTCTACCGCTCGCTGATAGGTAGCCTGTGAGTTTGACAATCCAAAAGGCATGCGGTTGAATTCAAACTGGCCGCGCGATGAAACAAACGCAGTGAACTCCCTATGCTTTTCCTTCACAGGCACGCTCCAGTATGCGGATGCCCCATCCAGTGTAGAGAATACAGTTGTCCCTCCCATACGATCGAAAACATCTCAGGGATCCGGCATCGGATAGGCATCTCGCTTCGTCACATCGTTGAGATCCCGGTAATCTACGGTAAATCGATGGGTCCCGTCCTTTATCTTCACTAAGATCACTCGACTCGCCCAAGAGGAAGAAGAGGGACGTATGATCCCAATCTCGTGCATTTCATCTATCTGCTTGGATACCTCCGCCTCAATTTCCGGAGAAACACGCAACGGCCGGATTCTGATCGGCCGTTCATCTAGAAGAGTGATACCGTGTTCCGCGGTTCCAATTTCGCGCGGGCTCTTCGGGTTCTCCACAAAACGTCTTTCCATCTCGAGAGCACCTTGCGTATGGCTGTCTCTTCTCGCGGTGATAGTTTCGGGTTTATATCGAACCTGGCCTCCAAGCTATCTCCCTCCTTTCCCATTTCAGTCTGCATAATTTCTGCTCTAGTCGCCGCGTATCACCCGCGTGCCGCAGCTAAAGAGGTTTTCCAACAACCACCTAGCCTAACTCTCATGTTTTCCCAAGTAGTATTCTTGAAGCTCGCGAGGAACCTTCGCCCCAATATAACCACCCTATTGTTAGTATCGAGTACTTCGATTTCGTGTTCTAGTGGTCGACCATCCCCCACATCTATCGCCACGCAGGCCGTACCACAGACCGCAAGCGCTGTCCGCCCTAGCCCATACACTTGACTATATTTTGTGCTGTAAAGGATATTCATCTTTTGTACGGTGCATCTGTCCACCACCGAAGGATCTGCCCCCGTCTCCATCATTACATTGATGGGTATACCGTTCCATTTAACTGATACCACAACCGCCGTCTCATGTACAACACTATGCTGCGTCGTGGCCTGAAATACCCCTCTTCGACTTCGTGTATGTGGGCAATAGCGGAGCTCGTGTCCTCTTTCGCCACATTTCGCACGTTCCGGGCATTGGGCCATAAAGTGCCTGTCCGAGTCGTAAATAAAGCACCGACCCTTCTTAGGGAATTGGCTTGCCGGATACTTCCTTGTAGGTCCATCCCGCCTCCCCATTGCCCCTTTGCTGCGTGGCGCATCCTTATATGTCTCTTTGCTCGTTACATATACCGATGCTCTGGTGTCCGAGGCCTCAGTTGCTCGCCCACCCTCAATCGAAGTCGGCTCTTCAGCATCCCCTGGTTCCTTTTCCTGGTGTACGACCGCTATTCTCCCCACCTCTCTATATCCGAAGTCTAGGGGAACATTCTTCTCAACGAGGGTAGTCTTCACTTTGACCAACAGCTCCCTCGCTTCTTTAGTCTGTATTTCCCCATGTCCCTCTAGCCATTCTCGCAGCGGCGGCTGTAGGTTCAGGGGGAGCTGAGACACAAAAATGCTGCATGCTAATGTCATCGTTGTCTTAGCTTCCAATGCTAAATCTTTCATCCGATTAAAAAAATCGTCCACGTTCTCTCCCGCCTGCCAGTCTGCCTTGCGTAATTCTCGTAGCGCTTTGTGGGGATCCTTGGGAGGATCAATCTGCTTAATTAGTGTTTCAAACGCCGCATCCAGATCAGCTGCTTCACTATTCTCCCCCACCACCTCTATCACCAACTTCTTTCCGCGTAGCTGCGGTTTATGTAGTTTGGTAACATCTGTAAGGCCTTCTTCGTTCCCCCTCCCAAAGCTCTCAGCCCGGACGTGGCCGCTTCGAATAATGGTTTCCAGTCTTGTATTCGTTCACCACTTCGCAGTACTGGGGCGGAGATACCTTCTGCCATCTTAGTTATTATCAAATATATTTATGTGAGAACCTACCTTACTCGCTAAGCTGAAAGTAACTTGAATTCGATAGAAATATAATTTAGAATGAAGACTACAGCACTCAGTATACTAATGCACACCTACTAACACCGAGTGTGTTATTTCTAACTATGGTTGACTAATAAGCTATTCGTCACAACATGATGTTCAGAGAACTAAAATGCCCCGGCGTCCGACGCTTATTCGAGCCCCGGCGCTTATTTATTTCGCTCACCCTTTAGACCCGGCGCTTATTCAGGGAAATACGTTAAGTGAAATCATTGAAGTGTTACCATATCTTGTTAGCAAAATAGGGAAATGGAAGTAATTACCATTCTCAAAATCCAAAATTTCAATTATTCTGATGATAGTGTTTGAATTGTATTCTAAGTTCATTCATTGTATATCAGACTATTTAGTATTTCAACATCACGAGATACCATGGACGCGTTTATTCACACGAATAGAAATTTAACCTGTTGAGAATGAAGCATAAACACACGATGTAATAGCACAAATGACTTCACTAAAGTATATCTCACTATGGTTGAGAGCCCTGCAATATTTATTCTTATAGAAAGCATTAATATAGTACTAGACAATATATTTAGAATATTACTATGTTGTAATCCAGGATCAATTCACGTGTTAACAATGTGCTTCTATTCGATGAACAAAATTGGTTCTGTTTTCAGAGACAAAATATGTGTTCAAGGCTGTGAGGCACAAACTATATTAAGTATGGACAGGGGCGGCACTAGCGTGCTACAATAGGGTGGGCAACTGAAAACTGAAAACATCAAAGTTTCTACAATTTATATCTGACACCAGTAAGAAAATCTAAGGGTGGGCATCAGGTTGGGCCAAGGTTGATCGATGGTGGGCGGTTGCACACCCCTACCCACCGCTAAATCCGTCACTGAGTGTGGGTATGAGATTTCAAAATCGATATCATGAAGCATAGCCTACTATATATAAGGCCTCAGAGTAACTTGCGGATTTGAGACTAGGGATGCGGTAGAAGATGTTTGAACTAATACATGAGCTGCCTTAAATCATTAACAAAGCACAATAGAGCTTAGGAATGTATTACCAGCATATATAAATATGGTTTCAAAGTACCCATATCCGTTGCTAAAATATAGATTAGTCACCATATGGTTGCGCAATAGGGTATATTTGTGAGAAAATTGGTGATATTCAGAGGTCGTTTAAGGGCACTTCAAAGCGTTTTTATTATAAAAATTCGCATAGAACTGAGATGTGAAAGGGTTAATTAATGAGGCTAAAATGTGTGGCTTTATCCGCAAAACTCCACCATGTTTATCCGATGGTAACTTTTTTTATAGCTCAAATGCATACTTGATTCAATTGCTTGTTTATATATATATATACACTGCCTGTCAAAAATTATTCCAACCATAGCCTACTATAATAAGGCCTCAGAGTAACTTGCGAATTTGGGACTAGGGATGTAGTAGAAGATGGTTGAACTAATCATGAGCTGCCTTAAATCGTTAACAAAGCACAATAGAGCATAGGAATGTATTATCAGCATATATAAATATGGTGTCAAAGTACCCATATCCGTTGTTAAAATTTTGATTAGTCACCATATGGTTGCGCGCAATAGGGTATATTTGTGACCAATTTGGTATTTTTCAGAGGTCGTTTAAAGGCATTTTTAAGCGTTATTATTTTAAAACTTTTCGCTTAGAACTGAGATGTGAATGGGTTATTACGAAAAATTTGGACATTTTTCATGGAATGTTGCTACATTCCAGTGTTGCTATGGAAACGTGTTTTGGTCAGTTGGGGGCATATCTTAAAAACTACGATAGCTAAACATTCGAATGTGATTCCATTTGATAGTTAATATACTACTTCCTATTAAGCGATAATATAATTTCGACGTCTAAATTCAATTGTTTACGAGATATTCGACAAATGACCAAAGGAGACCAATATGATAAATTATCTAATAATTCGTAAACCATTGAATTTAGACAATTAAATTATATTATCACTTAATATGAAGTAGTATATTCATATCAAATGTAATTACATTTGAATGTGTATCTGTTGCAGTTTTCAAGATATAACCCCAACTGACCAAAACACGTTTCCATAGTAACACTGGAATGTAGCAACATTACATGAAAAATGTCCAAATTTTTCGTACTAACCCATTCACATCTCAGTTCTATGCGAGAAGTTCTATAATAATAACGCTTAAAAATGCCTTTAAAAGGCCTCTGAAAATCACAAAATTGGTCACAAATATACCCTATTGCGCAACCATATGGTGATTAATCTAAATTTTAACAACGGATATAGGTACTTTGACACCATATTTATATATGCTGGTAATACATTCCTAAGCTCTATTGTGCTTTGTTAATGATTTAAGGCAGCTCATGTATTAGTTCAACCATCTTCTACCGTATCCCTGGTGAAGTTACTCTGAGGCCTTATATATAGTAAGCTATGTTCCAACCTAATATTGCTTCTACTTGCCATTTGACACGGCACTAATATATCTATCTTTACTATTAAAACTCGATTATATATATATATATATATATATATATATATATATGCCATTTAGGTGATAGAAGGCTCAAATTTTAATAGAATGTGTATATTAATATGCCTCACATATGATGTAACTATTATAAGAAATGATTCCTTACTCTGTTATGACGTCATCATGCGCATCAAAATTTTAAAAATTGACAAATTTGTTGATTTTTCGTGCGATATCCTTTATAACAGTAGGACAGACGTATTCAGAGATGTTTTCTCCCTTATAATTAATCAATGTGACGCAAGACGCCCACAGGGCGCCTCGGACCGACACAAAGTGTCCGCCAGCCGTGCAGCGCAAGCAAGCGACCCGCGCTTGTATGTACATATATAGCCATATTCACATCAAGATGGTCTTTTTTAACAAATTTTCAGTATTGATCTCTACACCGGGATATAACCTCATGATATCGATTGTGAAATTCTCATACCCATATTTAATATAGTTTGTGTCCTCACAGCCTTGAGCACATATTTTTGCAGATTTAGCTTTCATTAAAGCTTCAAACACCTGACTACAATAATTTCTGATTCCCTTGATGAGTTAAGATTTTCTTTTTTCAAAGAAATAAGCTAGTACGGACGCAGAGATGAATAGACCTGATTGACTTAATAGAGTACTCTGAAACTAGTCCGTATTCTAGATTCTTAACATACAAATACTAGTAATCTATGACGTTTACCTTTTAACGCTTTTCTTATAACACCGATTATTATGTATTTAGAAACTTAACCCATGTTCACATGCACTGATTAGAGGTTCATTCTAGTTGAAATACATAGGCAATGTTCAAATATAGTGTGAACTATTCACAGTATATAGTGTTCATTACAGGGATTCCAGAACTGGCATTAAGAAAGTTGTACAAATTATTTTTTGGCAACCCTTAACTTGCTACTTTATTCTTTCCTCCATTTTAGTTGTAGTTTTATTGACTCACTACTTCTCACTACTTCGACTTGCTACCTATTTCTCATTACTTCGACTTGCTACCCAATACTTGCTACCTATTTTTTGATCGGAATTTAGTTGAGGTAGGGTGACCAATCAGTGTAAGTGTAAGACCGAAACGAGTGTGCGATTTGTAGAATCTTTTTGTAATTTCAAGTGCACAATCGCGCTTCGCTTGCTTGCGCTGCGCGGCTGGCGGACACTGTGTCCACCGGAGGCTCCCTTCGGTCTCCTGGGGTCACATTGGTTAATTATAAGGGAGATAAAATCTCTAAATACGTCTGTCCTACTGTTATAATCTTTATCGCACGAAAAATCACTAATTTTAGCAATTTTTAAAATTTTGATGAGTAATGATGACGTCATAACAAAGTGATGAGTCTTTATTTTTTTGATGATAGTTGCATCATATGTGAAGTATGTTAGTATACAGATTCTATTAAAATTTCAGCCTTCTATCTCCTAAAATGGCTGAGTTATGCTCGAATAACAGTATTGCTTAACTTTTACAAATGTGACAATGACGTCATAATTCCATGATGTGTCGACATTTTGCTCTGAGCTCAGAACTTACTGGATCCATAGCCAAAAGACTCCCACATGCCAAAAATCAGCTCTCTGGGCCTGGTAGTTTCTTTAATCAATTCATTACAGATTTTTTGGCATGTTTAATATGTTTGAAATAAATTGTTCTATATTCATGTAAAATGTAGAAAAAGCAAAAGGATATAATAGACTCCTCGTAGTTCGAATGTTTCTTAGTTAACTAAAATAGAGAATAATTGACTATAAAGTTAAGGATACCGCCCGCAAATTCTTGCGATTTGGCTTACAGCATACGATGAAAGTAGAGCTATTGGAGATTATGCGTGGACGTACCGTACCGGCTTCTAGAAATAATTATGCATTCCAAACCGCTTTTGATTCTCATCTCTAGTTTTTGAGATATAGTGTCTCAAAGTCTGTTTTTATCGTTTTTCGCTAGCACATTCTAATGGTAGACCCCCGGCCACTCAAAATATTTGGAGTGGTCCTACGTTCATCGCCAAATGATATGGAACAACTCTTGAAATTTTCAACTCTCGAGTTTTTTTTAAAGACGGTCAATTTTGGAATTTTAAAGTCCCGAGATATAAAGATTTTAAGTTTAAATGTTAATTACAATGTAAAATGAGCTATTAATGATAAGCATTTATATGCTTTTTGGACCATAAATAGGGGGTTTTGACCGAATCCAGGAGGTCCAAGGCCAGACTTCCAAAATAATTATGAAAAGTGCTCCAATTTTTCTATACACATTATTAACAAGAATTGTATTGATTGTTTAGCCTAATAGCCACATTTAGACAGATATTCCATGATTAGGTTCGCCATTTTCTAATATATTAAAAGTTCTTAATAGAATATGTATTACAATAAAGTAATTGATAAGTCGAGAAATATTCATTTTTGACAAAGGGATGTTTGAGGAACCTACATATTTTCTCATATATCCTTTCATTTATGGTTATAATAGATTATATATCTTGAATTATTTTTAAGATATGACATCGGCCTCTTTCGGGGCATAGAGAGGTATTATGCCCGAACTTTACCTATAATAAGCGATAGCTCACGAACAAATGGTGGGATCTGAATAATTTTTTTAAAAATGATTAGAATTTTATTTCTGAAGCAGTCGCCAAATATCCAATATCAAACTGGCCATTTCCGGAGCATTTTAGAGATGAACTTCTTCATAGAGCTATTTCAAATAAGTTAGAAACCATTTGCTGAATGCGCCGAAAAACCAATTTTTAGAAATGCTAAACTTTAGGGGGATTCTCAAAAAATCAAAATAAACACGCTCGAACTAGTACGACAATGTAGATGGTAGACCACTCAGTAATACAATGGAATTAGTAATAAAAGATTTCGCTGTTTTTTTACGTCAGGCAAAGTTTTTCGAGTGTGGTGTCCTTAACAATGCTAGCTCATGTGTAATGTAATTGAATCAAAGAGGAAAGATTTTAGTTTAATTCTACAAAATATCAGCGTACTTACATATTCGGTAACATCTGCATGCATTCTCTCCCAAATGAAATGTTACAGTTAGAATTGTAGTCAGAATTTATTCCTGAATGACCCACTTGATCATGGAACATTTCCAAAATTCCTGCAGCCTCACCAGTTGTAGATACGTCATTATCCTTCCCATTTACAATTACTCTTTATATTAAATAAATGCCGACTGTCTACAACACCTTAAGCCAGAGTTGGTTACGAAGAGTCCAGTTATTGCCGTTATCGACGAAACTTGGCAGCGTCAAAAATGCTCTATCCTTGGTCTGGAATTTCATTTAGTGAGCAAACAACCCAAACACTTTGTGAATCAACATCTCAACAACTACAATTTCCAATCATGGGAAACTGAAGATATTGTTGGAGACGGAAATCTCTTCCGCTGCCTATCACACATTATTACTGGGCAGAAAGATAAATATTTCCTTTATCTGATGACACACATCAATGGAGTATGGGAAGGAGATATAGAGATCATGGCAGCGTCTGCAATTCTCAAGACAGATATATTTGTAGCTAATGACGACTTTAGATGTCGACTCCAAGAAAGTTTAGCAACATTTGTTGGAACCTACTTAGGGCCTCAGTTGAGAGAGTGTCAAAAAATTCAAAAGTTTGAATCTTTAGATGATTACCATTCAAATAGTTTCCTTATGATCGACAAATGTTCACCCTAAAGAATTCAAGCCATTAGGAGATAGTTTAGTGGTCGCGCAAGGTAGGCTTCTCCAAGTGCACATTATATTGTGATTTTTCCGGTTTAGGGATAAAATCGAAAAGAGTGTACTTCTGATGTAAGCAATCGATCTAACAACTTTGTATTGAGATATTTGAGTGTAGTTTTATATCAGCTAATAATTCATTTTGATGGGCTAAAATCTACCGGTTCAGAGGTATTGGTGAAATTAGTTGGGACCGGCCTTCGTACTTTTATTTATTAATGGCCCCAACTGGTTTCACCAACTGGTAGATTTTAGCAAATCAAAATGTATTATTAGCTGAATTAGAACCACACCCAATTATCTCAATAGAAAATTGTTAGTTCGATTTCTTATATCAGAAACACACTCTTTGCGATTTTATCTCTAAACCGGAAAATCCCATTATAAATCTGCACTTGGAGAACCCTACCTTGCGCGACCCCTAAATCATATCTAAATTGCTTGAATTTTTTATGATGAACATTTGGTGATCAAAGGAAACTATTTGAAGGATAATCATTAAAGATTCAAACTTTTGAATTTTTTTACTCACTCTAATGTATATGGGGGACTGCATTAGTTCGAATCTGTATGTAGGCGTTAGTTCGAATCCTGTATGTAGGCGTTAGTTCGAATCGAATTTGACTATCTAGGCGTTAGTTCGAATAGAATATAATTATATAGGCGTTAGTTCGAATAGAATTTGACTATGTAGGCGTTAGTTCGAATCGAATTTGACTATGTAGGCGTTAGTTCGAATCGAATTTAACTATGTAGTCGTTAGTTCGAATTGGAATTTGGGCATGTAGTCGTTAGTTCGAATTGGAATTTGGGCATGCAGTCGTTAGTTCGAATCGAATTTAGACATAAATAGGGAGTTGTAATTTGTGGGAACGCAGCATTAGTTCGAATAGATTTTCAATGTAGTACTGTCATTGAATGGCATTTGGAAGAGGTATTTATAAGAACCGAGGGAAAAGAAGCATTTTCTTTAGAGAATAGTAGAAAATTGAGGATGAAAAAGGCATTTCAGAACGAAGGGGGTAGTTGAGTGCCATTATGGAGAGCTATTTATAAGAACAGGGAAAAGCAGCATTTTCTGCTGAGAATATGAGAAATTGAAGAAACTTGTAACAATTGTAACGACTACATGGCCAAATTCTAATTCGAACTAACGACTACATGCCCAAATTCTAATTCGAACTAGCGCCTACATATTTAAATTCTATTCGAACTAACTCCTACATAGCCAAATTCTAATTCGAACTAATGCCTACATAGTTAAATTCTATTCGAACTAACGCCTACATAGCCAAATTCTATTCGAACTAACGCCTACATACAGATTCGAACTAATGAATGCGCCCTATGTATATGTTCCACACCAAATAGGAATTTGCGCAAGTATGATTATTCTTTCTTTACACTGCGCCGAATAGGAATTGTTTTCGTGATCGAATGAATCGGATTGACATGATAAAAATGCGTAACTACATTATTCGTGATGATATCATAACTATAAATAAATACACTAATAAGTTATCTCTAGTTAACGTCAGTCAACTTCAACGTATAAATAACTACAGTATCATCAAAATCACAAATGACAATATAACTGCATATTATTCAATCCACAGGTTTAGACTATTAATAAAAACGATATTGTCATGTCAAAGTATGATCAATCATGAAACATAACTTTTCACTGCCTCAAAATATTATGGTGACTCGAAATCGGAAGTCCGACATTTCACTACACGACATTTCGCTACTAATTTGATTAGCTAATTTGCTAACATCTAATATACTCTAACCGGACATAAGTATTTGAAATCCTTACTATCTTCCATCATAATTAGTGATAAAGTGGATCTATTCATGAGTGAAATGTAATCAAACTGTTATAGATATTATAATTTCGATTTAAAATTAAAATTCTACACATTCGAATTACTCAGGTTAGATACCTTATATTGATTAATTCACTTCCAAGGTTAAGATTCATCAAACTATGCCACTTTGTGCCACTACTCGTCATCATGTCTTATGGTAATGGGAGTGAAAAGTGGCACAAAGTTACATAGATTGATAATAATTCAAATTATGAATGAATATAGTAATAGAAGGCTTCAAACCTGAGTAATTCGTATGTGTAGGATATGAATTTGAAATCGAAATTAGAGTATCTGTTACAGTTTGATTACATATCTCTCCACGAATAGATCCACTTTATAACTAGTTATGATTGAAAATTGTAAGAATTTCAAATACTTTTGTCCGGTTAGGGTACTATGAAAACAACGTTTTTGTGCTAAGACGATCATTAAATGATCTCAAAACATCAGTTTTGATATATTTAGATGTTTTGAAGTACGTATACCATAATTAATAGTATCTGAACAATGGAATGTGAATTCTCATCTCTCTCAAATATTGTAAGACAGCTTCATGACCATGATTTGTAATTTTGGAAATCTGCTGAAATTTACTAGGTTTCTCCTTACTTTAAAGCAGGGGTCTTCAACCTTTTTCTTCTGAGAGGCAAATTTTAGTTCTCTATTAAATTTGCGAGCCGCATTGAATGTGTTTACGATCAAGTAGTCATAGGGGATACGTAACTAATTAATGAATAAGAAAATGTGTAATTGCAGAGTATTCGATATTCGAAAATGAAATAGTATATTGTCGAATACTTCTGATTTATACTTTTGGATATTGAGAATACATAAGTTAATTTCTGAAGACAACATAAGTCTTCTATACAATTCAAACACCATTAAGGTTTCCAGAATTTAGAAACAATAAAGTGCTAATACTTTAGTATATTCGCAATGTCCGTTGAATAAAATACATATAGAATCCTTATATAACAAATTTCAAATTAAACAAATAATGACTCATAAAAAATGTCCCGCGAGCCGCACACTTCATGCTCAAGAGCTGCAAATGGCTCGCGAGCCGCAGGTTGAAGACCCCTGCTTTAAAGTAACATATTTGTATTATGCTACACTAGATTCATTTTTATCAATTCTATGCAGGCGTATAATTTTAGTATAAACAATGTTCTTATATAATACACTTCACCTCCATTCTACTCTGTTAGTTTATGAAATTTTGTTATCATCATTTCGATGTCAGTGGCTTCATCCCAACAAGTTGAGTACTTTTACCTGAGTTTAGGTTTACTGGTGGGATTGAGGACGTCAAAATTAATGACAGAGAACCTTATGTTTCGATAATGTCACCAAAGGAGTTTACGTAGCAAGGATTTATGCGAAGAAACCATGCGGATTATGTGCTGCTAATTATAAAACTGATTTTTTCATAATTCTCTTATTATTCCTAATATCAAAAATATATCTGTTCATTATGTTCTCCTCTTCGAAATCTATCAAAAACCATAGAGTTTTCGTCCCTATGTTGAATTTACAAAAAGTTATCACCTTTATAATTGCTGAAAAAAAGTCTCAGAAAATAGGATTTAAAAAATATTCATATAGTAAGTCCCTCAATTTCCATTAGTTTTAACTGCTTTGGAATATTAAATAGCATGCAAATATCCTTATTCGACAACTTATAGCAGTGCTTAACTTCAAAATATGGTACATCAAAATTTTTCACAATCAAAAGTGTGAAAAACTGGTCATTGATGACTGGCCACCCAAAATTAACCACTTTCGATAGTATCCGCCGGAATCCCAGATCAATAACTTCTTTGAACCATGCCAGATCATCATTTGAATGCTGAAATCGGGTCCAGCATTAAATTTCCAGCAATTTGATATATATTGACCATATTTGGAGAATTTTTTGGATGTCCGTGCATAGCAACGGCCAGGAATTTTTTCACATTCCTGGCCGTTGCTAGGAACCCGCAGCCAAAGAATTTCTCCAAATGTGTCCAATATATAATCAAATTGCTGGAAATTTAGTGCTGAGGACGAATTTGGCATTAAAATGATGACCTGACAAGGTTCAAAGAAGTTATGGCTATGAGACATTTCGCCTAAAAATGTGTCCTTTTTTGGGCGACACCAGGTGATACAAGTGGTTCTAAGTGGCGAAATAATATCATTGAAATTCTAAAAATCGAAATTAATGTTTAGAACCCCTTTAGGGATCTAAAAATGATTAAAATGGTCTTTTGGCAAATTTTTAACAAAAAACAAAATGCCTATAGGAAAGGCCAACCTAATGAACATTTGCATTCGGCATCAACGAACGTTATAACCAAAACATAAAACAGCATAGCTGCTACCAGTGAGGACACAGTGTTCCCGATATCGCGGATGTCTCCCAGCCATTTTATATGGCACCGAAGCCATAAAAGTGCGAAGCCATATAAATGGGCACTCTACAGTTAATACTAGGTCAATAAAAAAATCAAAATAAAATAACAAAATAATAACCCCACGATTCTCATGGTAACGTCTTGCCGTTCGCGATTTTGCCATTCGCAGAAATTCTCAGGAACGTGACCCCCGCGAACGGCGAGGGATACCTGTATATCAAATTGCTGGAAATTAAGTGCTGAGCACGAATTCAGTATTAAAATAACGACCTGCAGGCATAGTCAAATTAAGTTATGGATATGGGATTTCGGCGGATACTATCGAACATGTTCATTTTTGGGTCCCCAGTTATAACTGACAACTTTTTCACACTTTTGAAGGTGTCATGATGTGAAAATTTATAGATAACTCATCGAGAACGGTTTCCACAAAAAATTTCAGGAGAAAATAATGAAAACTTTTTGAGTTAGTTCTGGAAGGAAACACTAACCTTAAAGAATTTTTTGGTTGTCCGTGCCTAATAACGGCCAGGATTTTTTTCACATTCCTGGCCGTTGCTAGGAACCCGCAGCCAAAAGATTCTCCAAATGTGTCCAATATATATGTCAAATTGCTGGAAATTTAGTGCTGAGCACGAATTTAGCATTACGATGATGATCTGACAAGGTTCAATGAAGTTAAGGATATGAGACATTTCGCTTCAAAAATGTGTCGTATTTTGAGTGACACGAGGTGGTACAAGTGGCTCTACGTGGCGAAATATTGGCATTGAAATTCTAAAAATTGAGATTAATGTTTCGTACCACTTTAGGGATCTAAAAATGACAAAAAAGGACTATTGGCTAATATTTATAAAAAACAATATGCCCATTGGAAAGGCCAACCTTGAATATACAGAGCAGAATTCTACTATTGTATTAGTTAAAAACAGAACAATACCACGGAACATGTTTGAGTATATAGTATACCATAATAGTATAAACAAAATTATGCATGGTTTTCCAGCAGGAAATGTGGTTGCATTTGATCTTTGTCATCACACAGTCCTAACAGACACTTTTATTTTTACTTATGTACAAAACTACTCATATTTAAGCACCTGCAAATAAAAGTAAACAAAATTGCCTAAATTTGTTGAATAAAACGTAGCTTGCATTTGAAACATTTTACCCATCATTTTCAATGAAACATGCAATAACCACATTTAGATGGGAGAGGTAATTGCATCATGATTAATTAACAACAAAACAAAACAAAGCGTGTTAGCGTAGTATGCGGATACTTGGAAATTACAAAACTCAATGATTAGTGCATAATTGGCTTAATTCACTATAAAATGATTTCCCATAGACTTTGACTTATAACAGAAAAATCAGTGAAACTCGTTCAACTTTTGCCCGATTTTGAATCTCTTTATTTCATTCTTAATATTTAACGCTCCCGTATACTACTATTTTTTGTATATAAATAATTTTTTTTCAAATTTTCAAGTTTATTTTCTTTTTGAAGGAAGGTTAGAAAAGGAATCCTTAAGGATTTACAAGGGGGTTTGGAGTTAAATCTTCATTATATTTATACTAATAATGAATAAAAAGATCATTCAGATACAGAAGCAGGAAATATAATCTAAGTCATTTATCCATGGTCCAATGACGAATGATGATAAAGTAAAATACTTTCCAAAGCCAATTGTTCTTATCCATGGTCCAAAATGCTTCACATTTGAGAGATCAATATTATTTCCAACCAATTGATTGTAGATTATTTGGCTTTGAGACGGCAATGATATATGTAGAACATTTATTTATACAGCTGATATCTGCATTTCTGATGAATCGGAGCTCCCTGTACTGTTTAGAGATAAACTGTACTCCAAGCCTGGTCTAGTAACTAACATTGATACCGTAATTGAAATGTATGTACCTTTCATTTGGAATTACAGTGGGACTGAGAAAATGTGACTGCAGCACGTCCCCCTCTGTCTGCAGGCCGCACTCAAGCCGTGCGAAACTCTCCGGCCAAACCGGGCAGATACACAACCAGTCACTTGGGGTATTCACAGCTCCCGGTGTTTATAACCCCACAACTTCAGCTCCACAAGGGGATTTCTTCCACCAAAATTATTCGCCTCCCCATAGAGCTTCTCACACCCTCCCAATGGTCAAGTGATTAATTACTTTTGATAGAAGTTTTTTGCCTAATAACAAATAGAGAAACCAGTCCACCGCCTGGAGCAAGTCTCGGAGGAGAGGGGGCGAGGGGGTCGGGGTTGGGGGTATGGGACAGGGAGTGACACTCTGGTACTCAGCTCTGATCAGCCGAACCCATTCTGAATCATCTGTGAATATGACGAAGTTGACGAAGGCAGGAGAGACGGGAACTGAGTCGTTAGGAGAAAGTTGAGCTGTGCGTTGTGGCGGTGCAGCTTCTCTAGGTCGGAGAGATGATCTGAAGTTGCAATGAACGAGATAGCTAGAGTTACGAGCTTACTGCTACTGCAATTCAGAAGGCAGTCAGGATGCAGGTAAAAGGTGTTGTAGTTAGATGGTAGGGGATGCAGAATTAGGCTCAGAGATCGCTGTGGATCTCTCTTACCAATGAAAAAACATGTAAATATATAATATAATGCCAGAATAAATATAAAATATTTCAAATATTTTGTTAGCCTCATCACTAATTTTATTTACTAGTAGTATACTTCTCTTGGATCAAGACAGTGCATATCCTCGGTTATTCGAACACTTTGCTTCCTTGGAAAGTTATTATTTATTAAAACTATTAGAAACGAGTGTTCGGTTGATAGAAATTTATTTGCTTGCTATTCCGTATTAAATATTTATTTTTAATCTAGAAACAGATTCTTGAGAGGGAGGGAGGCAGGAGAGGTGGTGGGGGCATTGGAGGCGGCGGCGACGTTGGAGGCGGGGGCAGAAGCGGGGGCGTTAGAAGCAGGGGTAGAAGCGGGGGCGTTAGAAGCGGGGGCAGAAGCGGGGGAAGAAGCGGAGGAAGATGCGGGGGCGTTAGAAGCAGGGGCAGAAGCGGGGGAAGAAGCGGGGGCGTTAGAAGCAGGAGTAGAAGCAGGGGCAAAAGCGGGGGCGTTAGAAGCAGGGGCAGAAGCGGGGGCGTTAGAGGCGGGGGGAGAGGGGTGGAGGAGGGGAAGAATGTGAGTTTTAATCTTCTAAATTAAGCAATAAATTTTATATTTTACTGCAACTACTAGTAGTTGTTATGATCAATATGGAACGTCGTACTTCACTCGTTGTTGGAAATTATATTGAACTAATTTGGACCAATTTGGGCCATATACACTAAGCGGATAAAAGTATTTCAACTCTTGATTCTTTCCCATACAAATAATGCTAAAATGTGTCTATTCATGAAGACGGTTACTTCTAAACGGTATGGGATATAGCTAATTGGATTACAGATTCGAATAATACGCATTCAAATTAGTCACAGATTAATTTTTCTAATTAATATATTATACAGAAACCTCTGGTAATAAGATCGCATTGAAAGTAAACACACATACACACATGCGATTTGAGGCTAAAAAGTATATACCAGATCGAGTTTTACAAAAAATCGGCATTACATTTATACAAGGATCCAATGTCTACTGTATTCATTCGAAATAGGCTTTATTGGAGAGTCTTGTTTCACAACCATGTGCTCCTGGTTCCATGTTTATCCAAATTTCCGAGTTGAGGTTGAAAATTAGAAAACTTGACAATTGATCCAGAATGTAAATTCTCCCATTTGAACTTGGTTTACGCCATTTCAATGCCTATTTTTAACATATGTGCGGAACTTAAAATTAAATTTTCTGTATATACACATAAATAGATGTAGAAGGTATATAGATATAATCTTTCTCTGTCACCAGGATTCAACAATTAGCTAATTCGCTGTATCAATTTGCTATGATCCAGACAACTAAATGAAAGCGATCACTTTATGTCTTGGACACCTGTGACTTGCCTACTTCGCCTAATAGCAAGAACGTAAGTTTAATTTATTAATAAAACTATTGCTATGTGAGCTGAAAAAATCCCAAATTCCAATCTTGATATTCGTTTCCACAAATACATTCTGATGCTACTTTCTAAAAAGATTGAATTATGTACAGGAAGATCACAAAAATCACAATCTTCCCCCCTGCGGCCTCCTGCTGTTGTGATGCATTTGTATTGTTTTGAGAATTCTCATTTCTAGTGCAGCTCCTATTATAGGAGATTATTTATTGTATGGACGGTGTTGAACGCACGTCTGCTTATCATATCATAAAATTTAATCATATTTTCACACCTTTTTATGTAGACGTACTAATGAATTAGATGTATTCTCAACGTATTCTCAATCTCAACGGGATAATAAGCCTGTATTGTAATTTAGTAAAGTAGATTTCGATATTCGCACTTGTAAAATGCTGATATCAAAATTCAATGGTGTAATAGCATACATATATCAATATGTACATACAAGGTCGCTTATTATGAACAAATCCTCTGGGTCCCAATTTGACCGGTTCTATAGAATTTCTATTATTTCGATTTCGCTTACTATGTATGACTCTCTCCCTATTGGGAAAATATTTTAGATCCCCATGGGGTTCATAATGATATGCGACCCTGACTGTATTTTTCCAATTTCGATACTATTATTGACTGTTTTTGTGGTGCTTTTCTATCGGTATGTCGACCGATATTTTTAATATTAGTGACGTAGTTTCAAATTCCCTGGGCTAGATTGATGCATAGATATTTATTATAGTACAAATGAGCAAACAAGTAACAGGACTCGAATTCCAAGTCACATTTCCTACAGATATAAGGATCATCTCCCACGTCCTTTAGACTGGTATTGACGCATCCACAGTGAAACCATCTCAGGCAGAACTCGCAACCTAACCAGTCATCATTCGCCCTCTTTCCCCCGGTTGTGCAGTTGTGTTGTTCACATTCCTCGCAAACTGTTTCAGAGTCATCAGGGTTAACACTCGTGGAAGGTAATTCTTTCATGGCAACAGATGAGAGCTCAGTACCAAAACCTCCAGATTTATAGGTCGTAGTATCCTTTTCACTTCTACGCCTAGAGGATTCTGCTGCGATGAATTGGGATTTGAGAACCCTCCGACGCCTCTTTTGAGTAGCCATAACGGCTTTAAGTTTACAGCGGTTCCTTTCTTTATCCATCGATGCTAGGTGTTCAAGAGTTATACGGCTACATTGTACATGTTGATCTGACAGAATAGCAGCGAGCATCATTGAACCTTCATTGAAAGTGCACACAGCAATAGCAGCAGCGGCTTGAAGCGACTTTTGTCCTACACGTTTTGTCTTTGGAGCATTATTCCATACAACTGAATGTAGCGACTCTACAGTTCTGTGTTAATCCCATTATCAGAGCGGAACACATTTCAATGCTTGCAAATTTCTTGAAAACATCTTCCAGGCGCGAATACTCGTCTTTATTCAGATAGGGTTGTCGAAGTATGGGAGGTGGATGGGAGGTATTCTCAGGTGAAATTGCGAGGCCCTTTTGAAAGTAACACCAGGATTCTTTTGAGTGTGGGCAACGATCGTGCTCCTAAAACAAATGATCCATCAGTGTGTAAAGGGCGTTTTGAATGTCTAGTGGTGTTCTGCCTCTGTTCTTGTCAATAACAAGAGCGTATAGATGAGCAATTCTCTCGACTTTTGATGCGGGTATTGGCTTGGAGGGCATTGTTTTCGTAGTTGTCTTCTTTTTGAGGTGTTTCTTTAATCGTTTTTGTGTGTGCCCAAGACATTCCTCTTTCCGGATAACCATTCCTTTGTAAGGATTATTTTGTTCCAACCTTTTGAAAGAGCTTGAGTCTCCATCTCCTACATATGTAGTATAGGCTAGAGAATGCTTGTCGTTCTTCCGTCCACGTTCTTCCGTCCATCTGATACATTTGTTACACACGCGTTCGTAAAGGACGTAGTCAAGGACTTTCCCCGTTTTGACTTCAATAGCCCGGGCGAATCCTTGATTACTAAAGTGACCGCGCCTGTGCCAAGATCCGTCAAAGCTCACCGCGCATACTTTGCAACCAGGAATGTTAGATGACTCAGCTTTGGCTCTCACCTCTTTTGTTGTCATGGACATGGATTGCTGACATATTTTATCTGTAGAAAGGACCAATTGCGCGAGTAGAGATTTGGACATTCTATTCCAGGTATTTGTATATCAAGGAGATTGCAGGTCAGTCGAAAATCACTCCAGCTCATAGAAGTACAGTGTGCTGCTAGTAAAGCTCTAACGTTGACTTCAGACTTTTTCCGGCAAAGCATTTGAGGATCGTTCACGGCTTCATTAGGTTTCATTCCAACCGGACAGGATGTGGGAAATTCAGCAAGCACAGGATGGCAGCGACTGCATTTCAGCAAGAGATATGTTGTAACCCATCACGAAAAGCGTATCGATACAGATTCAATTTACCATTGCAGTGTGCCTCAGTGCATCTTAATAGAGAAAATACCGTACTCAGTATATTGATATCAATTATTTGCGAGCCATGAGGAAAGTAGAGATCACGAAATGATTGAGCTCCATCCTTCTGTACCATAATACTGAGGCGTTTATTGGGCTGAGGAAACTTCACTTGCTGTAATAGTGTTTTAGATTTCGGAGTGCTAGTAGGATGGGGTAATCGCTTTGTGGTGGATGGTGTGAAAGTAGATTTTCTTTTGACTCTCTCACCCTTTCGAAACCTCCCAGTGTTGAGTTTATGTCCTCGCTTTTTGGTATGAACTGGGGTAGCTGGTGCCGTGTTATCCGATTCTTCGGATGTCTGCGAAGAGAGGGCTACTTGAGAGTTGAGTAGATCCGAGCTCAGTAGGCGTGGATGTAGCTGGTGTTAAATCAGTTGGGGTTGTTGGGACTTTGAATATGAAACCACCTTCATTGTCAGACCCACTTGACTCCATGCTCGATTCAAAATCCGCCGGAATGCAAACCTTCGGGAGATCTGCGCTGCGAAATGTAGAAATAGTTTCTTGTTCTGAAGAAGACATTTTTTGAATTAGTTATGACATTAATTATTTCCATACTTATATTGATTTGGTGTAACTCGTTAAAATTAACTACAGTTGTAGTGCCCATAATTGTTCCACCTCACATGCTAATAATAGAACTATGTAGTTTCTTGTATTGTGGTGACAGAATTCTAAATAGAGCTAGCCATGTACAGTACACATGCACATGTTGATATTTTTAGAATTTTGCCAATTATAGATGGTGTTTGCATTTCTCAATTTCTTACTAAGCTAAATTCCAATTGCACTTGGTTGTAACATGCTTACATATCTACTGTTATGTGTGCATTGCTATTGAGACATATTGTTGTCTGGGATGGAAAATGGAACCTTGAATGGGGCACCTCCAATAACCCGCACTCTTATGTGGTCTGTAAAGAACCTTTTTGTTCGCATAAAACAGTGGTTCCCAACCCCTTTTACCTCGTGCACCTCATGACACCTAAAAATTATTTTGTTCACCCCAGGACCTATGCCAGGATCTAGGAGTAATGTGCATTTAACTTCAAAAATAATTCTGTTAAAAATGCTCAATATTCAGTTCTAATCCTTGTCCCGTGCACCCCTAGGGGGTTCATGCACCCCAGTTTGGGAACCGCTGGCAAAATATATTGAAAGTACTGTTAATCCAAACACCATCAAGATATTTATCTATCTATTTTTGTTGATTATATTTGTAAACGCCTAAATTTTAAACTCATTGATGTGTAGCCATTTGTAGTCTAGTGACTTTTGATAATTGTTTGGGGAAATGAGCACGGTTGGACATGTTCAGCATGCTTTTTGTGGTGATTATGTAGACCAAAAGGGATGAATTTGAAATAGACGACATTTATTCGGAGAAAGTCTCTCGACCCTGTGCCTGTGAATCAAAACAAATCATTGCAATCTTACTATTTGGACGAAATACCCTATTCACAAATCATTGTCAAATTTAGACCGAGCGGAGTCGCAAGAAGGATCACTCGATAGGGTTCAAACAAGTTTTAAGAATGGAATGTTGTTACATTCCTATGATGCTATGATGTTGCTAGAGGGCTAAGTTTGCCGAATAAGACGACTTGTATTCAAAGTCATTTGTCGCATTTGTGGCTGCAAATATCTGATGGGTCTACTCTAGGTGTCCGAATAAACTGACCCCCGCTTATTAATTAATGTTTTTTTTCTAGCCTCCCTCCCCGTTTATTTAATCTCGTAAATTGACTTTGAAAGTTTTACCCAAAAATGGTTTTTATCGCATGTAGTATTTCATCAATTATCTTCTATCTGAAATCAATAGAATATTTTATTTCTTATTCTAGATAATATGTTGAGTATTACTGTGTGATACATCAACTAATTTCAAATCAACCCTCCCGTATAACCACTCGAGTATACTTACAAGCTCCTCTCAAAAATGTTCTAGATTTAAAATGCGAATTCCATGGAAAATCCAGGGAAATTAGTGATGTCTTTTATACTCAGGTCTGTGCATGCCACTTGCGCCAAGCCGGACTCAGGTCCCACCTCCCCGACATGCACTGCTATGCCGACGATACTCAGGTCTATCTTTCTTTTAAACCCGGTTCCATCTCTTCTGAAGAATCTGCTTTCTCCGCCATCCAATCTTGCATCTCCGCGATCCGTTCCTGGCTCCTCACCAACAAGTTGCTTATCAATGACACCAAGACTGAGTTCCTTATAATAGGGACTCGTCAACAACTGTCTAAGGTTCAAACTGATAGCATCTCTGTTGGTGAGTCGAGAATCTCTTCTTCCAAAGAAGTACGGAATCTTGGAACTTGGCTCGACAATACCCTCTCAATGTCTACTCAGGTCAGCAAAGTTGCCTCCTCCTGCTTCTACTACATCTATAACATCCGGCGTATTAGAAAGTATCTCTCTAGGGAAGTCTGTGAAACACTTGTTAATTCTCTTATCACATCTCGTCTTGATTATTGTAACAGTCTCTTGTATGGTTGCCAATCATCCCTCTTAGCTCGACTCCAGCGAGTCCAGAACAGTGCAGCCAAGCTTATCTACAATGTCTCTCGTACCTTCTCGTCATCTCCTCTTCTTATTAACCTCCACTGGCTGCCTGTTAAACATCGTATCCTCTTCAAAATCCTCCTCATAACTTACAAAGCCATCCATTCTCTTGCTCCGGACTATATCATCCAGCTCATACAGGTTAAGTCATCTAATCGTACTCTACGATCATCCAACGCCATCCTCCTTGAGCATCCTACTATCAAATCTTCCAAAACTCTGGGTGATCGTGCATTCACAATAGCTGCGCCTGTTGAGTGGAATCTTCTGCCTCCTAGCATTCGGAATGCCCCTCACTTCTTCTCTTCAAAAAACTCTTGAAAACTCATCTTTTCCGTATCACGCACGACATATCCACTTAAACCAATTTCAATGCATATACATACCTTACAAGCATACATACACATATATACGCATACATACGCATACATACACATACATACATACATGCATAACACACACCTACTTTTATTTATTTATTTATTGAATTGTACAGCGCACTTGAACATATTAATATGGAATCTGCGCTATATAAATGTATATTATTATAATTATTATAATTCCAATATAATAATATATGAAGCAGACAAATGGTATTATGTACGTCTAGTGATATTATTACTAATTTATCAACAAGTACTTTATTATAATAATAGTTATACTATGTACTAATAGTTGTAAAGTAATAGCAATGAATCACATAATGGTTACATACATACAAAATCTACTCAAGTAAGTGAGTATCTCTAATTGTGGGTAGTCGAGCATTTTATCTGCTGGCAAATATTGTTGCTTGAATTTTTGTTCCCTTTGCTCGAATGTTAGCTTCGGTGGATTCCACTGGAATGCTTTACCATATTGTTTAACATGCTCTTTGTATGCATGAAACTTGGTTACATCCAAATTCTTGCATGAATTGTTCATCATTGTAGGACGCGAAGATGTCTAGCCAATAATCAGAATGATGGCGTCTACGACGGATATGGGTAGTCAATGTATTTCGTTCTGTTCGGAATGTAAGCTGGAGCTGTTTACTCTCGCCTCCACTCCAGATGTGTTCGATGACGTCTCTGCACAAGTGAATATTCTTTTGGCCGGCTCTCTTCTCAATTATTATGTTCTGATTGCACTCCCCAATTCGTAACCTTCCTGGCACAAACTGGATATCATCACTAGGGAAGATGTTATTTGCACGTTGATATGTACTCATTTTTCCCAACATTTTATTAGACAATTTCAGATTTATTTTGTAGAATGACTTTTATTATTTTATTTCGTAATTTGAGCACATTTATCATATTTATCTCTATTTAATAGCTATCCATTTTCAGTTGTAATTGTACGTTTGTGTGTCTGTGTATGAGTGTTGCTAAATTTAGACATGTTCTATAAATGTAATATATCTGTTTTTAGCATAAACTAGCGTTTGTTATTAATTTCAATGCGTATAATGCCTAAAACGTAGCAACCGGTTTTAAGGTTTAGAACTTGATGGCTTGCATTTTAACTTACAGAAACACAAGCACGCTTCGCTTGCTTGCGAACACTTTGTGTTCGCCAGACGCGCCATTTGGACGCCTGGGCTCACACTGGTTAATTATAAGGTTGATAATCACTCTAATCAAGTCTGTCTTACTGTTATAATCTACATCACTGGAAAAATCACCAAATTGTCAATTTTATTTGAAATCTGAGTCCTTAATTTATGGAACTTGATGGAAACTTTCCGGAATTCTAATTGTAATTGCCTAATTTGCGGATGACTCCATTCCAGATTATCTCAGTCAGGGCTGTATCCACCCAATTGACAAAAACAAGTCATTTTTCATGGAAATTCCTTGAACTCATTCAACTCTTTCAAAAAATGAGTTGCCTACAGCCCACTCATTTTCGGAATGATGCATTTGTAGTTTTGTACTAAATGAACTGGTTTCAACAATTCATTTTCATATGACGGCTATAATCAACTCATTGATATGATTTTTCTCAACTCAAAATGGGTTGATACAGCCCTGACCTCAGTAACCAAACTTGGTGGAACCGATCAGGAATTTACGGATGATTAATTACATTTCTACTATTAAGTTCCAATTTATACATACATACGGACGAGATACTTCCTCCATGCTATGAAATCATCTCCCTACTGCGGCTGCACTCAAATTGTATTACGTATATTCATACTTTTCTTCAAATGTCCAATTTTAGATATAAAACGATAGTACTTGAGTAATATTTGTGATTATGATTTAGGTTTTGGCAAATTTTAAAGTGCTGTAAAATTTCTAATATTACATTTTTGAATTAATTTTCATAGTCACTAACTTGTTTTAACATCCGTTTAACTTACAATATTGGAATGCTTCTCAGTAATATTCATAAACTATATATTGCATTCCTATATACACTTCACTTTTCTGAGAATTGCTGATGATATTTCCTATATTATCTCATCACCAGGAAGGAAGGGCTAGACCACACATGTCGATGCAATTGTAGGCTCAAGCAATGAATATAAATAACAATATCTGCCCTATTATTTATCAGTCGTAACTTGCAAATCGCAACTCATACTGGGAACACGCAACTCGTGGGGTCTTCGCTCATCTGGGGAGGCAGGCCTAACTTGCGCACTGATTTGGTAGATGGTAGTATATGCTTCTGGGCATGTTGATTTACACCTACTATTGTTTTATTCTCAGCCTTCAATGACCTAAATTGACTGAGTGTGCAAAACTGAAATTTATAATTATATAGACGTGGCAATGACGTCTCAATCTCGTGGTCTTTCAATATTTTCGTCTTTGGTGTCTGAACTCAATGGAACCATACCTTAAACTATGGATAACAATATTCGCATTAGAAGTTTGTATTCACTTTTTACTGATTTTAATTGTACCATGGATCAGAATGTAAGAGTCCGAAAAATTTGTGGTAAATGCTTACATGTTTATTTTTCACAATTCTGACTATTTCGTGCAGAATAATTAGTTGAAAAGTTTGAAATTTTCAGATATAATAACATGTTGGATTGATTATTGAACCGCAATATATATATATATTTCAATCAATTCCAAAATTGATCATAATGAATTTAGATTGTGAATATAAATTTAATATTGTTTTGAACCATGGATAAATGACTTAGTGTTGTATGCGGTCTTCACTTATAGTTAAAATGACAATCCTCACAAACTTTTATAATTTCGTTCTCAGAATTTGTTCATTCTATAAGCTTTATGTTACCATAATATAAGCTCTAAGCCTAATGCTTTAAATATTACCGTACAGATTTTCAAATTGATTACCCTCCTCAAAGTTTTAGATGAATACGTCAAAAAAAAGTCAAAAAATATACTAAATTTTGATAAATTCAGTAAATCAGGTGGCAATGTAAAAATTTGCACTTTTTAACGAAAAACGCTCGGTCGAAATTAAGGATATATATCAATTGAGAGATATCCGATGTCAAATGAAGTTTCTTAAGATACCAAATAGTTGAATTCGAGGAAAGTTGAAGTATTATTACCTATAGCAACGGAGATTTTGAATTTTTAAAAATACATCGAGTTCAAATAGTGGTGTCACTGATGTTAGAAGCTATTTTGATATACCCGAGTTGACATATATCACAGTTTATGATAATAATTGAGCACAAACCACTTTTCCATTCATACGTAATACAATGGATGTATACGGAAGCGTTAAAAACGCTCCCATAAAGGATATTTCTATCCTTCATTAACTTTTGAATAGTTTGAAAAATATTTATATTTTCGTTAATTTTTCTTCGAAAGAAAATGTTATTGAATAACACTTAATTATATATTTAAGTAACAGCATCAGAAATCATCACTCTGAAAATACAGCATGCAACTCATATTTCAACAGTTATCCAACTTCGTGTAATATATCTAACACGCAACCAATTCATCACCAAATTACGTTAAAATGATTGTAGCTAAGCAAATAACGTGATGAATTCACTAATTTGGAATAATAATGCTATAGCCGATCGATGTAGCTATTTTTGGATAGCGGATGATAATTCACACTAACTGAGACTGAAAGATTGCAACCCGATCCTCTGGAAAGAAGATTCTAGCCGCATCCAAGAATGGGCAATGGTGCTACTTAGCTTAAAGGAGATTTTGCAATCAGAATCAATAGTGAAGATGATATGTTTGCTAAAACATAATTTAGAATAGAATCTACAACTACATCTACTGAATCAGATATTATTATTAACTTTTTGTCACCGTAAAGGAACTCTCAGTTCTTTTATATTCACAGCCATCCGCAGTGCCACAAGAGCGCTTCGCGCACATTAATAACAGAGCTAGCCTACAGCTCTGTTATTAATGTGCGCGAAGCGCTCTTGTTAAAATTGATTAGCTTTTCCGATCAATTTAAATTCCAGACAATTCATAATCAGTTTATAGATTTTTTGTCACATAGAATGTTCAAAATATTTAGTTTATTAGTGATGAACGATAGTACACAAATACTGTAAGAATAGTTTACATACATACAACACAGACCAGAGACTCCTCTTACCTTATTCAGACGTTCTAGAATGCTTATATGCTATAAATTAATATATTTATTGCTTTGTGAACTATTAAGTTGTGTTATTTGAATCAAAGGTTATTCATAGTTGTATCGGTACTAATTCTGCTCCAACAATCAGTGGTTATAGTGAAGAGGACACAACTAGTGGATGTCTAGACCTTAACTTTCCTAAGTAACTAGGTCCTAGACCAGGAATGACCCTGGAAAGTAGAATAAGAAAAAATGGATTTTCCATGACTAGAAGAGTACTGTGTATTTTGTAAAGAAGAAGACAGCTGAGGAACTTATATAAACTGTAGATATTTGGAATTGAAACCGAAGGCAAATTGTTATGCCAATGTTAATAGGAACTTGTTTCATTATTGGTAAGAACAATAGGATCTAATTTTATCGCAATTAGAACCAGGCACGGCGTCAAGTTTATCGAACAAGGGGTAGCCAATCTTATCGAGAGGGGGCGGCGGCTGTTTTTTCATGCAATCATATCTAAATACAGAGCATTAACCACCGTTTCGGTGCGGAATTCTATTCAACTTTAATTATTTGCTACGGTTGACTCGGGTTCAACCGGACCACTTAAAGTCTGGTGACTTTGGCCCTGATATAACCATATTCAACCAAATAAAGAATTTGCATCAAATTAATTAACAAGCCAGAAGCTCCTCCCTTTATTTGTATAGAGTTAAGTTCAGACTATAAAAACCTTCTTCCAATTTTACTCGAGTGTCTATAAAAGCACCCTCAAACATAGTCCTATAATCTTGAAATCTTGCCCTTCCACAGGGGGGGGCACCTGCCCACTTGACCCCCTCTGGCGCCGCGCTGATTAGAACTCTATTTATTTGTTGTAGTCGCCATTATCCGTATTATGGTTTTACGACATTGATTTGATTTACACAAATATGTCGCCATCGCTCAATATTTTTCGTAAACTTGATGCTGCATATTTAGAGATGTTATCTTCTTTATAATTAAACAAAGTGATAGGCAATCAATGTATTTTCTGTCCACTTTCCACAAACCCTAGTTAAGGGATGTTTTTTCCACTTATGTCAGAATGTGTGGCATTCACCAACTTGGTCTAGCAACACAGATAAGCAAGATGTAGAATTGGCATTGAAAGTTCGGAAGTTACCTTCGCTAGCCTTCGCCACTCCCATTGATATTCTAGAACTATTCAACCAACTATTTATAGAGTTACCACTAGAAGCTTATGATCTACCTCGCTATTTTGAGTCCACTTTTATTGGCAGACACACCCCAAATACAACTTTGATGCTAACACCGCTATTCCCACTACAAATGTGGAATCAACACTTTATGGTACAAAATGGTTTACCACGCACTACTAATGCCGTGGAAGCATGGCACCGTTCATTTGGATGCCATATGTCATGTCATCATCCATCAATATGGCGATTCCTCGATAAATTGAAGAGCAAGGCCTAGTTGAGGAAAAACAGACATTTTACATTACATGGTGGAAGCTTTCAAAACGTAGATACTGCGATGATAGGGAAGCTGCGTTGGAAAATTTAATTGAGGAATATTTAACAAGAATTAAGAAAGAATTTTTGAGAGGGCGTAGCTCATCATTTTACAATTATTGATTCTTATAGTATACTAATTATTATTAATCTGTTTTAATTAACTTTTCTTTTCACATTACAACATAAAGTATTTCCAATTTAATTCAGGACATTAATTACAGGGGTTTTATTTTGGTTTTAAAATTGCGTACGCGGCTGACTAAATTCACTCTTTGTCACGAACTGTCTTGTCATGAAATGTCTATGTCACGAAGTGTCTCGTCACGAAATGTCTTGTCACGAAATGTCTTGTCACAAAGTCTGTATCCCAAAAATTAATTCATTTTGCACCGAACCATTCACAGCTAGATCATGTACTAGAATTAAATGTTAAAAGCGCTCTGTTGTAGTACTCTCAAAGCGGGTAGGAAAATAATTATATTCGCAATAAGTAGGTAGGGCAAAGTTTTGAAGTTCTGCATACTTGGAATTATCAATTGCTAAGATAACGGCAGTAATTCGAAGTGCTCTCTTACTTTTAGACTTTTTAGACAAGGATTATTGCAAATATGCATACAATGTCTGCCTTTTTATAAAATTACACTTCTTAAGCAGCTGCGATCTGCGGTGTCATGGTTTTCCAAAAAGTAGGAGTGAATATATGCGCTTATTATTTGAGGAGTTTGAAAGATCATTCATTCCATCATCAAAACAATACTACCACTAATTATACGATTGTAATGCGCATCTTTGTTCTAAGTATCACATCAATAAGATTCTGAGTGGCGTCTTCATTACTGGGCAGAGGGCGCCCACAAAAATAGGCTAGGAGGCGCCATCATAAATGGGCAGAGAAGCGCTTTCGAAAGAGGCCCGAATATAATTCTTGCTCAATTATGATATTAGACAATGAATGCGTATTTTTTATCTTCCATTCCAGAATGCTTTTTGCCCATAATTGCTTTTTAAAATGGGGAATCAAATCTATCAAATCGAACTTTGAAAAGTAGAAAGTAAAATTATCTTACATAAGATACAAATTATGATTGATAAGTTGTTCAGTATACAGAGTATTTTATAATTGATGCCCTATCCAAATTTAACACACTTTATAGAATACCCACTAGTACTCTTTTACTAGTTGAACGATTCAGCTTGCATCTCAATAGTATGACTCCAATGGCACTTGTTAAACATTTTGCTCCATTATAATCGTTATTTTGATCTGCTTACCCCGAAATTGGGTATTCCACTAATATTTACTCACAACTAATGGTCAAAGAACAGACTGTTCAAACTCGTAATCGGGCAATTGGCATGTTGCAGGGTGGGCTGACGCAAAAAAGGTTGCTAAACAGATTGGTGTCAATATCCGAACAGTTCGTTGTTGTTAGCTGAGCTTTCTTGAAGGTCACTCACTCGAAAACAAAAGGGGCCGTGGGCGAAAAACATCCGTCCCAATGCCAGCAAAATTGGTTATCACAAAGTCTACCAAAAAAGGACACCAATCAACCAGATCCATCTCTCGGAAGTTGAAATCTAAGGGGTATTCATAGCATTCTATACATAAGGCAATGGCAGTCAGCAAAAAAGTAGTACCATGGATTGCTTAGTATATTCAATCCTAAAACCGCTAAATTGATACTGTTATTATCAACTATAATTATTACATATTTTGTGTTCATGGGTTGATTAAATATATTAATTTTGAAAATATAATGTAACCCCAATATTTATATTTACTTTGCATACAACACTAGTGTATTACACTTACATATTGTTTTATTGTATATCATTTCTATTACTCATTTATAATGCCTCATTTGACAACACTAATTGCATTAATTAATATTTGGAAGAGATGTCTTGTGTCGCGCCTGGCTTTACTTCCAATTACAGAGGAGTAGAACACTCCATGAAGTTATTTTAATTTACCAAAAGATGGTGCTCTTCGTGAAAATGGTATCGAGCCATTCCTAGAGCTGTGATGACAACCAAAACAACAAGATTCCAAAGGTGAGTGGTTTCTTAAGACTTAAGTAATGTAATTATTCTAGAATCATACATATACTCAAGTTTGTTAGAAACAATTGATTGAATTTAAAAGACTGCGAAACAGTGTTTATCTTCCCCAAATTTAGTGAATGCAATCCTCGCTACTCCAAAAACATAGGCATAAGTACCTTATATAATTTGGATAAATGCAATTTATTTAAACGCGCCCCAAATTAACATCGAAAGCCTGCTGGCTATCAGCGTGGAAAGGCAAAATGTAAATTTGGCCCTTAAGGATTTCCAAGAGCCAACTTCAGTCGGACAGTTAGCTTATAACATAGAAAAAACATTGTGAGAACCAAACTGTTGAGTTCTTAAATTCATCGATGATATTTGGAAAATGTTCAATGTGAATTGGGTAGGGAAGAATATTCATATTAACGACGATGTATCTGCACCCTTAGCAGATATTTTAAAACTTTATTCTGGCTCTTCCCATGCTAATCTTATTCATTTGGCATGTGCTACTATGGAATTAGAACATTGTATACTTTGAGGCATTTTGCACATGCAGTACGCCACGGTGATACATTCTACCAAATCTTTTTTCACTGTATTCAACTGTTCATTATCTAATAAAGTTAAGACCTCTAATAATGCATTACCGTAGTATTGAAACATGATAATAGTAAACTAAACTTGGTAAATTCAAGAACTAATTTAATAATATTATTTGTTTATTTAGTCAACTTCATTATGCTGTAAAGGTCCGAAATGTGTGACTATATCCTATTGGAAGGCCAGAGGGCGTGATTGTTCCTTATTACTCGTAGAAGTACTATATTGCTCCCTTATGACGTCTCAGGTCAAGTCTGTCTCTCAAGCTAAGTCAAGTCTGTCTCTCAAGCTAAGCTAAGTCAAGTGTAGCTCTCAAAACTAAATCGAGCCTATCTCAAGCTAAGTCAAGCCATAGTCTGCCATCAAGAAGTAGAAGTCCGTCTCATTAGTACTTCTCGAAATCCAATGTTTATTTTGTATTTATGAGCTTAATATTTATATTATGTCATATTTGTTTACTCCAGAGTAAAAATAATTACAAAGATCAAATATGTCTTAACAATTAATGGTCATATTTGTGAGTGGGGTCACTTAAATGCTTAATTAACCATATATAACGTATAAAGGATGAATGTAAATTTGAATATACTAAGCAATCCATGGTCCAAAAAAATAGTGACTGCCATTGCCTTATGTATATAATGCTATGGGGAATTATATCTCATACAGCACCGTATACCACTATTTACGGAATACCATTAACACCAAGCCATATAAAAGCCAAAAGCAACCCAAATTAACGGAAAAACAGAGGGAAAACCGATTGAAATTTTGTAAGGCACGACAAAATTGGACAACATAAGAATGGAAAAGAGTTATTTTCTCAGATGAATGTCCCTTTGAACTGATCCATGCACCCAATCGACAGAATGATCGAATTTGGGCACCTGACAAGTCCAACGTTCCACCCATAGAACTGGTAAAACACCCTCCTAAAATTCAGGTATGGGGGATGATCTCTTAGCAGGCTGTCTCCGATTTGCACATGATAGATCCTGGACAAACAGTAACTACAGATTACTATGTAAACGAAGATCTGAAGAAGACTCTTAGTGCCACGTATAAAAGAAAACGAAAAACAGAATCCACTATCCAGAGAAAGATGGTACAAAACATGTCCAATTCAATTTTCCAACAAGATGGTGCACCGGCCGATCACTCGAAAAAGTCTCAAGAATGGTCAAAAAATAATATACGTACCTTCGTTCTGGGAGAAAGGTATTTGGCCAGGTAACTCCCCAGATCTCAATCCAATAGAAAATGTATGGGAAATAATGAAAAGTGATATGGATGCGATGGCTCTTCCACACAACCTGAAAATGGTTGAAAATAACATTAAACTGGCCTGGTCGAGACTATCGCCTGATATTTTAGAAAATGTATACAATGGGATGCCAAATAGAGTAAATAAGTGCACCAAACTACATGGTGGTTATATTTCAAAGTGAATTCTTAGATTTTTAGCTGTTAGTGTTGCGTTAATTCATGGTGTGTTATATGGTATCAACTATTAAACACCCAGATGTCACAAATACGAAAATACCATCAATAATAGTGTCATGAATATTGAACAAAAATCACCAATCTGCGTCTTTAATTCATACCAAGAACTACATCGAGTTACTACAAATTTATTAACAAAATCGCATTCTGCACATGTAAATTACCAATTTTAAAACATCAAATATTTTAGCTATTCACGATAATTAGAATTTGCACATCGTGTCAATAATGACTATTGACCATCATGTACACTATCCGGACAAAAGTATTCAACCACTACGAAAAACCTCCATACGAATGGTATTAAAATGGATCTACTTTCTCATAAAGTAATATGTACTCAAACCGTAAGAAATACTATATTTAAATACTCTATTTTTAGTGCAGCTCATAGTATAGGTGATGCCTCATGTCATGATCGGCGTGCGACGTCTATCCATCCGTCTGCTCGCTCCTCCAATTTCTATTGGACCAAATTAAGCCAAATTTGGACCTTATATTCCTGATATGGCGGAGATTTGACCCTGGGGACTCTCCTGCCAAATGTAAGGATTATTCATATTTTTACAGCTTGCCTCAAAATGTGACAAACGGGGTGACTAATAAAATTGCAAGGTTTTAATCAAACAGTAGAATTTAATATAATTGGTCCATGTGGAATAGACCTGATTCAAATACATGCTAAATAACTCTCTAAACTTGAAATTTGATTGGCTGAAATGAAAAAAATTGTTTAAAACTCAATTAAGGGTGTACACAAAAAATTTAATCATTATAAATACAAATTGTACTAAATGGGTTTATTCATGAAGAGGAAAACTTCTAAACGGTATGGAACACAGCCAGGGGTTTATATAGGTGCTCGGTCGGCACTTATAGGTGCCAGCCTGGTATCGTCCGAGGAGCCAAGGTGCTTGCAGTGTGATTCGATTTTGGTCCCGGGTTGCTATCACCCCTAGAATTACAAGATAAACCACTGTTCAGGTGCCATATAGCTTTTATCACCTCCAAAAAAGTGCTGGATTGGAAAATCCTAGATAAACCCATGGACACAGCAAATTGGATTGCAGATTGGAATAATACGCATTCGAATTAGTCACAGGTGAATATTTCCAATTAATCATTAATTTCTAACTTTTTGAAATTATCAATCAGTGCCACCTTATGCCACATACTCCCATTTTAACCGCTATACATGATGGCAATGAATTACCTATAGTAGCTCAGGCTGATAAGATTATTGATTGAGTTGAGGAATTTATTAGATATAAGCGCGCTTCGCTTGCTTGCGCTGCGCGGCTGCTGACACTTTGCGTCCGCCGGAGGCTCCTTTCGGTCGCCTGGGATCACATTGATTAATTATAGGGGTATAACATCTCTAAATACGTCTGTCTTACTGTTAAAATCGATATCACTCGAATAATCAGCAAATTTATCGATTTTTAAAATTTTGATGCGTAATGATGACGTCATAACAGAGTGATGAGCAATCATTTTTTGATTATAGTTGTATCATATGTGAGATATATTAATATACACATTCTATTAAAATCTCAGCCTTCTATCACCTAAATGGCTGAGTTCAGTCGAAAAACTGAAATTTCTAATTATAAAAAAGGTGACAATGACGTTATAATTCCATGATGAGTCATTTTCGTCTGAGCTCAGAACTTAGTGGAGCCATAGCCAAAAGACTCCCGCATGCCCAAAATCAGCTTTCTGTACCCGGCAGTTTCTTCAATCAATTCGTTACATATATATATATTAGGGTGCTCCAAAAAATTCGAAAGTTTGAATCTTTAGATGTACACTCTTCAAATAGTTTACTTTGATCACCAAGTGTTCACCATAAAAATTTCATGCAATTTGGGGATGGTTTAGTGGTCGCGCAAAGTAGCCTCCCCCTCGTGCTAATTTATAATGGGATATGTCCAGGATGGGGCCAAAAGTTGTAAAAGGCGTACTTCTGATGTTTATATAAACTAGTAACTTTATTTTTGTGATATTTGGGGGTGGGTTTATATAAGTTAATAATACATTTTAAAAACCTAAAATCTACCATTTCCGAGATATTGGTGAAAACAGTTGGGACCAGCCTTCATACTTGAAATTATTAATGGTCTCAACTGTTTTCACCAATATCTCCGAACCGGCAGCTTTTAGGTCATTAAAATGTATTATTAGCTGATATAAAATGACACCCAAATATCACAAAAATAAAGTTACTAGTTTATATAACTTCAGAAATACGCCTTTTACAACTTTTGGCCCCAACCTGGACATATCCCATTATAAATTAGCATGAGGGGGAAGCTACTTTGCGCGACCACTAAACCATCCCCAAATTGCATGAAAATTTTATGGTGAATACTTGGTGATCAAAGTAAACTATTTGAAGAGTGTGCATCAAAAGATTCAAACTTTCGTATTTTTTGGAGCACCCTAATATATATATATATATACACATATATATATACACATTAATCGAAGGATGTTCAACAATGACTAATTCGAATGTGTAGATTTCGAATCTGAAACCATATTTTAGGACAAGTAACTCTTTGAATTTGAACGTATTAACCTTCATGAAAAGTACAGTTTGGTACTATTTGTCTAAGTTGACTAATTCATGAATTATCAATGAATTACTCAAAATTTCAAACTAAAATAATGAAAAAATTATTTGATATTTCGAATAGGGACTGAGCAATGTTAGAGGTATATAACATGAACAACCTTTTAACCACTTTTGGGTATAGAATCTGAACTAATGTTTGAAATTTTGAATAATTCATTAATTGAATAATTCATAATTCTTCATCATCTTTCAATGAATTAGTCAACTTAGCTACGTATTTGTATGGGAAAGAATCAAGGGTTCAAATATTTTTGCCCGGTTGGTGTATATTATGTAAATGCCCTACAAGTCACTTAATGGAGTTCCACTATATCAACCCGTCGACCGACATTCTTTATTTCAAATTCGTAAACTATACATCCGAATTAGTGATTTTTGAAACTTTCTACACGAACACTTATTCTCTTTTCGAAAAAGATCAAACTGTTCCACTTGTGTCACTAATCGCCATCATGTATATAATGGCCTTAACAAGGAACAAGTAGCATCATGCATCAAAGGTAAGTATTTTTAAACGAGTTAGTACTTGTAATTGAGTTGAGGCCATCAATTATGTGTAACAAGCGCGCTTCGCTTGCTTGAGCTGCGCAGCTGGCGGACACTTCGTGTCCGCGGGAGGCTCCATTCGGTCGCCTGGAGGTGACATTGGTTGATTATAAGGGAGATATCATCTCTAAATATGTCCATCTTAGTTTAAAAATCGATTTCACTCGAAAAGTCACCAAATTTGTCAATTTTTAAAATTTTGATAATGATGACGTCATAACAAAGTGATGAGTCATCATTTTTTGATGATAGTTGCATCATATGTGAGGTATGTTAGTATACATATTCTATTAAAATTTCAGCCTTCTATCTCCTATAATGGCTGAGTTATGCCCGAATAACTGTGTTGCTTAACTTTTAAAAATGTGACGATGACGTCATAATTCCATGATGAGTCGACATTTTGCTCTGAGCTCAGAACTTACTGGAGCCATAGCCAAAAGACTCCCACATGCCAAAAATTAGCTTTCCATGACCGGCAGTTTCTTCAATCAATTCGTTACAGATATATATATATATATATATATATATATATATATATATATATATATATATATATACACATTAATCGAGTTTTAATAGTAAGGATTAGAATGTTTATAGTTACGAATTAGAAATCAAAAATATAATATTTCTTCCCGGTTGAGTATGCCTTTATGAATTGACCTAATTTAGTATAATTTTATACGAAAATTGCCACAAAACGAAATATGTTAGAAAACAAGGCCTTAAGAAAATATCTGATCTCGATAATGATGCAATACATCTTTTGGAGATCAGAGCTGGTCACATCTTTACACCAGAAATTGATACAATCTGTCTTCATCATGAACAAGTTTATATCTCAAATTAGTCCGTTGGCAGTTAGCTTGCTGTGACCCATGGCAGTTGCACAACAAAAAAATAGTAAACAAATACCTTAAAACTCTCAATACTTAATTAGCAGACGCACTAAACAATATCATCCCAACAACAAATGAGTTTACTATAAAGCCAGGGGTCAAAAGTTGTGCTATCAATGCTTCGATAAATTTTCTTTACGAATTTAAAAAATTTCCCTTAGCAAAGAAATTAATTGGATTGCTATAAAAATTAATTCCTTATCTGCAAAGTAGTGCAGCTGGAATTCGATCCTGAAATAGAAACCGTATTTGGCAAGTTTTACATAACAATCCTTAGATGGATTACTATTACAATACTTAATTATATGCAAAGTTGTGCAGATGAAATTTGATCCCGAATTAGAAACCACATTTGACAAGTTTTGGATGGTAACGAAACGCTGCCATGCTATGTGTATAAACAGAACAATAGTATATTAATTATTTTGCCAATAGACATATTGATAACTAAAGAAATTAAGAAGATAATCGTTTTACAATATTAGGAAAAAAGAAGATTATTAGTACTTGTACAAATACTTCTAATATATAGTACAAGCCGATAAAAACACACAAATTTCAACCACAATTCGCACAACTGGAGAAAGTATATCTATATAACTGTAGGACTAAGAAATAGGAACAAATATCAATTATTTCAGAGTTCTTCATTCGTAGGCATCAGGAAAATTTGAAAATTTTGATAACAATTAAAATTTGGTATGATTTAAAATAGGTTGGAATTTACAGTAAAAGAACTGATGTAAGCCATGAAATTTACCAAGAAGATTGTACATATATAGAGCAAAATTATAAAGTAAATGGGCAAATTCTAAACCTTTGGAGACATGAAGAATTAATATTTCGAAATTTTTTTGATAAATTGATGAAAATATATGTTTAGATAAGAATTAAATCTAAACTAGGCAATAAGAATATCCAATTTAGCTAAGAATATTAGGTAACTATATGGTTAACAACCAGTAATAAAACTGGATATCTAAGTTAAGAATTGAAAGATATATGTCACATTTGATTAAGGGGCCTCTAAAACAAGAGTGTCCGAACTATAAAAATCGTCAAATTTTGAAATGGCTATAATTATAAAACCAAAAGGTATTGAAAGCTGATATTGTACAAATGATCATGCACTAGTATACAAAACTTACAGGCAAAATTACAAGAATTTCCGATATGGTCGACATGAAGCAGTTGGTCGAATTGGTCGATTTCACATGGAATGATCCATATATATATATATATAACGAATTGATTGAAGAAACTGCCAGGCGTAGAAAGCTGATTTTTGGCATGTGGGAGTCTTTTGGCTATGGCTCCAGTAATTTCTGAGCTCAGACGAAAATGTCGACTCATCATGGAATTATGCCGTCTTGTCAAATTTTTAAAGGTTATGCAATACAGTTATTCGGGCATAACTCAGCTAATATAGGAGATAGAAGGCTGAAATTTTAATTGAATCTGTGTACTAACATACCTCACATATGGTGCAACTATCATCAAAAAATGATGACTCATCACTTTGTTATGACTTCATCATTACTCATCTAAATTGTAAAAATTGACAAATTTGGTGATTATTCGAGTGATATCGATTTAACACTAAGATGGACATATTTAGTGATGCTATTTCCCTTATAATTAACCAATGTCATCCAGGCAACCGAAGGGAGCCTCCAGTGGACACGAAGTCTCCGTCAGCCGCGCAGCGAAAGCAAGCGAAGCGCGCTTGTATATATATATATATATATATATATATATGTATATACACTGCCTGAACAAAACTATTCGTACACCCCATAATTCCCCATACAAATAATTATAATATTGATTTATTTAGCAAGTCATGGTATTTAATTGGTAAGAGATACACTTAATTTAACTTCAAATTCGAATTCTCCATATTCGAATTACTCACTTATTAATATTTCAACTTGTTTACACTCCCACAAGGTTAAAATTTTTCAAACTGCACCTCATACCACCAATGCCATCATATACAATGGTGATCCCTCGCGACATGTGGCATAGGAAAGCAAATGCTGAAAATATTAATCTTGAAGAAAAGTAACTAAGTAAAAAACTTATAAAGTGGGTAATTTGAATGTGGAGAATTCGAATTTGAAGTCAAATTAAGTGTATCTCTTAACAATTAAATACATAGACTCGCTAAATAAATCAGTATTATAACTATTTGTATAGGGAATTATGGGGTGTATGAATACTTTTGTTCAAGCAGTGTATATATATCTATATATCTGTAACGAATTGATTGAAGTCTTTTCCCTATGGCTCCACTAAGTTCTGACCTCAGACGAAAATGTCGACTCATCATAGAATTATGACTTCATTGTCACCTTCTTTATAATTAGAAATTTCAGTTTTTCTACTATAACTCAGTCATTTAAGGTGATAGAAGGCTGAAATTTTAATAGAATGTGTCTTTTATGATGGCTTATCATTCTGTTATGACGTCATCTTTGCGCATCAAAAATCCAAAAATTAACAAATTTTGTGATTTTTGAGTTATATCGATTGTGGCAGTAAGACAGTTGGAGTTAGAGATGAAACTTATAATTAATAATTGCGAGCCTAGGCGCGCGTCCCGGAACTCATAGCTCATTACGCGATAATATGATGATGAATAAACTATTTGCCCATGGATATGGGTACTTTGATACCATGTTTATTTGCGGTTGATAGATTACTAGGTTATTTTACTAATAGTATAGCGAATAGCCATTAAGGATTCTAATAATCGAGATACTAGTATGAAACTTAGCATGGAAGGTTATTTGAATTGATATAAAACAAGGAGCCAACCTGGATGTATCCGCTAACCCATAATTCTCACATCATAATGACTCTTTGTCGGGACAATTAGGGGAAATTTCAAAAAATGTCTAAGTTTCGCAAACTCAGTTAGCAAAACTTAGACTATCTTATTGTGATGATCTTCATCAGTATAATTTTGCTGTGATTTGATGTTATACGAAAGGAATCGGTCTATTTTTGAGAATGAATTATGGTCACATTCTTGCTATGTATTCTTAAATCTTGTTTTCAGGAACTGTGAATATTATCCAGAATTCTCCCCAGGATTCTGAAAGGTGTATTTGCAATGATGTAGTAATATTTTTGAAAGTGGGGACAGCACCCAACTTAGGGCCTGGGGGTCGCTGTAGGCCCTTCAGTGGGGTCCAGGAAGTTGACAACATTTTAAATATAACTCCGATTCAAAGTTAGTATGTACTTCTCGAGACAATGAGAATAGATGGTAAATTTCTCATAAAATTTCGTACATTATATCATAACATTTAACTTCAAATTCGAAATCTCTACATTCGAATTTCTCATTTTATAATCTTCAAACTCACTATTCTCTCACATGCTTGAACCTTTTTCAAAGTGCTACCCACAGTGGCTTAAAATGGCAGTTGGTAAGTAATAGGCATATGTGTGTACAATAGCCACCAAAAAAGTATTATTTACATATGGGTTATCGATAGCTAGAAATCGTTTGGCGATGCCAAAATTATTTTATGGCCTCTATTCTACACGTTATGACGTCATCATGACGTTGCCTAATTTTTATTATTAGCCGAAATCGCATCAATATGGGTCGCTTTCAGAAATTAATCTAACAAAAATGTCAGATAAATTTGCTTCAAAGCTAATCTTTCTTGATAAATGTTCACGATACTTTCGGATAAGCTTGTTACATGCTTCGGATATACAGTCGACTCCGCTTAATAGGGTCACATCGGTCAGAGGACATTTTGACCCGATTAAGCGGAGAACCCTATTAACCGAAAATATTTTGTATTAGCTTCTATGTGTGATAGCTATTCCGGTCCTGCCAAAAGTGGCCCGATTAAGCGGTTGACCCGATTAAACAGTGACCCTATTAGGCGGAGTCGACTGTATTTTTAAGTCCAAAACCAGAATTAGAATTTCTGATAATTTAATCGTCGATAAGTTCAATAAGTTCAATAAGTTCAATCAATAAGTTCAATCGATAAGTTCAATCAAGTTAAATCTCCGATTAGTTCAATCTCTGATAAGTAAATTGCTGCTTGGATACTGAATTCGTGTGACTTCAATATTTTGGCCAAATCAAGTCTGGTCTTGGGGATCTCACGATCATCTGCCATTATGGGAAAATCTCAAATTTGTGTCTAGAATATACGAATATGATATTCCTTATTACATTATATCAGCTATATATTCGATATTGGAAAATAAAGAATCATAATTTGCGGTTCAAAATAGCATTGAATTGCATAGTTACCAAAATGGATTAACCTTTAAATGGCACATTTTTGCTAACTCATTTCCGGTTAAGTCATTTTGGGCGGGGAAACCTTAGAAGTGTGGGGTCTTTGCTATAAATAGAAATGACCCCAGGTAATTTTAGGGTTAAAGAATTTCCATAGCAACCAAATAATCTCATTGGAATTTATTCGAAATTTTCATTTTGCGCACTGAACCGAATACTGTAAGTTTGCACACTCGTTTAAAATACAATAATTGATTGCCCAATTTTGTATTCCCATTGCATTTGTCTGTATAAATATTATTTCAGCTTGTCTGAATTTTAATTTTAATTTTAATTCAATATATCTAATTCGTTGTTTTAAAATCCAAATATCTTCAAAAGGATCAAAGATAAACAGAAATAGACAAGAAATTCAGATTCAGGATACTAAAATTATCTATAGTAGAGTTACAGCACACTGAGACTATAATTGTAAAGTTATAATGACAGTGTTGAATTAGTTGCAACATTTCAAAATCACCAAACAGCAATTGGGAACAAAAATTCTTGAAATATTGAATGCACTTTTCGTATATTTATAGGCTTTAAGTAGATTAAATACTATAAGTTTGGAACAAACTAACAACCAATTATGATATCCAACATTAAAAAACATAAACAAAGACTTCAAAAATTTCTCTCTTCCCTGCTACCAAGCCACTGTGCTACCTCGTACCATCAATGCCATAATATATAATGATGGTAACTCGTGACATGTGGCATAAGGTAAAAAATGCTGAAAATACTTAATCTTGAAGGAAAGTAATTATGTGGCTTTTAAGTGAGTAATTAGAAATTGAAGAAACAAATTTTAAACCAAATGATTTGTGTATTTGCTACTGATTAAATGTTTTCGACTTCATATTTGGATTATTAATATAACAATTTGAATGAAATATACTGAGGTGTACGAATACTTTTGTCCAGGGAGTGTTCAGTAGTCAAATATTTAGTAACAGGTGAAGTAAGGTTTTATACTCTGAAGTCGCAAGCACATGGGTGGCAATCAATCGCAATGTTTTATTGATTATTAATAGTATTTGGAACGGATCGAAATTTTGGATTATTTAGTACAGGGAATTGTGTTTTTAGTGACCCCTTAGGATTCGAGAGATTATCCACATGGGTCGCGCATGGGATCCCTCTAGTTCCGCCCCTGTGGCTTACAATGCTATTGCAACATTTTATCTACTGACAACTCATTTGTATTTGTTACATCCTTACTATTCAAACTCGATTAATATATGTACTGAATTGATTGAAGGAACGGCAATGCACAGAAAGCTGATTTTTCGTATTTTGGAGTCCATTGGCTATGGCTCCAATGAGTTTTAACCTCAATAAATGTCGACTTATCACAGAATTATAACGTCATTGTCACCTTTTTGATAATTCAGTTTTATTTTAATAATTTAGTCATTTTAGGTGATAGAAAGCTGAAATTTAATGTGTATATTGAAATATCTTGAATGTGATACAACTCAAATCAAAAAATGATTTCCCATCACTCTGTTATTTTGTCATCATTAAGCATAAAAAATAGACAAACAAAATTTTGTGATTTTTCGAGTGATATCGATTATAAAAAGTAAGACAGACGTATTGAAAGATGTTATCTACAAAGGGGGTCTCCGGCGGACACAAAGTGTCCCCACTGCCGCGCGCTTGTTAGACATATTTATGTATTCAAAAGGGATCTATCATATTTGCGAAGGCGTATCGACCAGTTCCACTATTATGGGCTGGGGAGAATCCTGAAATTGAAGGTTTAAGTCATTTAATTAGGAGAAAATATTCAATTTCGAACTTTTTGAGGCAACGATATGTAAGCAAATAAAATTATCTTCAATTCAAGAAAAGAATTGATTGTTGCAAAACATTTGAGAAACTCAATAAATATATATGATTTTCGGATACATTGTAATCGTAAGGTCCTTAGGCGTAAAATAGATAGGAAATTCTTGAATTATCTGAAAATATAACTGTATTGAAATATCAGTCAAATAATGATACAATTGAGAAATCCTAAAAACAATTATCAAACAAATATACACATTATTTGATCTTATAAACAACAGGATGTATGATTCTTTGTGACTGGTCTTTCTTCAAAAGTTAAAGGTGTTTCATCATGTGAATCGGGAGTGAATTGTATTAAACTGTGGTACACCCTAGTAATTAATAAATCAAATGCCTCGTGAACATTTGAATCTTCCAATGCTGAGGTTTCGATAAATTGAAGCTTATGTTCCAAAGCGAAAGTTTCAGCAGTTTTTACTGGAACCTCGCGAAGATGAGACAAATCAGATTTGTTTCCAATTAGCAATACAGGTACTCCTGGTTCACCATTTTCTCTTAGTTCTTTTAACCAACGTTGCATGTTGTTGAATGAATTCAGGCTAGATATATCAAATACAATGAGAGCCCCGGCAGCCCCACGGTAGTAGGCATTAGTCATCGCACGATAACGTTCTTGACCAGCAGTATCCCATATTTGAGTTTTTAGCCGCTTATCTTTGACATTAATTAAACGAGTAGCAAAATCAACCCCAATAGTTGTTTTGGATTCCATATTAAACTCGCCCAAGGTATATCTAGAAAGTAAATTTGACTTTCCAACCCCTGAATCCCCGATCAAAACAAGCTTAATGACCATATCATATTCGTCATCTAAATTCAGCATAACTACGAATTGTAAAAAGAACTAAAATCATTGATATGCTTTATATATTAGAATAGTAGCCACCCGACGATAAAACATCCCTCCGTAAAGAGGGTCAAAATTCAATATTACAGGGTGCCTCAAAAGTTCTGCAACAAAATTTGGCGATGTATTATACTTAGACATGTGTAGATTTAACATCCGATATTACTTTTTAATTGGAAATTTTAAGGATTATCCCTACTATTAAAACTCCATTATTGTGTATATATATATAAGCTGATTTTTGGCATGTGGGAGTCTTTGTTCGGACCTCAGACGAAAATGTCTACACATCATTGAATTATTACGTCATTGTCACCTTTTTATCATTAGAAATTTCAGCTTTTCGACTATAACTCAGCCATTTTAGGTGATAGAAGGCTGAAATTTTAATATAATGTGTACATTACTATTATTCACATGTGATACAACTATCATTTAAAAATGATGACTCATAACTCTCATGACGTCACCATTACGCATCAAAATTTTTCAAAGTTGACAAATTTGGTTACTTTTTGTGCGATATCGATTCTAATAGTAGTACAGACGTATTAAGGTGTTATCTCCCTTTTAATTAATCAATGTGACCCCAGGTACCCGGCGGAGACAGAGTGTCCGCCATCTGCGCTGCGCAATCAAGCGATTTCAATTATTTTGCAATAAAATTGCATGCATTTCATAATATATTTGCTAGGCTGAATCATAAATGTTTGGGTGCTGAGAAAAAGAAAAGATTAAAAAATAGTGAATGCCAGGTACATTTTATGGCTTTACATTAACAATTTTTGTACTTATTGATGATTTTCTTCGTACAAACCAAAAGGAATAACCATATTATGAATCAATAACTGAATACTAGAAGATATAAACATGTATAATCAGGAGAATATAATCATTTTCGAAATACAGGCAGCCCTCGCCGTTCGCGGGTTTGCCATTCGCGGTTTCGACTATTCGGTTTTCGGTACTCTCTTCAGTAGTTTCATGGACTACCATAAGTTCATAACCTTATACGTATCTACATATTATCTGACAATATCATTTACTGTTCCTATTGTCTCTATACATATAATTTTCTACCTAATAATTACATCATGCCTAAGAGGAAATTGGTTGGTGATTGTAAGGCTAGACTTTACTATTTAGGTTTGCTACTAGGGGATCTATATCTTTCACTTATCACTTCATTTATTAGCATTTCACTTGTGCCAGTGTTTGTATCAATACTACAGCACAAATATTGAATCAATAGCGTATTTAGCAAACTGTATCTAGCGTCGTTTTTATAATCTAGGAACGTAACCCCACTATTCTCATTGAACTAACGTCTTGCCGTTCGCTATTTTGCCTTTCGCGACAATTCTCTGGAACGTAACCTCCGCGAATGGCGAGGGATACCTGTATACACTTTTGAGATCAGATTTTTGGAGTCCCAGGTCCATAACTTTTCAAAATTTTGAAAGAAAAATATTTTGTGGACTAAATAGAGTTCATTTCAATACTAGATGGGCACTAGTTTTAATAAATGCGTTAATGCGTTAATGAGTCAATATATATAGTTCACTAATCTATCTTAGTCAAATCAAAAGAGTAAATTTTTTGTTGCAGAACTTTTGAGGAATTATGTAGACATTTGAACGTTGTACAGCATTAATCTCTCCCACTATTTATCCAATCAATAATCATTTGGATTATAATCAGTTTCCTATATCTGATGATTAAATAAATATAGCAATATATGAAAGCACAAAAATAAATAGGACCAAATTAACAAATACTTTAAAAAAGAGAAATATATTGAATTATATTTCAAAAATTATTGAAAACTTACTACAAATATATCTTCTTAACGGTTGTACAAGTATATGTATAGAATCTATCAATAGGTAAAAAAATTACAATTGCGATAACCAAATACACTGCACGCCAAAGCATAGGCGCAAACCTTTGACTTGTCATCAAAAGTGCCAGTGGTGCACCTCAATACAGCTATTTTTATAGGACCAATACCTTTAAAATTCTCAGTTCGTTACTACATTTTCTAAACTATATGTCATATTGTATATACATAGTAGGTATGTAGTAGTTGATGGTGCAACATCGAAAAAGGGAATTTTAACCTTCGTTCCTGCCATACTAGTAGTTAATTAAAAATATTAGTTACACTATCGATCTAGTAATGAATCTGTCGGTTTCATCAACACTATTAATCCATGTTATACACACAATATAGACAAACTTTAGATTTCTTGTTATGCCTCGTCATTTCAACAGTGATTTTTTGAAAACTTTTCCTTTCACCACCGACACTTTTATTTAGTGTCAGTGGTGCACTTGCACCACCTGCACCACCGTACTTTGCGCCTATGCGCCAAAGGTTTAGACATAAGTTGACTAATTCATTGAAAAATGGCAAAGAATAATGAATTATTAGCATTAATTAGTCAGTCATAAGCTAAGTTGGCTAATGAATTAATTTTTCAGTGAAGAATTGAATCGCAGTTATCTGCAAAACTCAATTAATAATTGAAATAATTCAACAGATAAAAGTTTTTTTAAAAAATTAGTCATTTTACAAGGAAGAAATCGGACAAAATATGGTTACAACCAGGCTTTCATCTAGGCGTACTGGGCGCGCCTAGAGGCGCGTATTTGATCACATGGATCATGATTAGGCGTATGATTTTTTGGGGCTAGGCGCGCGGCATACGCCTACTTAGGCGTGCAGCATAAAACAGATATAAAAATGCTATATAAAGTGAGTCTAGGCGCGTAGAAAAATGGTGGTGTCCATTTAGGCGTATGACTTTGGATAGCTGGATGAAACCCTGGTTACAAACATGGTTTTTTTTAGGTTTAGACCTTGGTGTAACTCAGCTTAATCACGGTGTAACTACCGAAAAAATATTAACCAAATATTGCCCACGCTGCAGCGGCAGACTCAAATCGTGGTGTAACTCCCAAATTCGTGTAACTCCAAAAATCACCCATAAAAAAACCCACTTACAACCCTATAGATAATTTCCAAATTCCATTATAAATGCGTGATCTATCAAATGAACAGAGTTTTTGAAATTTTGAAAATTGGTAAAATTCAAACTAAAATACCGGCGGAATTCTTTTTTTAGCAAATTTGACATTTTTTTAATAATTCTCTTTTTATTCGTATTATCAAAAATCTGTATGTTCATTTTGTTCTACCCTTCGAGATCTATTAAAAACCGTCGAGCTTTCGATTCTATGTTGAATATGCAAAATGTTTTACATTTATAAGTGCAGAAAAAAATATATCACTCAATTTCCATCAGTTTCAACTGCTTTGTAATATTAAATAACATGCAACTATCCTTATTCAACAACTTATAGCAGTGCTTGACTTCCAATAATCGAAATAATTTAACAGACAAAATTTTTTTTAAAAAAAATTGGTCAATTGACAAGGAACAAATCGGATATAATATGCACAACCCTTCAGAATCTTTTCAAATTCTTTCATAAATGGATGATAATCTAATGAACAGACAGACTTTTGAAATTTGTTAAAAATTCACGCTAAAACACCCGAGGAAATTTTCTTTTTTCAATTTTGACACTATTTTTTTCATAATTATCTTTTTATTCGTAATATCAATTCTGTCTGTTCATTTTGTTCTCCTCTTTGAGATCTATCAAAAACCGTTGAGTTTCCGTCCCTATGTTGAATTTTTAAAAAGTTATCACATTTATAATTGCTGAAAAAAAATCTCAGAAAATAGGATTTAGAAAATATTTATATATGTCCCTCAATTTACATTAGTTTTAACTGCTTTGGAATATTAAATAACATGCAAATATCATTATTCGATAACTTATAGCAGTACTTCAAAATATTGTATGTCAAAAACTCATCAGACCCAAAAAATAACAAATAATAATAAAAATAACCAAAAATAACCAATAAAAAATAACCACATCCGATAGTATCCGCCGGAATCCCAGATCAATAACTTCTTTAAACCATGTCAGATCATCATTTAAATTCAGAATTCGTGTCCCGCATTGAATTTCCAGTAATTTGATATACACTCTTTTCTCTTACACAGAATTCATTTATTATATAGATTCCTATGTAATATCAACTCGTTCGGTTAGTACGTACTTACGGATTGTACGTACTTTTTCCCGCTTTCCGGAGGGTACGTACTAACCGAGTTCTACTGTCACTAACCGGACAAAAGTATTTGTACACTATATTATTCCCCATACAAATCGTACTAAAATGGATCTTTTCATGAAGAAAAAAGTATTCAAAATCTAAGAGCTATTAAGAGTCAGATTTAAGATTCTGAATCTTCACATTCGAATTAGTATTAGTTGAAGATTTCTAATATATTGCTCAACCCAATGAGTAAAATTATAAACCTGTGGCACAAGAGGTAGTACAGTACCATCATGTATAGTGATAAAAATGGACATATGTGGCACAAAGTGGCAGTGATTGATAATTTGAAAACATTGGGAATTAATAATTGATTAGAAATATCCTAGAATAACTAATTCGAACGCGGAGATTTTGAATTTGAAACCTGATTAGTTGTATCACTTACCGTTTCGGAGTTTTAATCTCCATGAATAGACCCATTTTATTATTAAATGCACGTGAGATAATGAAGTGTGCAAATACTTTAGTCCGGGTAGTGTATAGGGACCATATTTGGAGAATTTTTTTGGCTGTGCGTGCCTAAGAACGGCCAGGAATTTTTTCACATTCATGGGCGTTACTAGGAGCCCACAGCCAAAAGATTCTCCTAATGTGTCCAATATATATCAAATTGCTGGAAATTTAGTGCTGAGCACGAATTTAGCATTAAGGTTGGCCTTTCGTATGGGCATTTTGTTTTTTATCAGAAATTTAATTTTTTATCATTTTTAGATCCCTAAAGTGGTTCTAAACATTATTTTCGATTTTTAGAATTTCATTGATAATATTTCGCCACTTAGTGCCACTTGTACCACCTGGTGTCGCCCCAAAAAGGACACATTTTTGAAGCGAAACGTCTCATATCCTTAACTTCATTGAACCATGTCAGATCATCATTTTAATGCTAAATTCGTGCTCAGCACTAAATTTCCAGCAATTTGATGGTCCTAGCAACGGCCAGGAATGTGAAAAAATTTCTGGCCATTGCTATACACGGACAACCAAAACTTCTCCAAATATGGTCAATATATATCAAATTGCTGTAAATTCAATGCGGGACGCAAATTCAGAATTCATTTGATAATCTGGCATGTTTGAAAGAAGTTATTGATCTAGAATCCCGGCGGATACTATCGGATGCGGTGATTTTTGGGTGGCCAGTCATCAATGAACAGAAACGTTACATTATCCTTTTTTAATAGAACTAACAGTCTCAGTTGTGGCAAAAATAAAAGTGCCAGTCAATGTAGTAAACCAAAAAAAGAGCGCCGGGTTAAAATAGCGGATGAAAAAATAAGCGCCGGGGCTTGAATAAGCCCCGGTTTGAATAAAATTTCCTGGCCGTTGCTAGGCACGGACAACCAAAATATTCTCCAAATATTTTCAATACACTTGCGGCCTTATAAAGAATTATCCACTCTAATTGTATTGTAGTATTAGCAGTGGAGCCTATATTACAAAGTTCAATGAAGATTATTACAACAGAACCTTAAATTGTGTGAGATTTACTATTTGTTTATCAACGTATGGATCAAGTTTACGAAATTTTCTTGTAACTGATATAAATCCTAAATTGTAGTAAATTGGTAATTTTCTATTTTTGATGACGAGAAAGCCAAGAATTAGCTTAGAAATTCGAGGAAAGATTGTTGTGCTAGGGTAAAAGGCTATTCTTCAAGGCAAATAGCAAGTCGGCTTGGTTGCTACAGGAAGAGTGTATCTCCCTTCCTTAAAAAAAAATATTGACTGGATCTGTTGTGGATCAGCCGATCCAGGGAAAGCCCCGAAAAAACATTTCAAAATAGGATAGATTAATATTTCTTTTGTAATTGTTAGGGAAACATCTATACTGTATTGTATAATGACTTCAGCACGGATCTGTGGATCAGTTTAAATAGTTCAGATTGACTTTTACGGACGATTAATATATCCTCTTTTGAGGTGGTTTTTCGGGGCCTTCCCTGGATTGGCCGATCCACAATAGATCAAGGCAATATTTTTCTTAGGATAAGAGAAGCACTCTTTCGACAGCAACCCAGCCGACTTGCTATTTGCCTCGAAGAATAGCCTTCTTCCACTAGCACAACAATCTTTCGAGTTTCTGACCTTATTCTAGGCTTTCTCGTCATCAAAAAATTGAAAATTACCAATTTACTAGAATTTATGATTTATACGTATCGGTACAAGAAAATTTCGTAAACTTGATACATACGTTGAAAAACAAATAGGAAATCTCACACAATTTAAGGTTCTGTTGTAATAATCAATAAAGAACTTTGTAATATAGGCTCCACAGCTAATACTACAACACAATTAGAGTGGGTAATTCTTTAAGGCCGCCTGTGTGTAAATATCAATTAACTAAAATTCAGCATTAAAATGATGATATGGCATGCCTATAAGAAGTTAGAAATAAGGGACATTTCGTTTCAAAAATATGTCCTTTTTAGAGTGACACATGCATACATGTACAAGTAGCTCTATGTGGCAAAAATATTGGCATTGGAGTTATAAAAATAGATATCAATGTTTAGAATCCCTACAGGGATCTAAAAATGAGGCCAATATTTTGCCACTTAGAGGCACTGTAGCACCTGGTGTCACTCTAAAAAGGAGACATTTTTGAAGCAAAATGTCTCATATATATGATTTCTTCTAACCATGCCAGATCATCATTTGAAGCTGAATTCGTGCTCAGCACTAAATTTCATTTGAATAGTATTGGACACATTTGGAGAATACTTTGGCTGCGGATTCCTAGAAACAGCCAAGTTTGCGTAAAAATAATCCTGGCCGTTGCTATGCACGGACAACCAAAGAATACTGCAAATATTGTCAATATATATCAAATCGCTGGAAATTGAATGCTGGGCACGAATTCAGAAAAATTGATACTGTTGCATGGTTGAAAGAGTTCATAATTACTTTGGAACTTCTGGCCTTAGACTTTCCATATTCCCCAAACCCTTAGTTCGAACTTCCTAATATACTTTTTAAGACCTTGTTATTCATTACTCTAGAGTAGTAGCAATATGAATTATTATTCACAATGGCCTAAGAATATTCAGGATTTAGCGAACTCAAGGTATTTTGCGGATATTCAGCTTACTTTTGATATTTTTCCCCAAATTTCGTTCGAATATGCTAAAATAATTTAAATGCAAATATATGCCTGTAAATGCTTTTATTCACCATTAATGACCTATTTACATTGTATTTAATATTTAAAATCCAAATCTCTATATCTCAGGACATTAAAATTTCAAAATTGACCATCTGTAAAATAAAAAAAGGGATATATATGGGGAATTCCATGTCAAATCAACCAACCATTTCACCATCAACCGATTTGTCTGAAATTTGCTGTGCAAAAAGCAACTGATATGTCTTAACTTTTGTTAAAATTTCAGATCAATCAGCCGTGTGTTTTTGGCTTATGACGTCACAAAATTTTGAATTTTTGCTGTTTGCCAAGGATTTTCACAATGGTAAAATCACCATCCCATATTAAACTCGAATAACAAAAATATTCATCAAATTCTTTCATAAATTGCTATCCTTATGTTTTTACATACGGAGAATACGAAAAACATGAGTAAATTAAGTTTTGAGTTCCTTTTCTTTGTGAAAACTGGAACTGAAACCAACTCCGGAAGCAAACCGGAACTATGACGTAGCAAAAAGGAATATTTTGGAAACTGTTGGAGGACTAATATTGGAGGACTAAGGAGGACTAATATTTGCCGAACAATCCGATATTTAGTCCGACCATAGCACTCTGTATATAAAGCCTCCCATTCACATCTCAAAAATGGACCAGGGTTGCGGTCGAAGATGGTTGAACAAATGCATGATCTGCCTAAAATCATGAACGACACAGAATAGAGATTCGGAATGTATTACCAGCATATATAAATATGACGCCAAAGTATTCATATCCGATGTTAAAATTTCGATTAGTCATCATATTATTGCACAATAGAATATATTTGGGACAAATTTAGTAATTTTCAGAGGTTGTTTAAGGGCAGTTCTAAGTGGTTGTTTTATTATAGTTTTTTCGTATAGAACTGAGCTGTGAATGGGTTGATGGGAAAAGTTTGAATTTTTTCATGGAATGTTGCTACATTCCAGCGTTGCTATGGAAACGTATCTTGATCATTTGAGGTCATATCTTGAAACCGCAATAACTATGCATTCAAATTTGATCTCATTTGATAGCCAATAGACTGCTTCCTATAAAGCCATAACATAATTTCCATGTCTAGATTCAATGGTTTACGAGTTATCAGCCAATTTATCATTTTGGTCACATTTGGTAATTTGTTTAATAACTTCTAAACCATTGAATCTAGACGTGGAAATTATGTTATGGCTTAATAGGAAGCAGTCTATTGGCTATCCAAATGAGATCAAATTTGAATGCATAGTTATTGCGGTTTCAAGATATGACCTCAAATGATCAAGATGCGTTTCAATAGCAACGCTGGAATGTAGCAACATTCCATGAAAAAAATTCAACCCATTCACAGCTCAGTTCTATACGAAAAAACTATAATAAAACAACCACTTAGAACTGCCCTTAAACAACCTCTGAAAATTCATGCATTCATGCATTTGTTCAACCATCTTCGACCGCAACCCTGGTCCAATTTTGAGATGTGAATGGGAGGCTTTATATACAGAGTGCTATGGTCGGACTAAATATCGGATTGTTCGGCAAATATTAGTCCTCCTAAATTAACTTTTCAAATCATTAGTGACATTTATTGCATTCCTATAACATAGCAACAACAGCATTGCACTGTTTGTGTCTAGTCTGTCTGCGGTCAAATATACAACAGACTTAGTATAATTCCTAATGCACATATCGATTGTAGAATGTTGTAAGAATGAGCGATATTATAGAGGAAGACATAAAAGCATTTTCAAAATGGTAGAAATTGAGAGTTGTCAGGTCAATTTTATATTTTCACAAAAGGGATAAAATTTGGAGTTATATATAGAAAGCGTTTACAGGTACAAAAATGTGAATAACTCAAAGAGAACACATGGAAACCAAATGAATTCTTTATACAATGAATTATGACTATAAACAGTAAAATACCAAAAAATAAAACAGTTTCCAAAATATTCCTTTTTGAAACGTCATAGTTCCGGTTTGCTTCCGGAGTTGGTTTCAGTTCCAGTTTTCACAAAGAAAAGGAACTCAAAACTTAATTTACTCATGTTTTTCGTATTCTCCGTATGTAAAACATAATTATAGCAATTTATGAAAGAGTTTGATGAATATTTTTCGAGTTATTCGAGTTTAATATGGGATGGTGATTTTACCATTGTGAAAATCCTTGGTCAAACAGCAAAAATTCAAAATTTTGTGACTTCATAAGTCAAAAACCACACGGCTGATTGATCTGAAATTTTAACAAAAGTAAAGACATATCAGTGGCTTGTTGCACAGCAAATTTCAGACAAATCGGTTGATGGTGGTGAAATGGTTTGTTGATTTGACATGGAATTCCCCATATATATATTTTTATAAGCGATATATTGAGAATTTTTTAAATACCTTATTAGTAGAATAACTTTTTGTAAATTGAACTTAGAAGCGAAAACTCGACGGTTTTTGATAGATCTCGACGATTAGGACCAAATGAACATACATCTTTTTGGATATTACCAGTAAGAAGATTTATAAAAAAATATTCGAAATTACTAAAATAATATTGCTCGAGGATTTCAGTATGAATTTTGACCAATTTTCCTAGTTTCTTAAAGCTGTCTCTCCATTTGATAGATCACCCCTCTAAGAAAGAATTTGAAAAATTTCTAAAGTGTTGTACACATTTTGTGTCTGATTCTTTTTTGGAAATTGACCAATTTCAGAAAAATAATTTTTTATTTCTTTGAGTTAATTCAATTATTAATCCAGTTTTGCAGAACTCGATTCAAATCTGCACTAATAAAATTAATTAAATCGTGAAGAAAGTCAAAAGTTAGCTTTTACAGGAAAGGCCAACCTTAACTGTAGACCAGAGTTTAATGGAGGTGTAGATTCCGAATATCGCATTTTGGATAAAATTTATTATAAAATTTGCTATAGTTTGTTTACAATAGATACATAATATGAACAAATCCTATAAATGAGCTAGAGACTAACTTTCAGTTGTTGATCTGGGTTTTAAGGTGTGATTCCAAGAATCTCATTTTCGATCTTATATGGATATTTTTTGTTTACAATCAATTCATAAAGTAAACAAGTTTGAAATGGATTAGTGAAAGCATCAATATTAATCACCAGTAGGTGCTCCTGAATTTGTTTATATTTTCATGCGCCCATAGGGCGACTCTGCGCACACTATGTAATAGCGTTATGGTTGTATTCTAAATATGTTCTCTCGAATAGAAACGGACCTTTTGTTAACTGGCCTTAGAGTACCCTAGTCGGTCTGCTTCTTTCTTATGTCTTTGCCGTTTCTTCGGGATCCTCTGCCCTATTCATCATTTGGGAGGTCTCCCTTGAGAATGCATCTGGCTGAGGCCCTGGCTACTCAGGTTATCTGTCGTGTTCATAACTCTATGTCCGTTATTATTAATCCCTGTCTGTTTGCGACACTGTATTCCTACCTCACCCTCGTCAGGCCCGTTCGTACTTGGAGGCCGACCACAGGGAGGGAGAACCCTTTCTTTACTTTTCCACGGTTTGCAGCGGTTGAGATGTACCCATTTCCCGTTCTGCGTTCCAAGGGATCCAACTTTCACATTAGACCCCCCTTCTGCTAACAAGTTATAAGGTCAGTTAAAATCTAAGTCCATGGAATATTTTCAAACCTCGTTTTTGACTATTACCATATCTCCCGAAGTGATGCCACCGGCACGGGCTCTCATGTCATAAGACTCCTTCGCTCTCTCTCCCTCTGACTTTCGAATTCTTCTCTCTACCGATGGCTTCGAATTGTTTTCGTATCTTCGACAGTTCCTCTTATGTAATCAGGCTGGGATGCCCATCTTTATAGGCCTGCGCTCTCTATTTATGCGTCAACAACTACCCTCGCGCCCGAGGGTAGTTGTTGTGGGCCTAATTAGTGTAGTGTTCCTGTTGGGCAAAGAATTCATCACGCGTAGCTATATGTAAGTAATTTCGTTCAATATTAAGAGCCATTGGGTCTTTGGCATTTCTCGATCAGCGAGGAGGTACCTCATGACTTATTTAACCTTCCCTAATGTCCTCTCGGCTGTACCGTTCCTCTGGGAATGATATGCCGACGAATACCTTTTTAAGATTCCAAACTTTTCGCACAGTTCGCAGAGAACTGAGCCATCAATGTTCCTGCCTTAGTCACTTAGTAGCCTTGTGAAACACCATGTCGTAATCCAACCATCGAGGAAGGCGGTTTTTACCGATTCGGCTGACTGATTTCGCATTGGAATAATTTCTACAAACTTTGTGAATTCGTTGAAGACCAACAGGAAATATCTATATCCATCCGAATTCCATTGTAACATGACCAGATCTATGGTGATGCTTTCTCCAACTATTTTTGCCTGGTTGCTGAGTTATCTCAAGAGGTAGTCTGGTGCGTTGGTTGGGATAGGCCTTATCACATATTTTGCAGACACTGCAATATGCGTTAATGTCCTTCTTCGTCTCTGGCTAGAAGTAATTCCGGGAAAGCAATTTCTGTTTTTTCCTTTGCAAAATGGCCCGTGATGTGGGCCTTCTTGACTATTTGGTTCTGTAATGCTGGTGGTGCCAATACTCTCGCTTGTGTAAACCAACCTCCCTTCGATACGGAGGTTATTAACTTCTTATACCGGCCTGCGGTGACTACTCTTGATTTCGCGAGTTGGCCCTTCGCGAAGGCTATACCCTCGTCAGCGACCTGTCCGTTCGGGAACTTTTCTGTCCATGGCTCAGCTAGAACTGCAATATCTCGTATATAACAACGGTGATAATCAACTGTCCTTAGAAATCTCTAAAGCTCTTTGGGGGTCGTCTGAGGAAGGAAATACCTTATTCTTGCAAAGAGGTCCGGAACCGGGCGGCGACCATCTTTGGTTGTTATTTGTCCTAAGAATTCCCCCTCTTAGTAATCAATACTACATTTTCGTATTCATAGCAGTATGTTTGTTACCCGTATACTGAGGAGGGCTGTCCTAGATATTTTCTGGGGCTACTGAATCCTATTGAGTATACAAGACAATCGTCTATACAAGATTCGGTATTGTTAGTTCTTACTAGGGCTTGGTCCATGATCCGTTGGAAGGTTCCCTTCGCATTGCACAGCCAAGGGCTCACATCAATGGAGTGCTTCCCAATGCGTGTATGTGTATGTTTCTTGGGGTTTTCCGCGAATGCCCCTTGGAACTCAATCAGTAGGCTTCTTAGCTCGTCTCTCTCTGCTTTGGGGAATTTCAAAAGCGGTGTTGTGGAGTAGATTTTAATGGGCTAAAATCTACCGGTTCGGAGATATTGGTGAAAACAGTTGGGACCATTGATAATACAAATACGAAGGCTGGTTCCAACTGTTTTCCTACAATGCGGAACCACTAAATCATCTCGAAATTGTTCGAATTTTTCATTTTGAACCATTTGGTGATCAAAGAAAACTAGTTTAAGGGTATGAATCTAAAGATTCAAACTTTGAAATTTTTAAAACTCCTATTGTGGATCCTTCCTTCCGACTGTATTACAATAAAATAGAATATGAATCATTGCTAGTGGATATTTATAATGATATTCAAGTTTCTCTAATAAAATTACAAAGTTAAATCTGTAATGGCCTCCATTCCATCACTATTTATAGTTTTACTAAATACATAGTGAATTTGATTCGATTCAGCCTTTAGAAAAGGAATTAAGGTTGGTGTTTCCTTCCAGAACAAACTCAAAAAGTGTTCATTACTTTTTTCTGAAATTTTAAACTGTTCTCGATGAGTTGTCTATAATAATGCTTTTCGGGAGGTCAAGAAGCAAGAAAAATATTTTTTTTTCCCAAATCATCCTAATTTATAGAGGACATTCAAGGAAACTTCAATGGCATATGCCTCTTTAACTCAATTATTCTTGCACGAAATGGTTAATAAAGAAAATAATAGGAATAGAATTTTCGATTTTAACCCAATTAATTTTTTCTTTCCAATTTCGTTGCTCCAATATTTAGAAGCAGATTTTCGTAAGGAAAAATATTTTGACGTTTTTCTATAGTAGAATATCGAAATTCTGTCTCCATCATTTTGTTCTACGTGACGAGATCTTTCCAAAACCGTCGAGTTTTTTACTCTACGACCTTTGTAACTCAAGATTCCTCGTTTGTAAAATTGATTTTTTCAAGTGCAAATACAGGCTACAAAGCAATTTTCTTCGGAATGGCTTGATTTCCATTAGTTTTTACTGTATCCTAGTATTAAATAACATCCAAACATCCTAAATCAACAACTTGTAGTAGTACTAACTTTAAAATATGGCATATCAAATATTTTCACATCATGACACCTTCAAAAAGTGTGAAAAAGTTGTCAGTTATGACTGAGGACCCAAAAATGACCATGTCCGATAGTATCCGCCGAAATCCCATTTCTATAACTTCATTTGACTATGCCAGGTTGTTATTTCAATACTGAATTCGTGCTCAGCACTAAATTTCCAGCAATTTGATATATATACTGACCATATTTTGGTTGCCTTTTCCTAGCAACGTTCAGGAATGTGAAAGATTCCTTGCCGTTGCTAGGCACGGCAAACAAAAATGTTTCCAAATTTGGTCAATATATATATCAAATTGCTGGAAATCTAGTGCTGAGCATGAATTCAACATTAAAAAGATGATCTGGCACTGTTAAAAGAAGTTATATCCTTGGAACATTTCGCATTTAAAATGTGTCGTTTCTAGAGCGACACCAGGTGATACAAGTGGCTCAAAGTGGAGAAATATTGGGGCTGGAGTTATAAAAATCGGAATTAATGTTTAGAACCCCTATAAGGATCTATAAATGATAAAAAAGCAATTTGGGCACATTTTTGGTAAAAAACAAGTGTCCCATGGGAAACTCCAACCTTAAAATGGTTTGTGAAGGGATATTTTTTGTGATCGATGTTCATGAATTTTGTGATGAATTTTGCACTGTCCTTTCCTGAGTATCCTCCATGGAATTGAAGAGGTGGACCTACCAAATGGTAAAAAACTCTTGTTGAAAATATTGTGTTCCAACTCTCCTAAAAGGCCTTTCACGATTCGGTCAAAGTTATTCTCTCAAACTTAGGTGAGCATGACAACTGCTGTGGAAATGCAAGGATAGGGTTATTAAACTTCCAAAATTTTATCAAAATTTTAACATTTATCAGGTGTATCCTTTATTTTCCACAGAACTTCATCAGTCGATTTTGATGGTCGGAGTCTGATTCTGATATTTCAATATTTTGTGTAAGTGTTTTGAAGTATTCGCCATCCACATATTTCCGGATACCTGATATTTCTGAAATTTGATGCACAGACATCAGTGAAGTTGTAAATAATATAATGGCAGTGACTCTCTGAATCCTTGACTAATTACCAATTGCAGTAAATAATTTCTAAATATCCTGATATCCGACTAAATACTATTCGGATATTAATATCCGGATTCCAAACACTAGTTGGTTGATCCTTTCTATCTAGATTCATTGTATAAAATGAATGAGCTAGTCATTCTGAAAGGCTTTTAGAACGCTTTGAGCTCTTCAATAATGCACACTTGAGCCTCACTTCATCAAAATGATTACTAGCTGTATTATGATTATGATTATGATGATGATGATGATTATTATTATTATTAATTATTATTAATATTATTAATATTATTATTGAGCGGAGTGAATGAATTAACAATAATCATAATATTATTTAAAATAATTTATAGTAGGTATATCGTATAGAGTATGATAGAAGCTTGGATCCATAACACATTTATTGACTGACATGGTTCAAAGAAATCAAACCTATTGACTACTGTAATTATTTACATAGTTTATACTTGCATAGGGTTATTTAATATTAAAAATGAATCCAAATTATTTATTCATGGTAACTGAATTATGATAATTATAGCAATAATTAATGGAATTCATACTAATTTAATTTACATTGATTCTAGCATAGCCTGCTCTATATAAGGCCATGCGGTAAAAGTAGCAGGGATGAAGTAGTAAGTGGACTATTTGGGTATGACAATACACTCAATATTATGCTAAACTTCTGTTTCCCTTACTTTTCGTCAGTCCATCACCCTATAAACATGTATGATAGCATTTATCCCTGATTGAGAACCACTGAACATTTGTATATTTATAAAATAAAACTAGATCATCGTTCAGAATCTTAATAAACTCGTTCTAAACATGAACGGGCCGTTATTGAGAGTTTTAGAGGCACCAAGGGACCGCAAAAGGGTGGTCGCTGCGTTGAGCAGGTGACCGTTATACACAGGTCAATATTATAGGAATTCGGACGGGCCGCGATGTGCAGATTACCGCTATATATATGTGGGCTAAAGCAGGTTCGACTGTGTACAGATTGTATTTGACATTTCACTGAAGCATTAATTAAATGTTTGTAGCCAATTATAGAGCAAATAAGCAGGTACCGGGTGGGCCAAAATAAACAGAACCCAAGTAATTTCGAGTTCATTACGCCAATGTTTAATAAACTAATGAAATAATTTTGTAGGATATAGTACAGGGTGTTTCAGTGATTGTATCACGAAAATAATTTGAAATTACTAGGTAAATATTTTACTAAACATCTTCCCCTTTTATGATGTTGTTTAGCACCTTCTGACATTTGTGTGACAGCAAAATGGACAAGCAAGATGACAAACAAAAGAAGATGATGGTGGAATTCTACGATAAAAATCAGTCCTATTCAAGACTACCCCACACTTCTAATGTTTACCCGCCCAAAATGACTTAATCGGAAATGAGTTATCCCATATTGAGGATGTTTTGAAATAAATTACTTTTATTCCAACTGTTTGCTTCATTGTTTTTCATAAATGTCAAAGGATTTCCTTTCAAAAGCAACCAAAATAACTAAATTGTCTCAATCACAAATGAAATGAAAGCAATTTACTTTTGTGTGTAATCAATGAAACACCCTGTAGATAAATACCCTAGGAGCATTTATGGCAAGCAGTGGAGCACGGAGAATAGGACTATTGTGTCAAGCTCTACTACAAGTTACACTCTTACACTTCTGTACAGAAAAAAAATTCGCAAGACTTCAACGAGCCAAAACCTCCCAGCAAATCAGTTATTTTTGACTAGATCAAGAAGTTTGAACAGAAAGGGACAGTTAAGAACTCAACTCTAAGTCTGATGACCGCCTGAGCCACTCAGGGGGGAAGACGATTCGTACTGATGAAGTCATCGAAGCCATTCGTCTGTCTATTCTCAACACTCCAAAGAGGTCAACAAGGAAGAGGTTATCTCAAGATTCTTCAGGTCTTTTGAAAGGAACTTGAAGAAAACTACAGAGGATACCTAGCCAAGTTCTGGTTTTAAAAAGATGGAGCAACCTCTCATACCTCCCAACAAAAGCCTGGAATGGATCAAGAACCACTTTGGAAGCCGAGTGATCGATCAGCCGGAGAAGTGAACATGAGTGGGCACCCTACTCACCGGATCTCAGTCCTCCAGATTTTTATCTCTGGGGGTTCCTGAAGGACAGAGTTTATGCTACAAATCCCAGGACACTCGGTGAACTCAAGACAAAGATCCAGGAAGAGATCAGTAACATATCAAGGACAATTTGCAAATCAGTGATGGAGAACTTCGTTCTTCGACTGGAAAAATGCGCAAATCTAAATGGATACCACCTCGAATATTTTCTATAGATAAAAAACTAATTGAGTTAGGATATTATAGACTTGCATTATTGTTTTAAATACTTTAAAATAAGTACTAGTGAAATGTTGATGCACTACTCTTAATGAAAGTTGAGAAATAGCACTTTTGTTACTGGTTCTGGTTTTTTGACCCACCCGGTATTATTGCTATATCAAATAATGAGACAATGGTAATGAAATACAAAGAGTGTTTATGAAGCTGAAACAAGTTTTATTTCAACAGTGGCCAAATCTTTACAATTTCTTGTGAGCTTAATAAAGAGTTGTAATTCGATCTGTCGGATATCAGATATAGAATTGGCAGAAATAAAAATATTGTCCATTCGCAATAGCACCTATGGAAAGAAAGCAATTAATTTCAAGATAGGTTAACTGAAATATTCATCTCTCAAAATGGAGTGAATAAACGTCGTAAGAAAATCACAGTACCATACTAACCAATTATTAGGTCAAGAAATGAGAGTCGCCTTATCTTTTAGATTCTGTAGTGTCTTGATCTGCATTTGTCTGCTTCCTCTGTCTCAAAAATCAATATGTATGGTTTTATTCAGCAATTCCTTTTCTTGAGTCATACGACAAGCGAGGTCACTCTATTTTTGATGTTGTCGAATAATGGACATCCAGGAAACACACATCGAACAGCACCTTATTTCAACTTTTTATTTCATGATGTTGCATTGTTCCAAACTTTTGCATTCTATCGCTACTGAAAATAATATTTCAAAAGTTCCCCATATTTCTACTAAAAGCGCGTTGCGTTTGCTTGCGCTGCGCGGCTGGCGGGTACTTTATGTCCGCCAGAGGCGCCTGTGATCACATTGATTAATTATAAGGGAGATAACAGCTCTAAATACGTCAGTCCTACTGTTATAATCGATATCGCACGAAATATCACCAAATTGTCAATTTTTAAAATTTTGATACGTAATGATGAAGTCATAACAGAGTGATAAATCATCATTTTTTGATGATAGGTGAATCATATGTGAGCTATAATAATATACAAATTATATTAAAATTTCAGACTTCTATCACTTAAAATGGCTGAGTAATGGCCGAAAAACTGAAATTTCTATTTATAAAAAAAGGTGACAATGACGTCGTAATTCAATAATGAGTCGACATTTTCGTCTGAGCTCAGAACTTGGGAGCCATGGAGCCATAGCCAAAAGACTCAAAAAATAAAATACTTTAATGCTCAATATCCTTAATATAGAATACAATAGAGAAATGGGTAACTGGTAAACCGTCATTCCCAGTAGCGATAGAATGCTGAAAATTTTCGAGAAATTCAATATTATTAAATTAAATCAGAAAGCAGCCAGAGAGACTCCTACCATAAAAAGTGTTTTCAATAATGTCCTATAGCAGTGGATATTCATTTATATATAGTTTTAAAGATATGGATATAAAATTGTTTACCTAAATATGGTAATGTAAAAGTTTCGCTATACGTATATCTTCTAATGTATTAATACAACTTTTAATCACAATTATTACTCTATTTCTCTCTGAAAATAGTGTTAGTAAACATGTAAATACACAAATTACCAGGGACCAACATATTGAGTACTGTGTCTAGGTTTATTAAGAAATATAGTTGGTTGATTGAAAATGTATCCTAAACCCAAATCTTAGATTCCCTCAAAAAATTCACTACTCGCTATACCGATGCTTCAGGCCCAATTATTTAAACTCATATGGAATTTTTTTAAAATAATTGATTTCCATAAATTTGACAAATTCAAATTCAAAACATTTCATGATTCAACGAATCGAAAATCGAGTTTTTACCAATAAGATTAGTAGTCGCGACTCCGATTATAATGTTAAATTGTTTACTTAGAAAACGAATGGCATTAACTTCAGAATAGCTGCATCCTCCTAAAAAATAAATTAAATACTTCTTTTGAATGCAATCATTCGATTCAGGTTGAATATTGCCAGTGAATTGGATTGAATCTGTGAATATTTCCATTCCTATATGTTCAATTAGCTCATTAGCAAAGTTCCAAGTATGTTGTTTAAAAAAACTCTCTAAAAGTGTACAACTAAATGGTTTGTAAGAACCACTATATACAAAAGAAGAATCTATAGGATTAGTTAAGTCCATTGTTGTCTGAAACTTAGAATTTGGAATAAGGTTTAGTTTGTTAAAGGCCGATTTAAGCATATATGAATAATCATCCTGAGGATCCAGCATTCCTATTTTTTTCAAATTAAAAAAGGTGTTAACATGAGTATTGCCATGAGCTCTAAAAAAATTTCTTTGTGCGTAATATATTACTCTCTTTCTTTCCTTAGTATTGGACACCCCAAGCATTGAATACAGACACAATAACCGAATGAAATCTTGCCATTTAGACTGCGAACAAAGCATGTCATCAAAAAACTTAATTAAAAGTTTATCATCAATGGAATCTCTTCTCAAAAGTGCATGTTCCAGACCTAATATCTTTTTATTATTTGAGTCTAATTGTACCTTTGTGATTGACTCACAAGCACATAAATGAGCTACAAGTGATCGTTCCATAGGTTTTAGATGTTTAAGCTCTCCTACAAATGTTTTCATCTCAGATATTGTTGATTGTTGACGACCCTCATCATATCTATTGATTAACTTTTTTAATTCATTCTTAATAAAACGAAAAAGAAAGGATATATGACAACCTCTGACTAGTTTGTAAGTTGGGTCATTTGAATTTAATAGAAGTTTAATTGGCTTAGGGTTCTCAAGAATCTTTTCGTTTAAAGTAACGCTACCATAATTAATACCAAAATAGTCATCTAGTAAACCTTCATAAGAGAGTTGGGTTAGAATTGGAGAGACCAAATCAATTCTTCTATCGATTAAAATTAGGTCAGTAAAGAGACATAATTTATCTTTATTAAAGGTAGGAGGATTGAGAATTCTGAGATAGTTAAACACATCAAAAATATGATGAGATAATTCTCCTAAACAATGAATATTTATCATATTCCAATTATTAATCTCAAAAAGGGTGTAGATGGAAGAGACCACAAGATGGACAATTGAACTGTAGTCAGAGTTTAAATAATGTGAGAGTGAATCATTTTTCTCGAGGGAAAATAAATCAAAATCTAAAGGTATTAGTTCTACATGCCATTCATATACTTGCACACTATCTAACATTCCGTAAGATTCAAGTAATTCCTCAACTATCGTTGTCTTTTGTGGCATGAATATAATTAGAAATTTACGATAAATTTTATGTTTTTTATCATAATTGAAGTGTTGGGAAATATCTTTAACAAGATCAACAGATGGACGTAGGAGATAGAGACGCTTCTCATTACCCACATTCATTTCCGGTTCTAGGTAGAATATCTTCTCAATTTTATACAATTTGAGTAGCTGAATAGGAGCGATTAGATCAAGGAAAGGAGCTAACTCTTTTTCGATGACTAAATCCACAGATTCTCCGAGAATACTGAGCAAAGAAACAAAGTCAGATTGATACCGCTTTATAAGCATCTTACTAATGTTATCTAATTCCATATCATAAACAAAAAGCACTAGGATTTGATGGAAGAGCTAAATTATCGAAATGAATGATTGGGAAAATAAAAATTAGAATTTCAATGCCAAAATTTCGCCACTTAGAGACACTTGAATCACCTAGTGTCGCACAAAACAGGACACATTTTTGAAGCGAGATGTCTCATATCTATAACTTCTTTTAAGGTTGGTGTTTCCTCCCAGAACTAACTTAAAAAGTTCTCATTATTTTCACCTGAAATTTTTTGTGGAAACTGTTCTCGATGAGTTATCCGGAAAAATACACTTTTCGGGAGCTCAAGCAAGAAATTTTTTTTTCCCAAAATCACCAAATTTACAGAGGACATTCAAAGGAAACTTCAATGGCTTATGCCTCTTTTACTCAATTATTCTTGCACGAAATGGTGGAATAAAGAAAATAATAGGAATATAAATTTCAATTTTAACCCTATAACCACGTCAGATCATCATTTTAATGCTGAATTCGTGCTCAGCACTGGATTAGCAATTTGATATATATATTGGACATATTTGGAGAACCTTTGGCTGCGGGTTCCTGCAACGGCAAGGAATGTGAAAAAATTCCAGACGGATGCTAAGCACGGACAATTAAAAAATTCACCAAATATGGGCAATATATATTAGGGTGATCTGAAAACAGTTTTTTCCTTTGCATCCTTTATTATCTGTCGCCAAAAGTTGCCACTATATTTGTAAACAACATTAGTATAAAATAAAACCTGATTACATAGCCTACTGTATATAAGGCCTCACAGTAACTTGCGGATTTGGGACTAGGGATGCGGAGGAAGACCGTTGAACTAATACATGAGTTGCCTTAAGGTTGGCCTTTCCTATGGGAATATTGTTTTTAATCAAAAATCAACCAAAAGACCTTTTTAACCATTTTTAGATACCTAAAGGGGTTCTAAACCTCAATTTCGATTTTCAGAATTTCAAAGCCAATATTTTTCCACTTAGAGCCACTTGAACCACCTGGTGTCGCCCAAAGAAGGACACATTTTTGTATCATATCAATAACTTCTTTAAACAATGTCAGATCATAATTTTGATGCTAAATTCATGGTCAGCATTAAATTTCTAACAATTTGATATATATATTGGACACATTCGGAGAAATTTTTTGACTGCGGGTCTCTAGCAACGACCAGGAATGTGAAAAAATTCCTGACCGTTGCTATGCACGGACATCCAAAAGATTCTCTAACTATGGTCAATATACATATCAAATTGCTGGAAATTCAATGAGGAACACGAATTGATGATTCAAATAATGATTTGACACGGTTAAAAAAAGTTATTGATCTTGGATTCCGGCGGACACTATTGTATGTGGCTATTTTTGGGGGCCTAGCCATCAATGACCACTTATTCACACTTTTGACGGTAAAAATTTTCCATATACCATATTTTGAAGTTTAGTACAGCTATAAGTTGTCGAATATGGATATTTGTATGTTATTTAATAATCTAAAGCAGTTATATACGGATGGATATTGAGGGGCATATATAAGTATTTTTTAAACCTATTTTCTGGGACTTTTTTTTCAGCAATTATAAAGTTGATAACTTTTTGAAAATTCAACCTAGGGACGAAAGCTCAACGGTTTCTGATAGATCTCAAAGAGTAGAACATAATGAACAGACAGAATTTTGATATTAGGAATAAAAAGAGAATTATAAAAAATATAGTGTCAAAATTACTAAAAATAAAATACCTCGGGTGTTTTGGTGTGAATTTTTAACAATTTTCAAAAATCTGTCTGTTCATTAGTTAGATTATCGATTTATGAATGAATTTGAAAAGTTTCTAAAAGATTGTAAGAATATTGTTTCATATTTTTTCCTTGTAAAATGACCAAATTTTTTTAAAAAAATTTTTATCTGTTGCATTATTTCAATTATTAATGCAGTTTTGCTGATAACTCTGCGATTCAAATCTGCACTGAAAAAATTAAATGAATCGGTTGAAAAAGTCAAAACTTAGCAATTATAGGAAAGGCCTTCCTTAAATGATTTACAAAGCACAATAGAGTTTAGGAATGTATTATCAGCATATATAAATATGGTGTTAAAGTATCCATATCCGTTGTTAAAAATTTGATTAGTCACCATATGGTTGCGCAATAGGTTATATTTGTGACAAATTTGGTGATTTTCAGAGGCCGTTTAGGGGCACTTCTAAGTGTTTTTATTGTAAAATTTTTCGCATAGAGCTGAGATGTGAATGGGTTAATACGAAAAATTTGGAATTTTTTCATGGAATGTTGGTACATTCCAGTGTTGCTATGGAAACGTGTTTTGGTCAGTTGGCGTTATATCTTGAAAACTGCAATGGCTACACATTCGAATGTAATTCCATTTGATAGCGAATATACTACTTCCTATTAAGTGATAATATAATTTCGACGTCTAAATTCAATGGTTTACGAGATATTCGACAATGTACCATATTGGTAACATTTGATAAATTTTCGAATATCTCGTAAACCATTGAATTTAGACGTCGAAATTATATTATCACTTAATAGGAAGTAGTATATTCGCTATCAAATGGAATTACATTTGAATGTGTAGCCATTGCAGTTTTCAAGATATAACGCCAACTGACCAAAACACGTTTCCATAGCAACACTGGAATGTACATTCCATAAAAAATTCCAAATTTTTCGTATTAACCCATTTACATCTCAGTTCTATGCGAAAAATTTTACAATAAAAACACTTAGAAGTGCCCCTAAACGGCCTCTGAAAATCACCAAATTTGTCACAAATATAACCTATTGCGCAACTATATGGTGACTAATCAAATTTTTAACAATGGATATGGGTACTTTGACACCATATTTATATATGCTGATAATACATTCCTAAGCTCTATTGTGCTTTGTAAATGATTTAAGGCAACTCATGTATTAGTTCAACGGTCTTCCTCCGCATCCCTAGTCTCAAATCCGCAAGTTACTGTGAGGCCTTATATACAGTAGGCTATGCTGATAACTATCCAGCTACAGGTCGCGAATTTTTCGTAAAGTTTTGATACAAATACCAAAATTCGGACGAAAAGTCCATTTTTCTAAATTCATTTCAAACAACTGTTGTGATTGATATTTACTCATAGTCAGGGGCGGATACAGGGAGGGGTCCAGAGGGGCCATGGCCCCCCTGAAAATTTTATGAATTGATCTACGGGGGAGCTCTTTGGGCCTAGCCCCCCAGATTTGTGAACTTTAGCCCTCAATTATATGAGTTTATTTTCTCAATTCCAATGATATCTACTAAGATACTTCTTTCTTCAATTCAATTATTCCGTGTTTAATGATTTCATCAGATCTGATTTACATTAACGCATAAGTGTAACAATTATTCCTTTATAGACGAATACTCCAACATTAGCTTCGAGTTTCGATTTAGATTCGATTGAGGTGAAAACTTGAGTATGCTACTATTTCATAGGCATCTAAAATCCGTACAGAATTATTTTTCATTAGAATGCCATACATTGTATCATTATCACTATGTTGACTAAAACCTAAATTTGTATTTTAGTGCTTTCTTCACTACTAAAATGAGTATTGAAATCCGGTTTAACGCTTGTGATGAATTGGCGAGAAGCACAAAGTGGTATCAGGTTACAGGAAGGAAATTCAAATCCCGTATGAGATTTGATAAGAATTGCTGTACATTGATATTTGACCACCTGAAGTTAAAAAGTTTTAAACTTGTCTAAGGTTGGCATTTCTTATGGAAATTTTGTTTTTTATCAAAATTTGGCCGAAAGTCCTTTTTAATCATTTTAGAACCCTAAAGGAGTTCCAAACATTAACTTCGATTTTTAGAATTTCAATGCTAATATTTCGCCACTTAGAGCCACTTGTACCACCTGGTGGCGCCCAAAAAAGGACAAATTTCTGAAGCGAAATGTCACATATCCATAACTTCCTTGAACCATGTCAGATCATCATTTTAATGCTAAATTCGGACACATTCAGAGATTTTTTTGGCTGCGTGTTCCTAGCAACGGCCAGAAATGTGAAACAATTCCTGGCCGTTGCTAGGCACGGACAACCAAAAAACAAATATGGTCAATGTTATAACTAGGGTTGCCAGACGTCCGGTTTTGACCCGGACAGTCCGGGTTTCGATCCATTTGTCCATGTCCGGGAATGGGATGAATTTGTCCGGGTTTGGAGAATTCTGAGTCCTGTCCGACTACTCACTAGTCAGGACTGTCAATATATTCTATCCGTATCTAAGTTATATAGTTAGCTGTTGCTCTGCTGCAAACGTGTCACTCTCTAATATTTGAAGAAAGAGTGCAAGTTTGTGAAATTTGGATTATTACTGATTTGTAATGCTACCATAGTGTACGTATACTACTGAGTACTGAGCCTAACTGCCTAACATGTTTCGTAATGAGTATACTTGGAATCTTCTTTTTGTATCTGTGTTCAATGGCTTCAACGATGAATCATGATATGTAGATATGTAGTCACGTGGGTCAAGGGTCATTTTATGTGTCTTTGCAGCTCTGGTTTACAGTGAATTACCTACATTCAAATTTTTATTTCAAATTTTATTCTCTGAGATTTTAGTTTACCCGCAATAACTAATAGACGAAATATAATTTATAATTTAATAATTAATAATTAATAATTAATAATAGTATTCTTGGTATCCACAGAGCACGACGCTACTGGTAGCCACAATGATATTTTGTATTAATCGAAGACTGAACTGTAGTAACAGGTAGTGCATATGGTTAATTATTTAGAGAATAAATTATGTGCTGGTTTGGCCTTTTGAAAATCTGGCAACCCTAGTTATAATTATCCCTTAAATGGCGCTAGATTTTTGCTAACTAATTTCCGGTTAAGGATACCGCCCTCGAAAAAACATATGATTTGGCTTACAGCATACAATGAAAGTAAAGAGATGTTAAGCGTGGGGATGTATCTCCATCAAGAAATACTGGCACATTCCATACCGTTTTCTATTCTCATTTCTAGTTTTTGAGATACAGTGTCTCAAAGTCTGTTTTTTTCGTTTTCCGCTAGCACATCTTAATGGTAGAAATTCGAGCACTCAATGAATTGATTAAGACATAGCAAGGAATCAAATGCTTCCAAAATCGAATCATAGATAATCTACTATATTTGCAACTTCATAGGACCAGAAGATAGTTAAAATGACAAAATTGTAAATTTTATCTGTGTACGAAAAAAAAGGGCCAAAAACGGCGAAAAATGTCTGTTTTTTGGCAAATCAAGAATAAAATCACCAAGTTAGAAGATATCGAAAAAATGGTACACCTACGTTCATCGCTAAATAATATGGAACAACTCTAATTTTCAAACCTCTATCTCAAACCAATTTTGAGTTAAAATTCTGTAAAGATGGTCAATTTTGAAATATTAAAGTACCGAGATATAGAGATTTTAAGTTTAGATGTTAACGCTCCCGTATACTACTATTATTTGTATATAAAGAATTTCTTTTCAAATTTTCAAGTTTATTTTCTTTTTACAGGAAGGTTAGAAAAGGAGTGCTTAACGATTTACAAGGGGTTTGGAGTTAAATCTTCATTATATTTATACTAATAATGAATGAAAAGATCATTCAGATACAGAAGCGGGAAATATAATTTAAGTCATTTATCCATGGTCCAATGACGAATGATGATAAAGTAAAATACTTTCCAAAGCCAATTGTTCTTATCCATGGTCCAAAATGCTTCACATGTGAGAGATCAATATTATTTCTAACTAATTGATTGTAGATTATTTGGCTTTGAGTCGGCAATGATATATGTAGATCATTTATTTATACATCTGATATCTGCATTTTGGATGAATCGGAGCTCCCTGTACTGTTTAGAGGTAAACTGTACTCCAAGCCTGGTCTAGTAACGAACATTGATACCATAATTGAAATTTATGTTCCTTTCATTTGGAATTACAGTGGGAGTGAGAAAATGTGACTGCAGCACGTCCCCCTCTGTCTGCAGGACGCACTCCAGCCGTGCGAAACTCTCCGGCCAAACCGGCCAGATACACAACCAGCCACTTGGGGTATTCACAGCCCCCGGTGTCTATAACCCAACACCTTCAACTCCACAAGGGGATTTCTTCCACCAAAATTATTCGCCTCCCCATGGAGCTTCTCACACCCTCCCAATGGTCAAGTGATTAATTACTTTTGATAGAAGTTTTTTGACTAATAACAAATGGAGAAACCAGTCCACCGCCTGGAGCAAGTCTCGGAGGAGAGGGGGCGAGGGGGTCGGGGTTGGGGGTATGGGACAGGAAGTGACACTGGTACTCAGCTCTGATCAGCCGAACCCATTCTGAATCATCTGTGAATATGACGAAGTTGCCGAAGGCAGGAGAGACGGGAACTGAGTCGTTCGGAGAAAGTTGAGCTGTGCGTTGTGGCGGTGCAGCTTCTCTAGGTCGGAGAGATGATCTGAAGTTGCAATGAAGGAGGTAGCTAGAGTTACGAGCTTACTGCTACTGCCATTCAGAAGGCAGTCAGGATGCAGGTAAAAGGTGTTGTAGTTAGATGGTAGGGGATACAGAATTAGGTTCAGAGATCGCTGTGGATCTCTCTTACCAATGAAAAAACATGTAAATATATAATATAAGGCCAGAACAAATATAAATATTTAAGAATGTGAGTTTTAATCTTCTAAATTAAGCAATAAATTTTATATTTTACTGCAACTCCTAGTATTGTAGTTGTCATGATCAATATGGAACGTCGTACTTCACTCGTTATTGGAAATGATATTGAACTAATTTGGACCAATTTGAGCCATATACACTAAGCGGACAAAAGTATTTCAACACTTGATTCTTTCCCATACAAATAATGCTAAAATGTGTCTAATCATGAAGACGGTTACTTCTAAACGGTATGGGATATAGCTAATTGGATTACAGATTCGAATAATACGCATTCAAATTAGTCACTTATTAATTTTTCTAATTAATATATTATACAGAAACCTTTGGTAATAAGATCGTATTGAAAGTAAACGCACATACGCACATGCGATTTGAGGCTAAAAAGTATATACCAGATCGAGTTTTACCAAGAATCGGCATTACATTAATACAAGGATCCAATGTCTACTGTATTCATTCGAAATGGGCTTTATTGGGGAGTCTTGTTTCACAACCATGTGCTCCTGGTTCCATGTTTTTCCAAATTTCCGAGTTGAGGTTGAAAATTAGAAAACTTGACAATTGATCCAGAATGAAAATCTCCTATTTGAACTTGGTTTACGCCACTTCAATGCCTATTTTTAACATATGTGCGTAACTTAAAATTATATATTTTATGTATATACGTAGACATAAATAGATCTGTAAATAGTATATAGTTGTAATCTTTCTCTGTCACCAGGATTCAACAATTAGCTAATTCGCTGTCTCAATTCGCTATGGTCCAGACAACTAAATGAAAGCGATCACTTTATGTCTTGGACACCTGTTACTTGCCTACTTCACCTACTAGCAAGAACGTAAGTGTAATTTATTAATAAAACTATTGCTATGTGTACTGAAAAAATCCCAAATTCAAATCTTAGAGATAGTCGTTTCCACAAATACATTCTGATGTTGCTTTCTAAAATGATTGAATTCTGTACAGGAAAATCACAAAAATCACAATATTCCCCTCCCCCCTGCGGCCTACTGCTGTTGTGATGCACTTGTATTGTTTTGAGAATTCTCATTTCTAGTGCAGCCCCTATTATAGGAGATTCTTTATTGTATGGACGGTGTTGAACGCACGTCTGCTTATCATATCATAAAATTTAATCATATTTTCACACCTTTTTGTGTAGACGTGTATTTTCTGCTAGAAATGAAATCTCAACGGCTAATAAGCCTGTATTGTAATTTAGTAAAAGTAGATTTCGATATTCGCACTTGTAAAATGTTGATATCAAAATTGAATGGTGTAATAGCATACATATATCAATATGTACATTCAGAGTCGCTTATTATGAACAAATCCTCTGGGTCCCAATTTGACCGGTTCTATAGAATTTCTATTATTTTGATTTCGCTTACTGTGTATGACTCTCTCTATTGTGAAAATATTTTGGGCCCCCATGGGATTCATAACGATATGCGAACCTGACTGTATTTTTCCAATTTCGAAACTATTATTGACTGTTTTTGTGGTGCTTTTCTATCGGTATGTCGACCATTATTTTTAATATTAGTGACGCAGTTTCAAATTCCCTTGGCTAGATTGATGCATAGATATTTATTATAGTACAAATGAGCAAACAAGTATATCATACTATTCTAATGGTGGCATGCTACTACAGAAACAATAGTTATACAGCTCCTACACAGGACTCGAATTCCAAGTCACATTTCCTACAGATATAAGGATCATCTCCCACTTCCTTTAGACTGGTATTGACGCATCCACAGTGAAACCATCTCAGGCAGAACTCACAACTTAACCAGTCATCATTCGCCCTCTTTCCCCCGGTTGGGCAGTCGTGTTGTTCACATTCCTCGCAAACTGTTTCAGAGTCATCAGGGTTAACACTCGTGGAAGGTAATTCTTTCATGGCAACAGATGAGAGCTCAGTACCAAAACCTCCAGATTTATAGGTCGTAGTATCCTTTTCACGTCTACGCCTGGAGGATTCGGCTGCAATGAATTGGGATTTGAGAACTCTCCGACGCCTCTTTTGAGTAGCCATAACGGCTTTAAGTTTACAGCGGTTCCTTTCTTTATCCATCGATGCTAGGTGTTCAAGGGATAATATACGGCTACATTGTACTTGTTGATCTGACAGAATAGCTGCGAGCATCATTGAACCTTCATTGAAAGTGCACACAGCAATAGCAGCAGCGGCTTGAAGTGACTTTTGTCCTACACGTTTTGTCTTTGGAGCATTATGCCATACAACTGAATGTAGCGACTCATTACAGTTCTGTGTTAATCCCATTGTCAGAGCGGAACACATTTCAATGCTTGCAAATTTCTTGAAAACATCTTCCAGGCGCGAATACTCGTCTTTATTCAGATAGGGTTGTCGGAGTATGGGAGGTGGATGAGAGGTATTCTCAGCTGAAATTGCGAGGCCCTTTTGAAAGTAACACCAGGATTCTTTTGAGTGTGGGCAACGATCGTGTTCCTCGAACAAATGATTCATCAGTGTGTAAAGGGCGTTTTGAATGTCTAGTGGTGTTCTGCCTCTGTTCTTGCCATTAACAAGAGCGTATAGATGAGCAATTCTCTCGACTTTTGATGCGGGTATTGGCTTGGAGGGCATTGTTTTCGTAGTTGTCTTCTTTTTGAGGTGTTTCTTTAATCGTTTTTGCGTGTGCACAAGACATTCCTCTTTCCGGATAACTTCCATTCCTTTGTAAGGATTATTTTGTTCCAACCTTTTGAAAGAGCTTGAGTCCCCATCTCCCACATATGTAGTATAGGCTAGAGAATGCTTGTCAACTGATCAACCCCAGATTTCTATTGCACCAGAAGATTCCATCGCCTGACTTGTTCCAGAGAAGTTACCTGCCATTCGCTCGAATGTTTCTTCCAGTATTCGCTGTATTCCTCTGGGTTTTCTTTCTTACGTTCTTCCGTCCATCTGATACATTTGTTACACACGCGTTCGTAAAGGACGTAGTCAAGGACTTTCCCCGTTTTGACTTCAATAGCCCCGGCGAATCCTTGATTACTAAAATGACCGCGCCTGTGCCAAGATCCGTCAAAGCTCACCGCGCATACTTTGCAACCAGGAATGTTAGATGACTCAGCTTTGGTTCTCACTTCTTTTGCTGTCATGGACATGGATTGCTGGCATATTTTATCTCTAGAAAGGACCAATTGCGCGAGTAGAGACTTGGACATTCTATGCCAGGTATTTTGTATATCAAGGAGATTGCAGGTCAGTAGAAAATCACTCCAGCTCATGGAAGTACAGTGTGCTGCTAGTAAAGCTCTAACGTTGACTTCCGACTTTTTCCGGCAAAGCATTTGAGAATCGTTCACGGCTTCATTAGGTTTCATTCCAACCGGACAGGATGTGGGAAATTCAGCAAGCACAAGATGGCAGCGACTGCATTTCAACAAGAGATATGATTGTAACCCATCACGAAAAGCGTATTGATACAGATTCAATTTACCAGTGCAGTGTGCCTCAGTGCATCTGAATAGGGAAAATACCGTACTCAGTATATCGATATCAATTATTTGCGAGCCATGAGGAACGTAGAGATCACGAAATGATTGAGCTCCATCCTTCTGTACCATAATACTGAGGCGTTTATTGGGCTGAGGAAACTTCACTTGCTGTAATAGTGTTTTAGATTTCGGAGTGCTAGTAGGAAGGGGTAATCGCTTCGTGGTAGATGGTGTGAAAGTAGATTTTCTTTTGACTCCCTCACCCTTCCGAAACCTCCCAGTGTTGAGTTTATGTCCTCGCTGCTTTTTGGTATGCACTGGGGTAGCTGGTGCCGTGTTATCCGATTCTTCGGATGTCTGCGAAGAGAGGGCTACTTGAGAGAGAGTAGATCCGAGCTCAGTAGGCGTGGATGTAGCTGGTATTAAATCAGTTGGGGTTGTTGGGACTTTGAATATGAAATCACCTTCATTGTCAGACCCACTTGACTCCATGCTAGATTCAAAATCAGCCGGAATGCAAACCTTCGGGAGATCTGCGCTTCGAAATGTAGAAATAGTTTCTTGTTCTGAAGAAGACATTTTTTGAATTAGTTATGACATTAATTATATTTCCATACTTATATTGATTTGGTGTAACAACGTTAAAATTAACTACAGTTGTAGTGCGCATAATAGTTCCACCTCACATGCTAATAATAGAACTAGTTTCTTGTATTGTGGTGACAGCATTCTAAATATAGCTAGCCATGTACAGTGCACATGCACATGTTGATATTTTTAGAATTTTGCCAATTATGGATGGTGTTTGCATTTCTCAATTTCTTACTAAGCTAAATTCCAATTGCACTTGGTTGTAACATGCTTACATATCTACTGTTATGTGTGCATTGCTATTGTGACATAATGTTGTCTGGGATGGAAAATGGAGCCTTGAATGGGGCACCTCCCAATAACGCGCACCCTTATGTGGTCGGTAAAGAACCTTTTTGTTCGCATAAAACAGTGGTTCCCAACCCCTTTTACCTCGTGCACCTCCTGACACCTAAAAATTATTTTGTGCACCCCAGGACCTATGCCAAGATCTAGGAGTAATGTGCATATAACTTCAAATATAATTCTGTTAAAAATGCTCAATATTCAGTTCTGATCCTTGTCCCGTGCACCGCTAGGGGGTTCATGCACCCCAGTTTGGGAACCGCTGGCATAAAATATGTTGAATGTACTGTTAATCCAAACACCATCAAGGATATTTATCTATCTATTTTTGTTGATTATATTTGTAAACGGCTAAATTTGTAGCCATTTGTGGTCTAGTGACTTTTGATCATTGTTTAGGGAAATGAGCACGGTTAGACATGTTTAGCATGCTTTTTGTGGTGATTATGTAGACCAAAAGGGATGAATTTGAAATAGACGACATTTATTCTGAGAAAGTCTCTCGACCCTGTGCCTGTGGTTCGAAACAAATTATTGCAATCTTGCAATTTGGACGAAATACCCAATTCACAAATCATTGTCAAATTTAGACCGAGCGGAAGTCGCAAGAAGGATCACTCGATAGGATTCAAACAAGTTTTAAGAATGGAATGTTGTTACATTCCTATGCTGCTATGATGTTGCTAGAGGGCTAAGTTTGCCGAATAAGACGACTTGTATACAAAGTCATTTGTCGCATTTGTGGCTGCAAATATCTGATGGGTCTACTCTAGGTGTCCGAATAAACTGACCCCCGCTTATTAATTAATGTTTTTTTCTAGCCCCCCTCCCCCATTTATTAAATCTCGTAAATTGACTTTGAAAGTTTAACCCAAAAATGGTTTTTATCGCTTGTAGTATTCATCAATTATCTTCTATCTGCAATCAATAGACTATTTTATTTCTTATTCTAGATAATATGTTGAGTATTACTGTGTGATACATCAACTAATTTCAAATCAACCCTCGCGTATAACCAACCCCTCGAGTATACTTACAAGCTCCTCTCAAAAATGTTCTAGATTTAAAATGCGAATTCCATGGAAAATCCAGGGAAATTAGTGATATCTTTTCTACTCAGGTCTGTGCATGCCACTAGCGCCAGGCCTGGACTCCAGCACTCATTTTAGAACTGTGCTACAATATTACATAGGATCATACGTAGATCCAATATAATAATATAGACAAATGGTGTTATGTACGTCTAGTGATATTATTACTAATTTATCAACAAGTACTTTATTATTATAATAGTTATACTATGTACTAATAGTTGTAAAGTAATAGCAATGAATCACATGATTGTTACAGACATACAAAATCTACTCCAAGTAAGTGAGTATCTCTAATTGTGGATAGTCGAGCATTATATCTGCTGGCAAATACTGATGCTTGAATTTTTGTTCCCTTTGCTCGAATGTTAGCTTCGGTGGATTCCACCGGAATGCTTTACCATATTGTTTAACATGCTCTTTGTATGCATGAAACTGGTCACATCCAAATTCTTGCATGAATTGTTCATCATTGTAGGACGCGAAGATGTCTAGCCAATAATCAGAATGATGGCGTCTACGACGGATATGGGTAGTCAATGTATTTCGTTCTGTTCGGAATGTAAGCTGGAGCTGTTTACTCTCGCCTCCACTCCAGATGTGTTCGATGACGTCTCTGCACAAGTGAATATTCTTTTGGCCGGCTCTCTTCTCAATTATTATGTTTTGATTGCACTCCCCAATTCGTAACTTTCCTGGCACGAACTGGATACCATCACTAGGGAAGATGTTACATGCACGTTGATATGTACTCATTTTCCCCAACATTTTATTAGACATTTTCAGATTTATTTTGTAGAATGACTTTTATTATTTTACTTCTTCTGGATGCGTAATTTGAGCAAATTTATCGTATTTATCTCTATTTAATAGCTATCCATTTGCAGTTGTAATTGTACGTTGTGTGTCTGTGTATGAGTGTTGCTAAATTTAGACATGTTCTATAGATGTAATATATCTATTTTTAGACTAAACTAGCGTTTGTTATTAATTTCAATGCGTATAATGCCTAAAACGTAGCAACCGGTTTGAAGGTTTAGAACTTGATGGCTTGCATTTTAACTTACAGAAACATAAGCACGCTTCGCTTCCTTGCGGACACTTTGTGTTTGCCAGACGCAGTATTTGGGCGCCTGGGCTCACACTGGTTAATTATAAGGTTGATAATCACTCTAAACATGTCTGTCTTACTGTTATAATCTACATCACTGGAAAAATCACCAAATTGTCAATTTTATTTGAAATCTGAGTCCCTAATTTGTAGAACTTGACGGAAACTTTCCGGAATTCTAATTGTAATTGCCTAATTTACGGAATACGCCATTCCAGATTATCTCAGTCAGGGCTGTATCAACCCAATTAGCAAAAACAAGTCATTTTTCATGGAAATTCCTTGACCACAGCAACCCATTCAACTCTTTCAAAAAATGAGTTGTCTACAGCCCACTCATTTTCGGAATGATTCATTTGTACTAAATGAACTTGTTTCAACAATTCATTTTCATATGACGGCTATAATCAACTCATTGATATGATTTTGCCAACTCAAAATGGGTTGATACAGTCCTGACCTCAGTAACCAAACTTAGTGGAACCGATCAGGAATTTACGGAGGATTAGTTACATTTCTACTATTAAGTTCCAATTTATCATACATACGGACGAGATACTTCCTCCATTTTATAAGATCATCTCCCTACTATTGCTGCACTCAAATTGTATTACGTTTATTCATACTTTTTTCAAATGTCAAATTTTAGATATAAAACGATAGTTTTACAATATTGGAATGCTTCTCAGTAATATTCATGAACTATCTATTGCGTTCTTATATACACTTCACCTTTCTGAGAATTGCTGATGATATTTCCTATATTATCTCATCACCTGGAAGGAAGGGCTAGACCACACATGTCGATGCAATTGTAGGCTCAAGCAATGAATATAAATAACAATATCTGCCCTATTATTTATCAGTCCTGACTTGCAAATCGCAACTCATGTGGTCTTCGCTCATCTGGGGAGGCAGGCCTAACTTGCGGACTGATTTATGGATGGTAGTATATGATTCTGGGCATGTTGATTTACACCTACTATTGTTTTATTCTCAGCTTTCAATGACCTAAATTGGCTGAGTGTGCAAAACTGAAATTTCTAATTATATAGACGTGGCAATGACGTCTCAATCTCGTGGTCTTTCAACATTTTCGTCTTTGGTGTCTGAACTCAATGGAACCATACCTTAAACTATGGATAACAATATTCGCATTAGAAGTTTGTATTCACTTTTTACTGATTTTAATTGTACCATGGATCAGAATGTAAGAGTCCGAAAATTTTGTGGTAAATGCTTACATGTTTATTTTTCACAATTCTGACTTTTTCGTGCAGAATAATTAGTTAAAAAGTTTGAAATTTTCAGATATAATAACATATTGGATTGATTATTGAACTGCAATATATATATATATATATTTCAATCAATTCCAAAATTGATCATAATGAATTTAGATTGTGAATATAAATTTAATATTGTTTTGAACCATGGATAAATGACTTAGTGTTGTATGCGGTCTTCACTTATAGTTAAAATGACAATCCTCACAAACTTTTATGATTTCGTTCTCAGAATTGGTTCATTCTATAAGCTTTATGTTACCATAATATAAGCTCTAAGCCTAATGCTTTAAATATTACCGTACAGATTTTCAAATTGATTACCCTCTTCAAAGTTTTAGATGAATACGTCAAAAAAAAGTCAAAAAATATACTAAATTTTGAATAAATTCAGTAAATCAGGTGGCAATGTAAAAATTTGCACTTTTTAACGAAAAACGCTCGGTCGAAATTAAGGATATATATCAATTAAGAGATATCCGATGTCAAATGAAGTTTCTTAAGATACCAAATAGTTGAATTCGAGGAAAGTTGAAGTATTATTACCTATAGCAACGGAGATTTTGAAATTTTAAAAATACATCGGGTTCAAATAGTGGTGTCACTGATGTTAGACGCTCATTTTAACTATATTGATATATCCGAGTTGACATATATCACAGTTTATGATAATAATTGAGCACAAACCACTTTTCCATTCATACGTAATACAATGGATGTATACGGAAGCGTTAAGAATAATGTAGAATGAGTTATTAATAATGAACAAAAGCATTCACAGACATTTATTATCATTGATAATGCTGATTTAGGTATTTTTGAACCAAATATTTACAAAAAATAGCAAGAGTACCCTGAAAATCCACAAATTTCCTTGAGGCCCCTAAACCCGAATGTTTTGGGATAATTGTGAATATTAATTCATATTCCTAGCACTACGAAGTATAATCTATCAGTTTAGAATGGTTAAAGAGCTTCCGATAAGTATATTAGGAAATTAGAGCGAAAGTCTACGACTTTTAGTTTCCAAGTTTTCGCAAAATGCTACGTCATCATATGACAAAAATCTAAAACTTAACATTCCATAGGGTGTAGTGCAATTATTATCAAAGAATCATATATGTACACTCATAAAAAGTATATTAGGAAGTGAGAACTAAGAATTTGGACTTATGTTTACAGAGATAGAGAGATGTCTCTTTTTGGACCCTAAATGGGTTTTTTTGACCGAATCTGCGAGTTCCAAGGCCAGAACTTTCAAAATAATTATCAAAAGTTCTCCAATTTTTCTGTACACATTATTAAGTACTGCTATAAGTTGTCGAATAAGGATATTTGCATGTTATTTAATATTCCAAAGCAGTTAAAACTAATGGAAATTGAGGTACATATATAAATATTTTCTAAATCCTATTTTCTGAGACTTTTTTTCAGCAATTATAAAGTTGATAACTTTTTGTAAATTCAACATAGGGGCGAAAACTCAACGGTTTCTGATAGATCTCGAAGTGTAGAACATAATGAATTTTGATATTAGGAATAAAAAGAGAATTATTAAAAAAATATTGTCAAAATTACTATAAATAAAATTCCTCGGGTGTTTTGGTGTGAATTTTAACAATTTTCAAAATTTCAAAAATATGTCTGTTCATTAGTTAGATCATCGATTTATGAATGAATTTGGAAAGTTTCTAAAAGATTGTAGAATATTGTTTCCGATTTCTTCCCTGTAAATTGCTCAAATTTTAAAAAATTTTTTTTATTGTTTGGATTATTTCAATTATTAATGCAGTTTTGCAGATAACTCTGCGATTCAAATCTGCACTGAAAAAATTATAATGAATCGGTTGAAAAAGTCAAAAGTTAGCTATTATGGGAAAGGCCAACCTTAAATATTTTAAACATTTTAGCCTAGTCTATTAGTGCGTTGTAGTTTTTTCACTCGTTATACTCGTGTAATAGTATCGAATCCCTTCTATTCCTTTTTTTCTTTTTGTTTCAGAAATATTCAGTGTTTATGTTATCAATCAGTAATGATTGTTTTATTGTTTGTATTTGTGGTATATACTAAGGACCCTCTACTTATTTCCCTTAAAAAATAGATATAGCTCCACTTGATAAAATGATCGAAATCTTTTATTTTTGCAAAAGGTTTACAATATGAATTATAATCTTTTTTCTATTTATTAAATTTTACTCTTAGTACATATTTTTATTATTTTCATAATTTGATCATTAGTTAGATTTAGTCCCCAATAATTTGATCATAACTCAGATTTGTTCAAAATTTATGAAAATACAACTATTCACATAATTAGAGTTTTAGCATACTGTTATTGCAGTGATGTCATTCACCTCTTCAAGTAGCGATCCTCCCCTTGTTATTTGGGACGTTGGTGAATCCAATTCAGGGGTAGATTCTGGTTCTATCTCTCCAGATTCTCTCGTCCAATCACCCACCACCTCTACGCCCAGTACTGTTGGACTTTCCGGCCAGTTTTTTGATTTCGAGTTATCTTCTCAAGAGACAGCAGCTTCCTTCTACCAATCCCCTCCAACATCGAAAAGAGGGCGCCCTAGAAAGCATTTTCATGGAAACAACACAGTCTCCACAAAAATACTGTCAAACTGGACGAATCACGACCACATAAGAATGTAGGGCACCGACTTCCTAGGAGAGGATATATATCCGATATATCAGTGCCAAAAGCGACTACTAAATCTCGAATATTATGCCGTTATCCAACCTCTAACCACACTGTACAGTGAGTGCACACAGATCTAGAGGAATGCGGTTAGTTGATATGGAGATTCTATCCGATGTTTTCGCGTGTCTCAAATGTTCAGACTGCGGAGCCCCCTTAGACCTTTATGAACATTCGTGGGAACATGGCTGGAGTACGCGTTTTCTTGTGAAATGTCACCGTTGTTCTTTAGTTGTCTTAGAATTTCCTACCTCCAGACCTCTTGAGAAGTCAAGAAACGAACATGTGTCAATGTTTCCCTTCCAGTCAGACAAATGACTGATGTGACTATGCGTTCGGTACTTACTGTGCACTCTACCGGAATATCTTGGAGGGATCTCCACAAGTTTGCCACAATCTTCGATATGCCTCCACCTCTGAGACATATGCCTGTGCGATATCTGAACGCTTGGATGCTCTTGGAACCCAGGCATGCCATAGCTCCATGCTCTCCGCAGCTCATAATTTGAGGTCGACGCACAACCATCTCCTGAGCCTAATGCAATCAACGTTATCGTTAGCTGTGACAGTTCCTGGAAGACTCGAGGCTTTTATTCCAACATTGGCTTCGGATCTGTTATTTCCACTGTATCGAAGAAGGTTCTGGATTTCGAGCTCCTTAAGTCGGCTTTGTGAGAAGTGCGTAACATGGTCAGTGGCTAAGCGAGAATCGGAACCTGAGAAGTATAGTCAGTAGCTTGAATTACATCGCCCTAATTGCATGAAGAACTTTGAGGGATCTTCACAGGCAATGGAACCAGAGACAGCACGACGCATTTGGGCTCGGTCTTTAGATCTTGGTCTTGTTTATTCTATCTTTGTCGGGGATGGCGATTCTAAAGCATATCAAGCTGTCTGCAATATGAATCCTTATAAATTTGTCAAAGTGAGTAAGCAGGAGTGTACCACCCATGTTACAAAACGACTCGGAAAAACATTTAAAAAAGATAAAAAGAAACACGAAAAACCATTCATATATACAACATCGCCTAACCGAAGACAAGGCAAATTATATTTCCTCAAATTATTCGACTGTTGTCTTCCAGAATCGGAGTAAATCAGCAGAATCTATCTCGCAGGCTTTATGGGTTTTAGTTTCTCACGTCGCAGGAGATCATAATAAATGTCCAGATGGGTCTGCATCCTGGTGCCGATGGAAATTAGCCGAAACTACTAGTGCAATCGCTCCCCCAGCTATTACAAATTTTTCTCCTTGGACATTGCGAAAGTTGAAGAGACATTCCAACTGTTTGCTTCCATCGAGTTTTGCAGTCATCTCACTCATGGTTTGACTCAGAATGCAAATGAGTCACTCCATAATACAATCTGGAGTTTGATTCCCAAGAGTCGATACGTGTCCCCACAATCAATTCGTGTTAGTGTCAAATTTGCTATCTTGATGTTCAATGAAGGCGAAGCTTTTATTTATAAGCTCATGGGAGAGCTAGGATTGAATTCCTCTGCGAATATTTTTTTTGAAGTAATGAACCGCCAAAATGAACGCAGAAGGAATGCTAGTCGTCAGGTCGGGATCAATGTCCAACGACGAAGGAGGCGTCTTCGTAGTATGAAACAACATCGTGAAAGAGATCTGCAAAAAAAGGAGGGTGGACCAAGTTATTTAAGTTCGTCATTTGGGTCAGGTTCAGAGTTGTGTTGGAATATCTCCTGGTCCTAGTTCTGTGTTGGAATATCTCCTGGCCCTAGTTCTTCTAAGGTCGTAGGTCTTCTCTCCGTGGAACCAGGAAGGTTGTTGCTCGGGGGAAAACGTCGATAACAACACGCGAAGATAGTAATATCGTTTCGGTCTCTTCTTTCCGTCCAAGAGAAGGCTTTTTAACTCTTCAGATGAGTCTCCAGGGTATAATAGCTCTGTTGAGGATATTTCTAGTCCAGTGACGTATGCGAGGATGATAAAACGTACTATTTGTGTGACCTTGAATATCCCCCAGTTCTCAATAAGCGTCAGATTGGTCGAAAAGAGAGCGTTGAATGGCTCAGATGTGTTAGGTGCTCTGAATGGTGGCATTTTTATTGCGTGGATGAGTCAAGAGTCAAAGACAGCAATCAATGGATTTGCGAAGTGTGTCCACAGAAATAGAACGATTTCTATTCCAAAATTAACAGGTTTATTTATAAACCAAATCCAGGTTTTTTATAAACCAATTCCAGCTTTATTTATTAACCAATTCCAGGTTTATATAGAAACCGAAATGTAGATGATGATAATCTTTTACCTAGATACAATTAGGGAAAGCTAATCTGATACATTTCCAAAATTATATTCAATAATCTAGGTAATATTAGTATAAGCACAATAAAAGCGTTGGGAAAATAGCAAAAGTTAAGGTTATCAAGGGAATCATTGCGAAAATACCTCAAAATAAGTTAAAATTTAGATAAAGTTCAGAATTTGTTGATGTCCGTGCAATTAAATACCTGATATATAAAATTACAATAAATAATATACTAATATAGATGTTCCTCAAGGAACCTTCTGTCAAAAAACACATATTTCTCGGGCTATCATTGCTATTACTGTTATACAAATCCTATGGGGAACTTTGAATCCATGTAAAAAGGATGATCCTGATCAAGAATTATGAGTCACTTGATTATTTTATCCAGGAAAAGCTTACTATTGTTGCTATTAATGCATATTAAAAAAATGGTTCAATTTCCTCAAAAATTGTCTAAGTTATGGCTTTGGATCACCAAAATTTGCACAAAACCCCCCTTTTTTCGGCGAAAACAAGACATTTCTCTTTATCCTAGGATCTAAATGCCCAAATTCTTAGCTCTTAACGACTAATATACATTTATACCGCTAAATATACATGATTCATTAATAATAATTGCTTCGTATACAATGGAATGTTGATTTTTTTAATTTATTAGCATTTGATGACGCAGCATAATCAGAAAATACTAACTTGAAAACTAAAAGTCGTAGACTCTTGTTCTAACTTCCTAATATACTTTTGAGATGCCCCTCATTAACTATAAAAGAATGGATTTAACATTTTATATCAATTAACATAATTATTATTCTCAAATTTTCAAAAAATTCGGGACTTCGTGCCTCAGCAAAATCTGGGCATTTTTAGAAGAATTTTCAATATTTATCATTGACATTATTTCAAATATGTAAAAATAATGTAGTTATATGATATTACAAGCGAGCTTCGCTTGCTTGCGCTGCGCGGCTGGCGGACACTTTGTGTCTGCCGGAGGCTCCCTTCGGTCGCCTGGAGGTGACATTGGTTAATTAAACGAGAGGTATCATATCTAAATGTGTCAATCTTAGTTTCAAAATCGATATCACTCGAAAAATCACCAAATTTGTCAATTTTTAAAATTTGATGAGTAATGATGACGTCATAACAAAGTGATGAGTCATCACTTTTTGGTGATAGTTGCATCATATGTGACGCATGTTAGTATACAGATTCTATTAAAATTTCAGCATTCTATCTCCTATAATGGCTGAGTTATGCTCGAATAACTGTATTGCTTAACTTTTAAAAATGTGACAATGACGTCAGAATTCCATGATGAGTCGACATTTTTGTCTGAGCTCAGAACTTACTGGAGCCATAGCCAAAAGACTCCTTGAGGAGGTTCTACCATTAGGATGTGCTAGCAAAAAAATTTAGGGATATCAATAGCATTCTATACATAAGGCAATGGCAATCAGCAAAAAACTAGTACCATGGATTGCTTAGTATATTCAATCCTAAAACCGCTAAATTAATACTGTTATTATCAACTATATAATTATTACATATTTTATTTTCATGGGTTGATTAAATATTTATTTTGAAAATATAATGTAACCACAATATTTATATTTACTTCGCATACAATACTAGTGTATTACACTTACGTATTGTTTTATTGTATATCATTTCTATTACTCATTTATAATGCCTCACTTGACAACACTAATTTCATGAGTTAATAATTTGGACGAGATGTCTTGTGTCGCGCCTGGCTTTACTTCCAATTACAGAGGATTGGAACACTATTTTTCATTAAGTTTTTTTAATTTACCAAAAGATGGTGCTCTTCGTGAAAATGGTATCGAGCCATTCCAAAACCTGTGATGACTACTAAAACAACATTATTCCAAAGGTGAGTGGTTTCTTAAGACTTAAGTAATGTAATTATTCTAGAATCATGCATATACTCAAGTTTGTTAGAAACAATTGACTGAATTTAAAAGATTATGAAAGTGTTTACCTTTCCTTATTACTCCAGAAACATGTGCATAATAACTTTATTTAATTTGGATAAATGCAATTTATTTAATTAAAAGTGCCCCAAATTAACATTGAAAGCCTGTTGGCTGTCAGCTTGGAAAGGCAAAATATAAATTTGGCCCCTTAAGGTTTCCCATGGGTCAACTTCTGTCGAACAGTTAGCTTATAACATGAAAAAAACATTGTGAGAACCAAACTGTTGAGTTCTTGAATTCATCAATAATGTTTAGAAAATGTTCAATGTGAATTGGGTAGGGAAGAATCTAGTCATTTTAACGACGATGTATCCCCATCCTTATCAGAAATTTTAAATTTATTCTGGCTCTTCCCATACTATTCTTATTCATTAGGCATGTGCTACTATGGAACTAGAACATTGTATACTTTGAGGCTTGCACATGTAATACGTCACGGTTTGACATTCTACCGAAGCTTTTTTCACTGTATAAACTGTTCATTATATACAAGTAATATAGTTAAGGATCTCTATATAATGCACTACAGTAGTATTGAAACATGATAATAGTAAACTAAACTTGCCCAATTCAAGAACTAATTTAATAATATTATTTGTTTATTTAGTTAACTTCATCATGCTGTAGAGGTCCGAAATGTGTGACTATATCATATTGGAAGGCCAGAGTGTGTGATTGTTCCTTATTAGTTAAGTCTGTCTCAAGCTAAGCTAAGCTAAGCCTGTCTCAAGCCAAGTCAAGTCAAGTCTGTCTCAAGCTAAGCTATGCCTGTCTCAAGCTAAGTCAATCCATGTCCCATCACGAAGTTGAAGTCTGTATCATTAGTCCTTCTCGAAATCCAATGTTTATTCTGTATTTATGAGTTTAATATTTATATTATGTCATATTTGTTTCCTCCAGAATAAAAATAAATACAAAGATCAAACATGTCTTGACAATTAATGGATGACAATTAATGGATATTTGTGAGTGAGGTCACTTAAAATACTTAATTAATCAAATAAGCGTATAAAGGATGAATGTAAATTTGAATATACTAAGCAACCCCTGGTCCAAAGAAAATAGTGACTGCCATTACCTTATGTATAGAATGCTATGGGATATCCTTACTAAAGTAAAACTCGATTAATGTGTAGTATGTATATATGTATAGATATCTGAAACGAATTGATTGAAAAGATTGCCTGGCGCAGAAAGCTGATTTTTGGCATGTGGGAGTCTTTTGGCTATGGCTCCACTAAGTTCTGAGCTCGGACGAAAATATCGGCTCATCATGGAATTATGACGTCATTGTCACATTTTTTATAATTAGAAATTTCAGTTTTTCGACCATAACTCAGTCATTTTAGGTGATAGAAGGCTGAAATTTTAACAGAATGTATATATTAACATACCTCACATATTATGCACTATCATCACAAAATGATGACTCATTACTCTGTTATGACGTCATCATTACTCATCAAAATTTTAAAAATTGACAATTTTGGTGATTTTTTGTGCGATATCGATGATACCAGTTGGACAGACGTGTTGAGATCTTATCAGCCTTATAATTAATCAATGTTACCCCAGGTGCCCAAAGTGCGCCTCCGGCGGACACAAAGTGCCCGCTAGCCACGCAGCGCAAGCAAGCGAAGCCCGCTTGTATTTAAATATTTTCTAAATTCTATTTTCTGAGACTTTTCTTTCAGCAATTATGAATGTGATAACTTTTTGCAAATTCAACATAGATGCGAAAACCCAACGGTTAGATTTTTGATTCTACGAATAAAAGGAGAATTATGAAAAAAATAGTATCCAAAATTGCTAAAAGATATTCCTCGGTGTTTTAGTGTGAATTTTAACAATTATCAAAATTTCAAAAATCTGTCTGTTAATTAGATAGATCATCCATTTATGAAAGAATTTGAAAAGTTTCTATAGGATTGTAAGTATATTGTGTCCGATTTCTTCCTTGCAAATTGACCAATTTTTTATCTTTTGAATTATTTCGATTATTAATGCAGTTTTGCAGATAACTCTGCGATTCAAATCTGCACTGAAAAAAGTAAATGAATCGGTTGAAAAAGTCAAAAGTTAGCTATTGTAGGAAAGGCCAACCTTAAGATATCTTATTTTGAGTTGGTAATATACTATTGACTACATATACAATCAAACAGTAAATTGATAAAATGTGTGGTTTAACCAATTAAATTATAATAAAGTATACGTACATACGTATGTTTTTTATAAAGGGGTATAATTAGGGTTGCCAGACGTCCGGGATTCGAGCCATTTGTCCGGAGTCCGGGAATGGGATGAATTTGTCCGGGTTTGGAGAATTTTGAGTCCTGTCCGACTACTCACTACTCAGGGCCAATATATTCATCGGTATCTAAGTTATTTAGTTAGCTATTGCTCTGCTGCAAACGTGTCACTCTCTAATATTTGGAGAAAGAGTGCAAGTTTGTGAAATTTGGATTATTATTGATTTGTAATGCTACCATAGTGTACGTATACTACTGAGTACTGACCCTAACTGCCTAACATGTTTCGTAATGAGTATACTTGGAATCTTCTTTTTGTATCTGTGTTCAATGGCTTCAACGATGAATTATGATATGTAGATATGTAGTCACGTGGGTCAAGGGTCATTTTATGTGTCTTTGCAGCTCTGGTTTACAGTGAATTACCTACATTCAAATTTTTATTTCAAATTTTATTCTCTGAGATTTTAGTTTACCCGCAATAACTAATAGACGAAATATAATTTATAATTTCCCCTGATTATTTATGTATTCTGTATATTTTGACGATAAGTTATTGATACAAATTTAAAATTAGATAACATTACAATAAGCATTTTTTTGGAGAATAAATTATGTCCGGGTTTGGCCTTTTGAAAATCTGGCAACCCTAGGTATAATTATCGAAAGCATTTGTGATATTATGTAAATTGAATACTATCGTGCAGACTGTTTATCTTATTTGAATTGACCAATTTGAAATGACACAAGGGGGAAGGCCCATTGATTCAATTATGTATTCAGTATATTTATATACTTATTAAAATATACAAGTAAGAAGTAGCATACATTAGTATTATAATTAGGTTTTGACCAGTTTGTCCAGTCAGGAGGTTTTGGACAGGACGGTTTTTACCACATTGACAAAACCCGCCAACCCTGTTCGATATGCACTCAAGGTGAGAAAAAACTTTTTCAAATTAATATCTCACGCCCGTAATCTCTCTCCTGAATTCAGAAACATTGTGTATTCTGTTCTCCAGAATAACGGTTGTTGGAAAACATTGTTAGAGGCTTTATTTGATGAAGGTAAAATAAATAGAGGAATCTTTCAGAATATTTTATAAGCAAGGAAGCTATCAAAGGAAATATATCCGTCAGAACCTTCAGAATTCCAAAAATTAATTTTTCCGCAGACAACTACCTCTCGATGGTTGATTGGAATTCAATTGATCTAGCATTACCACCTTTAATACAAAATTTGAGTGAGCAGGATATCCTAAATGCTTTTGAAATTCCTCTCAATAATATTTACCAGTACCCATGCCATACACAACCAATGGAAAGGATTGTTCAATTAGTTTCCTAGGTTTCATCAACAGTTTGTGTTCATGAAGAAAGGTATGGTCAAATTCTAAACACACTAAGTAACAGGATAGAATTCCCCACATTCAATTCGAAAAGTGTATTTATTGATTGTTAAGCTATTATTTCTAAGCTTATAATAAGCTCATATATCAGGGTTACCATACGTCCTTTTTTAGAAAGGACAGTCCTTCTTTTTTGCTACCTGTCCTTTTTAAAATATGCTGTCCTTTTTGTCCTTTTTTTTCGCTTTTTGTCCTTATTGTCCTTTTTTTCGCTTTTTGTCCTTTTTGTTCTTATAAACTCATTCTTGTCCTTTTACGTTTTACTTGTAGATTATATACTAGAATGGCTATCATGATGATTTAGCATATTTTGGAAATCGAAACCCTAGGTGAGAATTTACATATATGTCCGCAGCTTCACAAAAAAATTCAAACCGATATCTCTTAAACTCAGGTCTGTACACCACATACGGCCGGACACCAGCACTCATTTTAGAACTGTGCTACTATAACATTATATTGGATCAGAGATCCAATATATGTTATAGAAGCACACTAAAAACATTCAAAACAATTCCTTGGGGTGCTAGCACCCAGACAGCCATTATTGTCGTTCGCTCTCTCTTTACATCGTTTTTCTAAATCTTCGATCTATCCCTGAGTGTCCTTTTTTTTATGACTGAGGAGATGGCAACCCTGTCATATATTGAACGACAATATATTTTGAATAATATCTTGGGAACCAATATTGTAAAAATTACATAGCTCTAAACACTAATATAGAATTATGGCCAATTGATCATACTATATTACCATTGATATTTAGTAAAAGGTAAATTTCCATTGTACCACTTCAATTTAATGATGTGAAGAACTATGGGTAAATATCAATCACAACAGTTGTTTGAAACAATTTTGGGTAAAGGGACTTTTCGTCCGAATTTTGGTATAGCTATCAAAAATATTGAAATAGTATAGATATTTTCACACCTTTTGAGAAAAATCTTATTTAATGCTAAAAGCGAGCTCTCAATAACTAATATAGAGCATTTTAATATGCAGATTCCGATTTTCACACTTTTAAAGTAATAATGTGAATATTTCATGAATTATTATCATAATTATATACATATTTTCACACCTTTTAAAAATTTTTGCTAAAAGTTTGAGCTAAAAGCGAGTTCTCAATTGCAAATATAGGATATACCCAGATTCAAAACCTAGAAACAGAGAGTTGTGATGACTGGAATGAACCAAGTTGTGCTGTTTGTCAACAAAGTTGCAGTAGAGCTCACCATTGTCCTGGCTGCGACCTTCCTGTTCATACCATTTGTGATCAACCAGTAGCAGGTCTTGAAGGGTTTGGGAGTCCTGTGTGGTGTGTGAGTTGTTTCCTAAAAGAAAGAGAAGGTTCGCTCAATCAAGGCTGAACATCTGCAAAACGTGGACAATATCAGCAAATACAAAGAATGGAGAAACAAACATTAAAGAAGGCAAAGCAACTTCATCACATCGGTGACAACATACTTATTCATGTTCCTGAGGTAGATAAAAGGTCACCGTTTAATCCACCCAATATTTTTAACGGAACGGAACGAAGAAGGTACCTAAAGATTGGTACTAGTGCAGAACACTAGATAGATCTTATCTCCCTTCAGAAGTGGAATTTTCTTTATCACATTTTCTCTCCCTTGAAGACGTTCCTAATGTGATCGTCACACTGCGAAAAGCAGTTTTGGCCTCTTCTCTCGGCAAAAGCCGACTCTTTTGCCATTGTACCAGCGGGTGTGGATCTAATCGCTGTAGATGTAGGCGATTAGGAAATATATGTAATTCTAAGTGTCATAAGAAATTAGCGTGCCATAACAAGTAGTGTTGCAGTTTTACTCTTACTGTAATATCTTGTTATTGAATTGACATCAGTACGTGCCTAGAAAATGCAAATATGAACTACAATATTCAGGGGATAGATTTATTTGTTAAGTCATCATTAGACTTAATTAGGGATGGTACGAAGAGGGACTAGGGTTAGCTGTTTTGAGAAGGCTTAATATGGATCGATTATCTAGACTAATATTCGGTTATACATCTATCATATGACCTATTTTTGGACACTATAGCGTTGAGAACAATTAACAAGTTATCAGTGTCAATTTCATTGTTGTTAAGTAATATTGGAATATATGGATAAAATGGCAATTATCTCGACTTCACCAAGATCACAGGAATTACAGGTTGCTCTTATCGCGTTTCTTCTCAACTTTCTGCATACACGCATGAGCTCAATGCTTTCGGACTAATGGCATGATTATTATACTCCTCAAATATTAACCATGTAGGGCCATAATCCCCTAGTCTTTTGGAGCGGGGAATTACGAATATTTATCTAGGTTCGTAAAAATAACATAATATGGTCACTGTTTGTTGGAAACTTGTTTCAGCCGCCCTGCCCGCATCTAAATTTTTGTACTGCATTTAACGTCAAATTTGTTTTATTGCATCACTTTTTCATTCATTTACATTGTTCTTCAATTCTAAAATACAGATAATTTATACTAGAATAATGTCTAACCTTTGGTCGCTCATACAAAACATAAGATTAAGGATTGTGTTTCCTATATGGAGGAAATTATAAATTTTCACCATCCTTATAAGGTTTTGAGATATGTTGCATGTTGCTAGCGAAGTCTCGATTTCTCTTGAAAATTCCGAAAATAATTTGATAGCAAAAATGAACGGAACAGGAGTAAAAGTTTCTGCTATTGAAATTTTCTTCCACCTTGCCATAACTGAGCCTAAATCGAAATATTGAACCTTTCTGTTCGATCTTGACTATTCAACGCATTTAAGAATGTATCTATTTCATTCATTAACGATGTTAAATTGTACTGACACACTTGTATATCATAAGATGTCAGTAGCAATATTTTTGCAAGGTAATTGATATAATTAAATAATGAGATGATAATGAAATGCTGAGAATGTAGACTAAGAGATTGTATTCTAGCATATAATATTATCCTTCAAATATGATATCATTTATAAACACATACTATTATCAATTCTCACAAAATACTTGAACACAATGAAAGGGTAAAAATTGTTTGGGGAAACAATAAGGAAAATATTAGTCATCTACTATATCATTATATTAAACGGATATGTGGACAAGGAGCTAAATTCTGGTAATTAAAATATAAAGTCATCATTCTAATTTAAATAAGTACACTGAAGTTAAAAATAATCCATGATATTCTATTAACAGTGGAAACGCGTTTCGACTGGAAACGCATTCTGACTGCAACATATATAAACATTAATCGAGTTTTAATAGTAAGGTCAAGCGCGCTTCGCTTGTTTGATTGCGCAGCTGGCGGACACTTTGTGTACGCTGGAGGCTCCTTCGGTCGCCTGGGGTCACATTGATTAGCTATAAGGGAGATAACATCTCTAAATACGTCTGTCCTACTGTTATAATCTATATCGCACGAAAAATCACCAAATTTGTCAATTTTTAAAAATTTGATGCGTGATGATAACGTCATAGCAAAGTGATGAGTCATCTTTTTTTGATGATAGTTGCATCAAATGAGAGGTATAATAACATACACATTCTATTTAAACTTCAGCCTTCTATAAAATGGCTGAGTTATTGGTCGAAAAACTGAAATTTCTAATTATAAGAAAGGTGACAATGACGTCATAATTCTATGATGAGTCGACATTTTCGTCTGAGCTCTGAACTTACTGGAGTCATAGCCAAAACACTCCCACATGCCAAAAATCAGCTTCCTCTACCTGGTAGTTTCTTCAATCAATTCGTTACAGATATACAGTAGAACTCGGTTAGTACGTACCCCTCCGGGAAGCGGAAAAAAGTACGTACTATCCGGAAGTACGTACTAACCGAGTTGATATTACATAGGAATCTATATAATAAATGAATTCTGGTTCAGAGAAATGAGTACGTACTAAGCCGAAGTACGTCTTATCCCGAGTACGTACTAACCGAGTTCTACTGTATATATATATTAGGGTGCTCCAAAAAATACGAAAGTTATCTTTAGATGCACACTCTCAAATAGTTTACTTTGATCACCAAGTGTTCACCATAAAATTTCATGCAATTTGGGGATGGTATAGTGGTCGCGCAAAGTAGCCTCCCCCTCGTGCTAATTTATAATGGGATATGTCCGGGATGGGGCCAAAAGTTGTAAAAGGCGTACTTCTGATGTTTATATAAACTAGTAACTTTATTTTTGTGATATTTGGGGTAGCATATATAAGTTATATAAGTTATATAAGCTAATAATACATTTTAATAACCTAAGATCTACCAGTTCCGAGATATTAGCGAAAACAGTTGTGACCAGCCTTCATACTTGAAATTATTAATGTTCTCAACTGTTTTCACCAATATCTCCGAACCGGGAGCTTTTAGGTCATTAAAATGTAATATTAGCTGATATAAAATGACCCCCAAATATCACAAAAATAAAGTTACTAATTTATATAAACATCAGAAATACGCCTTTTACAACTTTTGGCCATTCCATTATAAATTAGCATGAGGGGGAAGCTACTTTGCGCGACCACTAAAACATCCCCAAATTGCATGAAAATTTTATAGTGAATACTTGGTGATCAAAGTAAACTATTTGAAGAGTGTGCATCTAAAGATTCAAACTTTCGTATTTTTTGGAGCACCCTAATATATATATATATATAACGAATTGTTTAAGGAAACTGCCAGGCACAGAAAGCTGATTTTTGGCATGTGGGAGTATTTTGGATATGGCTCCACTAAATTCTGAGCTTAGACAAAAATTTCGACTCATCATGGAATTATGACGCCATTGTCACATTTTTTAGAATTAGAAATTTCACTTTTTCGGCTATAACTAAGCCATTTTAGATGATAGAAAGCTGAAATTTTAATAGAATGTGTATATAATTATTCATCACATGTGATATAACTATCATCAGAAAATGATGTCTCATAACTCTGTTATAACATCATCATTACGTTTCAAAATTTTTTAAATTGACAAATTTGGCGATTTTTGTATAATATCGATTATAACTTTTGAAGACCTTATAATTGATCCCACCACGCAGTGCAAGCAAACGAATCTTTACTAATTAATCAATTTAGTTGTAGACTTATACTACATGGAATATTTGCGTCAAGCAATTACGTAATCATCTAATGACTATTTCCATTCCTATTCGGCCTATTGTATTTCAATATAAACGAATACATTTGAGTATGTTTTGTCCCAATATTTCTGATTCCAAAATATAATATGCCTAAATTGAACAAGCGTGGGCGCCAAACCAGTAAAGTGGACTATAGCTGAGAGAGTGAGGAAAGTTCGACACAAAGAAACTCCTCAAGAGCGACTCCTTCGCCAGCAAAATGACCGTAAACGGAATATGCTGCGTTTAAGAGTCCTAACCCCCAAGTCCAAAGGGAGGCGTCTTCAAGAAATGCGAGATCGCACTCGGTTTCACTTGAAGAAAGAGACGCCTACCGGGAGAAGAGCCCGCCTGAGAGATTTGGTTGAACGGCAGGGTTCCCGGTTGCGAACTGAGACTCCGACGAAGAGAGTTGCACGCTGCCTTGATCTGAGTCAGCGTCAGGCTTCCCGCTTGGACAATGAGACGGAGGACGCTCGCGAAGTTCGTCTCCTAGACTTGCGGGATCGTCAGACCAGGCTATCTTTTAGGCAATTTTTTTCTTACTTCTAAAGGTTTTTCATTTATGATTCATTTTTTTTTAGAATTTACTACTAGATTATAATATAAATTTTTTATATATGACTAAGCAATGGTTGGAAATTTTATATTAGCGTATAATTACATGCTTGTGTTCGAAGTATGATAAATTTTACATTCCTAGTCAATATTGGGAGTTTCAGATGGCTTCGAGTACAATAACGTTTCAAAATTTTGAATTTATATTAATAAAAATCCCAATATAATATATTTTTTTATTCCGGGGATTATTTTTTTTAATCCTTAAAAGATACACTGCGTCAGACATCCCGCTTGGACAGTGAGACGGAGGAAGCTCGCCAAGTTCGTCTCCTGGACAAGCGGGATCGTCAGGTTTCCCGCTTAGACAGTGAGACGGACGACGCTCGCGAAGTTCGTCTCATAGATATGCGGGATCGTCAGACTTTCCGCTTAGACAGTGAGACTGAGGACGCTCGCGAAGTTCGTCTCCTAGACAAGCGGAATCGACAAGCCTGGAAGATCTCTGGTGGGTGAGAAGCTCTCAGGTAGTACTAAATCCTGTTACTAGTTCTCCTTATGTTGTGGGGAGGGCAAGGTTGTTCTACTTCCTGTGGCTCCACACCCTGAACTGTTGATGCACCTGCTAACGGCTACAGACCCGCGGGGAAGAGGGTTTAGAGAACAGATCAGAGCATACAACAATGCTCTTGCATTCGCTTCTCTTGGAGCGAACCTCGATAAGTGTCTGGCGAATGCTAAGCGGGGAGTAGGGTTGCCAGACGTCCGGTTTTCGAGCCATTTGTCCGGAGTCCGGGAATGGGATGAATTTGTCCGGGTTTGGAGAATTTTGAGTCCTGTCCGACTACTCACTACTCAGGGCCAATATATTCTATCGGTATCTAAGTTATTTAGTTAGCTATTGCTCTGCTGCAAACGTGTCACTCTCTAATATTTGGAGAAAGAGTGCAAGTTTGTGAAATTTGGATTATTATTGATTTGTAATGCTACCATAGTGTACGTATACTACTGAGTACTGACCCCTAACTGCCTAACATGTTTCGTAATGAGTATACTTGGAATCTTCTTTTTGTATCTGTGTTCAATGGCTTCAACGATGAATTATGATATGTAGATATGTAGTCACGTGGGTCAAGGGTCATTTTATGTCTTTGCAGCTCTGGTTTACAGTGAATTACCTACATTCAAATTGTTATATCAAATTTTATTCTCTGAGATTTTAGTTTACCCGCAATAACTAATAGACGAAATATAATTTATAATTTTATAATTAACAATTAATAATTAATAATAGTATTCTTGGTATCCACAGAGCACGACGCTACTGGTAGCCACAATAATATTTTGTATTAATCGAAGACTGAACTGCAGTAACAGGTAGTACATATGGTTAATTTTTTAGAGAATAAATTATGTCCTGGTTTGACCTTTTGAAAATCTGGCAACCCTAGCGGGGTGTACACATTTCGTATTCACGGAGTGATGTACCATCGTATCGGACGGTTGATGCTTAACGAAGGCGAGGCACCCGCATTCGCACAGATCAGCATTCATGACGGAACCGCTGATACCGAAGTGGTGAACAGTCAGCGCCATCTTGGAGATGCTGCGCTCACTGAGATAAATGGATTGCAGCATATGCTGCTTGAGGTTAATCCTTATGTGGCATTTTTTCGACAGGGACTGGATCTGATGCGAGAGCAGGGGGGAGCTGACGTGAGAATGGTGATAAAAGCTGACGGGTGTCCAGATTCTCGACGTTATAACGCTCCCACTGCTCATGAAATAACTGTCATTCTCCCGAATGACGGTTATGGAGAAGAGATCGCCAGCAGGGATATAGTGCTGTACGCGCGGAAGGGCGGTCTACAGCACATTACAGAGATTCACCGTGCGTACGATACACTGCACTATGTCCTACTATTCCCTCTAGGTGAAGACGGCTGGCATCTCAACATTCCTCACTCGAAAGGGAGAGGAAATGTCACCGCTATGGAGTATGATGCATATCGACTGATGCTACGGAGCCGCTTTAGTCCTCTACACCCGAGTGGTAGACTTTTCCATCAGTATGCTGTGGATGTATACGCCAAGATAGAACAGCAGCGTCTGAACTACATCAGGATCAATCAGAAGAAGATTCGTGTGGATCTTTACTGTGGATTGGCTGATGTAGTCACTGCGGGTGACGTAGACTCCAGAGAGTTGGGACGTAAGATTGTGCTTCCCTCCTCCTATACTGGCTCTCCCGGCAGATGTTCGAGCTGTACCAGGATGCAATGAGTATAGTTCTGAAACATGGTAAGCCAGACTGTTTCATTACATTTACATGTAATCCGCAATGGGAGGAGATTACGTCCGCTCTCATATTAGATCAGAAAGCGTCTGATTTAGTAGTTAGTGTCTTTAGATTGAAGTTGAGAGAATTGATTTCGGATCTTATGAATAAATACATATTGGGTAAACCTCTTGCTCATGTTTATACTATTGAATTCCAAAAGAGAGGTCTTCCTCACGCGCACATTCTGATTATACTATCGGATCATGATAAGCCCAGGGAATCGTGTGAGTATGATAGAATTGTGTGTGCTGAGCTCCCTAACCCGATTCTCCAACCTCGACTGCACGCTATAGTTAAACGCTGTACTATGATGCACGGTTAAAGTGCTGTAGCCAATAAGAACGCTCCCTGTTTAAAAGACGGGAAATGCTCTAAGAGATTCCTAAAGGCATTTTCAGCAGTTACAACAACGTCTGAAAATGCTACCCATTATATCGTCGTAGAAACGACGACCGTGCTGTTAATGTGGGTGGGGCACGCTTGGATGATAGATGGGTTGTACCCTACAATCCATTTTTATTGTTGAAGTTTAATGCTCACAAGCGCGCTTCGCTTGCTTGCGCTGCGCGGCTTGCAGATACTGCGTGTCCGCAGATTTGCCCAGTGGGCGCTTGGGGATATTAGAGAAACAATACGTCGCTTTCTTGTTTTATACTAAGTACGCTGGATTGTCATTTGTCTACGGTTACATTAATGAAATCAAAACTGTAGCAGAAATTATGATTCGTGATAAATATAATTTACTTCGTATTAAGTCAACTAATCCTGTGTAAGTTCAATTTGAATACACAAAGTTCACATTGATAAAGATTATTATACTTAATTAAATAATCAATCCCAGTCCATGTCGTTAAAAGTTATTTTATGATCGAATTGATTGATCGTAGCATATAACACACTTTAATTGTTGTTAACAATCAAATTATAGAGTCAAAACAGCAGTATTCAATCATTTATATGAAATAGAATCGTGTGAACGGCATGATAAAAGGATGATAATTGATTGGTTCTCACATAAACCAATGAATTTCAATAACAAATAGTTCTTTTGATTGTATGCATAAGTCACTACTATTTTATTCCAATGTATTTGCATTATAAAATAATCGAATTAGATTGGTCAGCACATTTTGTCACCTATCTCGGCGAGGTGTGAACATTTCGCTTAGAACTTCGAAATTAATCCTAGATTCATCATTTGACACCTACATGCCAATTTTCGTATCGCTACGACTTGCCACTTCTTCAATCAATTCGGACAAACAAACAAACAAACAAAAAAATCCTAATGTTTTAATATATCCTTACTATTAAAACTCGATTATTGTATATATACCTATGGGGAATTCCATGTCAAAAAACCAATAATTTCACCACCATCAACCGATTGGTCTGAAATTTGCACGTATATGTCTTTACTTTTGTGAAAATTTCAGATCAATCGGTCATGTGGTTTTTGAGTTATGACGTCACAAATCTTTGAATTTTTGCTGTTTTGACCAAGGATTTTCACAATGGTAAAATCCCATCCCATTTTAAACTCGAATAACTCGAAAAATATTCATCAAATTCTTTCATAAATTGCAATACTTATGTTTTTACATATGGAGAAAACGAAAAACTTGAGTAAATTAAGTTTTGAGTTCCTTTTCTTTGTGAAAACTGGAACTGAAACCAACTCCCGAAGCAAACCGGAACTATGACGTAACAAAAATGTATATTTTTGAAACTGTTTTATTTTTGGGTATTTTACTGTTTATATTCATAATTCATTGTATAAAAAAATTCATTTGGTTTCCATATGTTCTCTTTGAGTTATTCACATTTTTGTACCTGTAAACGCTTTCTATATATAATTCAAAATTTTATGCCTTTTGTAAAAATATAAAATTGACCTGACAACTCTCAATTCTACCATTTTGAAAATACTTTTTTGTCTTCCTCTATAATATCACTAATTCTTACAACATTCTGCAATTGATATGTGCACTTGGAATTATAAGTATGTTGCATATTTGACCACAGACAGACTAAACATAAACAGTGTGTAATGCTGTTGTTGCTATGTAATAGGAATGCAATAAATGTCACTAATGAGTTGAAAATGTAATTTTAGAGGGCTAATATTTGCTAAACAATCCGATATTTAGTCCGAACATAGCACTCTGTATATAAGGCCACCCATCTAAATCTCAAAAATGGACCAGGGATGCGTTCGAAGATGGTTGATCAAATACATGATCTGCCAAAAATCATGAACGACGCAGAATAGAGCTTCGAAATGTATTACCAGCATATATAAATATGACGCCAGAGTATCCATATCCGTTGTTAAAATTTCGATTAGTCATCATATGATTGCACAATAGGTTATATTTGGGACACATTTAGTGAATTTCAGAGGTTGTTTAAGGGCACTTCTAAATTTGTTTTAGTATAGTTTCTTTGTATAGAACTGAGCTGTGAATGGGTTGATGCGAAAGTGAATATTTTTCATGGAATGTTGCTACATTCCAGCGTTGCTATGAAAACGCATTTTGATCAGTTGAGGTCATATCTTGAAAACCGCAATAACTATGCATTCAAATTTGATCCTATTTGATAGCCAATAGACTATTTCCTATAAAGCCATAACTTAATTTACACGTCTAAATTCAATGGTTTGCGAGTTATTAGACAAATTACCAATTGTGACCAAAGTGATCATTTGTCTAATAACTCGTAAACCATTGAATTTAGACGTGTAATTAAGTAATGGCTTTATAGGAAATAGTCTATTGGCTATCAAATAGGATCAAATTTGAATGCATAGTTATTGCGGTTTTCAAGATATGACCTCAACTGATCAAAATGCGTTTTCATAGCAACGCTGGAATGTA